>CM038714.1:20084210-20106710 GCA_021613375.1 Megaleporinus macrocephalus
GACAGTATGCTTTACACAGTATTACACATTGCTTACTGATAACATACACAGATATGGATTCATGAAAAAAAGAAATTAAGCACTGCTACATGTACCAACCAAAAAAGAGAAAAAAAAACCAAACCTACATGTCTCAACAATGACAAAATAACCCCTGCACATGTGGTGCCAAGCATTCACAACATTTCTCAATGCAATCTGGACATGGATGGCACAGCTAAAATTTTAAACAGTTTTGAGGCAAGACGCCACCAGGTGGCATAAAAGGAAATGTGGCTTTTGTAGTAACAGACTTCATTCACTGGTGATAAAATACACACTTCAGCCTACAGAACCGTGGCACAATTTTAGGTCTTTCAAATTCCTTATATTGCATTGTCAGAACCATGGGGCAATTTTAAGGCTTTCTTCAAACCGACAGCACATTGGAACAGTGATGACTTCTCCAAACCCATTATATAATTTTTGAAAATGTACACTGAAATTTAAATATGAGCTTTCACATTAGCGACAAGAAAAACAACGTCACCACAACTTTAGATCATAATCAAACCCATTAAGATTCAAGAGTTTTATTGTCATATGTACAGCAGAACAGACAGTTACACTGTACAATGAAATTCTTACTTTGCTGCTCCTCCAATGTTAAATGTTTTTGGTATCAGCATTTTGAACCATATACAAACCCATTAGAACACATTTTTGGAATCATATTACAGTTTTGCATCCTGTTTAAACAAATCAAATTTCTGGAAACAGTTCTGGAGCTCATTTGAAACACTTGTTTACAGAACCACATCACAAAATCTAAACAATTTAAACCCATAAATACATGTTTTTGGACACTTGCACATTTCAAGAAGTTTTATAATGTTTCTGACCACAGTTCTACACCTCATTAAAACAATTGTTTTTGGATTTTTGCACACTATCATTTTTGGCACATATTTCAACCACCTTTCATCTTCAAACTATATCTTGCATCTGAACAGTCATAATGCTCATAATACTATTTGTTTTGTAAACACGTTGCATCACATTTCTGGACTTAACATTACATATTCGGCAGCAACACTGTTAAAGCAAAATTGTATGTGATATGAATGCATAAACAAACAATCATTGACCTTAGTCAAACCCATTATACGCTGATTTTGGAATCATATCACAATTTCAGACACTGCATCATGTGTTTTATTTTTCCTATTGCGCTATAAAAACTCTTGGAAGTACCTGTTTCAACTGTTGGAAGTAAAGATGTAACAACTGAAAATATACAAGAATATATCTAGTGGACGTTTAAGGTTTCCATCTGCAATGATAAAATGTTGAGTACATCTAGTTACTATAGACTGCTAGTAGAGAATACCTCCAGAATATCTGACTAGTGTCTAGTAAGGCCACCCCCCGCAAGTCACACCTTAGGGCAACCTGAAACCAAAGCTGAAACTAATAATTACGATATACTCTAGATCCAGAAACATAGCTTAGTAACCAACAGACAGAATCAAAGGAAATAAAAACTCAACTTACCAGCAAGCACTGTGTTCAGCTGACCATTTCAGTGTAGAGTGAAAAGAGAAGAGCAGCACAGGGCGTTGACATACACTGGTATAGAGTCTGCATGGTGTAGCACCATCCTCCAGCTAGGACATAAACAAATGAGATACAGACAGGAGGATCTTATAGTTTAAAAGAACAATAACCGATGATCGGTTGATAGATCTTGAAGCCTGCAGCTGCTATGAATGTCACTGTCCTTTGAAAGGTTCTGGCTGGGGGAAGAAAAAAAAAAAAGATTAATAATTGACTGAATATTCAAAAAGTTATTTTAGGAAAGAGTGATACCAGGCAGTAGCTGCTGCTGTCTGAGCTGTCCAGCCTGAGTTTCTTCCGGATTGGAACCAAAAAAAATAGAGAGACAAGGTTAGAAAGGACATTTGAAGCAAGATCTGAGAGAAAATAAATGCAAGTTATACTGAGTGAAGGAAGAACATGGAGATAAGCACTTGTAGAGCAGCAATGAAGAGTGCAAAAGAAAGTGATAATCTGAGCAGTGAAAGCGTTACTGTGATATCCAGCGTAGGAATACATCTGTTTGAATTCACTATAGAAATGTTGTCTGCTCTGTGTTGGAGAAAACAGGTTGAGGTTACGCACATGCAAACTTAACATGAGCTTTCACAGTACTGCTGTTTACTCATTTTTGGATGTTTCTTTTCGATTTCTATCACAACTTTAGAACCCATTCAACCCTTATGACACTCATTATTTTGGATCTCCTTTCAACCATATTACTCAATCAGGTTTTTGGATGTTGGCCCACAATTATCAGTTTGGTTCATGTTGAAACATTATATCCCATTACGTGCATTTTATCATGTCTTTATACTGTGTGTGAAACCATTATGCCATGTATTTGGAATCATATCACAATTTTGGATCATGCTCAAGCCTATAATATTCCAACACATTTCAGTCCTACTTTAAACATATGAGTGAAACACAGAGTTGTCAAGTTCAAAAGCACAGTTTCTGGTCTTATATTTAAGCTTTGACAGACAGCTGACCAACATAAAATGAAATTTCAATTTTGGACCTCCTTTACACACATTAGATCATGTTTTGTATTGTTATATTTAAGATAAACATCTAGAGATCTGCTGACAAACATTAAAATACCACAATTTTGGACCTCAATCATCATGTAAACTGTTCAAACCATTATCAATTTTTTGGTCATATTCAAGCCCATTATAATTTTTTTAATCATACATTTTGGACCTTATATCAAGCAATCAACATTTATTTCCACTCGGAAGTACATTGAGGGAGACCCTCATTTTCAATGTAGCCAAGCATTACAATTTCACAAAGGCATTGAGGAAGAAAAAAAAAAAATATATAAATTAACTTTACTACAACAACAACAACGACCATGATGAATCATAAGACGGCAACAAAAATAAGAGAATAAATAAAAGAATAAGACATGAATTAATGGACCAAAAGTAAGATTAATTTAAAATAATAATAAAAACAACAAGACAAACTGAAAAAACACTTGGGTAATAACAAACAGTAAAAGAAATAATATTAATGCAAAATAAAAGGGTAAAATAAGAAAAAAATGAAATAAAATATAATTTAAAAAAATCAAAACAAGTATAGATAAAAAAGTTAAATAAAAAATATAAATCTAAATTTTGCACCTCATTTATGTTTTTGGATGTGCACCTTTAAACTGAAAGCTAACAGTATTTCTGAGCACCATATGTTCTTAGGATCATCCATTTCAGACCTCAATAATAATTCAAAATCACATCACAACCTTGGACTTGATTCAATCCTATTAGATCATGCTTTTTGGATTCATTACAACTTAGGACTCCATCTTGAAATACATATTTTTGGAATCATATGTTTTTGGACCAAATTCCACATTTAAGCAAAACATTTACAAAGCTCCTGATGACCATATCATGCCCTGGGAATCATATCACAATTTTAGAACCTTGAAACTTTTTTTAGACAATTAAAACCAAACAAAAATTCATCAAACCCGACAAATGTATCACTTTTGGAATCACACCTCATTCAAACCCATGACTTCATGTTTTCAGACTTGCATCATTAGTTTGTACCTTAAACCCATTACATGCAGTTTGCTTTTTTTTTCTTTGCTTAATTCAAACCCATTATAATCACGTTTTTGGAAACAGTCAGCTGAACCTTTACAGGGCTACAGACCAACATGTTGGAACATCACAATCTTGGACTTGCATTGCTTTACAATTGTAGACCTCATTCAAACCCATCACATCATGTTTTTGTAATCACGCCACAATTTTGGACCTCATTCAAGCCCATAGAATCAACTGTTTGGATTTTTTTTTTTTTTTTTTTACAAATGCCAAATTTTTACAGGTTTACTGACCTACATATGTTGAAACATCACAATTTTAAATCCCATTACATAAATATTTGGAGCCATCTTTTTAAAAAGATCACTGCACCTCATTCAGCAAACTATGAACACCAATTTGGTCCATATTTAAACCCATTATACCCAACTCAATTCAGTTTTTCCTTTTTGGTACTCAAACTCATTGCAACAGTTTCTTGAAATCCCATCACAAGTTTGGCCTTCTTCAAACTATATACCATGTATTTGGACTCATTTTGGATCGCTTTCAAAACGTCTTTAGACTCAAATCTCAATGCCTCTGGACTTTAGCACACCATTAGCACCATTTTGGTGCTACAATACAGTGTTTAATCCCATTCAAAAAAAAAAAAAAAATTCTTGGAATCATATCACTTCCACCAAACATACTATATTATGTTTTTGTAATCATATCAAAATTATGGACCTCATTTAAACTTAGCATCAATTTTTACTTTCAGACCTCAATCAAACCCTTTGAATCATGTTTTGGACTTAAATGTCCAAGTTGACCTTTTACAGTGCTGCACCGCTGCCCCCCATATGTTGAGCATAAATGTCTTTGTACATGTGAATTTAAACATTTACAGTACATAATAGTTTAGAAGACATTTCAATAAAAAAAGTCAAATATCTTTTGGCTCATGTTCAAACCCATTATGCCATATTTCTGAAACTATTGCAATTGTAGGCCTCCTTAAAACATGTGTCTTTGGACCTCCATTTTGTTTTTAGAATCACCTCAGGCTTTGTCATCTTTAAACCCATTGTGTTTCATTCAAGTTAAACTTCTAACTACATTTGCAATTGCGGCATTTAAATTTCACCCAGAGCAACTTACTTTAAGGCTTTGTGTATAGTTAAAGAACACACGTCTAGGTAGTAGAAATGGTTCAAGTCCCAACTACTATCAAACACAGTCAGAAAAAAGGATTAATGCTAATACCTAGACAAACCAATACACGATTAAATACAGGATAAGTGCAATGTCCAGGCAGTACTCCTACCTAGACTTTATTTCAATGAATCCTTTTAGAGATTGTGAGAAAGTGCTGTTTGGACAGTAAATCCACCACTTGGGTGCCAGGAAAGCGAAAAATCTCGATGCTTGTATTCCATGCGTCTTGAAGGACGGCAGGTCTAGCCAAGCTGTGATTCAAGTGTAAACTTTTGACCATAGCTATAAAAGCAGAACGTGGCTGGTCTAGCTACAGGTATCGGATGAAGAAAACACAGCAATGTGGGTGACATGAGTGAACTTGGGAAGATTCAAGACAAGCCATGCTGCTGCATTCTAGATCAGCTGCAAAAGACAAGCCAGGAACAAGTTGCCATATTCAAATTTTGAAAAGTTAAAAGCCTACTTACAAGCAGAACAGACAAATATAAATCAGTGCTACAGACCACCATATCATGTTTTGGACAATCACAGCACAATAAATGATAAACACCTTGTCTTGGAATTATATACACAAATACCCATTACATGTTTTTGGACATTGGCACACTGCTAATATCACAATTTTTAAATATGAATAAGTGTTTGAACCAAAGCTTTTACATTACTGACCAAATCAGAATCATACCACAGTTTTGGATTATATTCAAACCCTTTTTTCATGTCTTTGGATACTGCTATCAATTTTGAAACATACATACATACCATGGCTTTTGGATCACATTAAAACCCCTTATAACCTACTTTGTGAAATCATAATTTCGGATTTATTCAAACCCATTATATGATGTTATATAACAATATTACTAAAAGCTATATGTTTATGGATCGACATATTTAAATTTAACAAACATTTGCAATATTTACCACCAGGTCATAATTTAGAAGCATATCACAATTGTGGAACATTAATTACCGCGAAATGACTATTTGGACCAAATTTAACATGAATATTTATAGTATTGCTGGCCACTCATTGTTGCCATCATCTCACGATTTTGGATAATTGTCAAACCCATTATACATGTTTTTATACTCTGGCACACTGCCAATAAAATAATTGTGGACCATATTTAAACCCATCATTTCATGTTTTTTTTTTACTTCTGGTTTTACAGTGATGCCCAACATTGACCATAAATTTATGAAATAAGTAAGTCACACAAGCTCATGTTTTGGCACCTTCAGTCATCCAAGAGTGTACTTTGAGTCCTTCTGATCAGGGCTGCAATGATGATCCTCACACTGTTGTTTATCACCAGGATGATCTCCTCCTTGAAGTGGTCTACAGGAAGCTGACACAAAGCAAGAGAACAGCAAGTCAGCTCAAGCTGAGCAGATGAGAACTGGCCTAAAGTGACCTTCCCCCTTTTGACCGACTTAGATAAACACAAACAGCTCCTAGGCTACTCTGGACACAGGCTGGAGCTGCTGCAGGAGATCTCTGTTGATCTGTTCGTGTGGAACCTGCCGAAGGAAATGTGGTGCTGAACACCACACTGAGCACTTTTTAACTACAGTTAGGCTCCATAGGAGCTTCATGGCTGGTGAGCCTGGTGTCACAAACATTAAATATTTAATTTGTTGGTGACATTACCAGTGTTTGCATTTCTACATTCTAATTGCAAATCAGAGAACATTGTACAAATTAAACAGATACGTATATAATTTATTTTTTTTTTGGAGCTTTGCAGCAAGTTTACTAAACACTTGTTAGATGTCTATCACACGTCCCACTGGAAATAATGTGTTCAGTGTTAAAGCAACTGGTGGACCTTATTCCACAAAAAAAAATAAAAAAATTTAAAAAAAAAACCACCACACCTTTCCAGCCTGAACTGGAGAACTGACACAGCTATCTCCCAAGAAAAGTTTCTCACTCCCAGTGAAAGGTAAATCTGAATTGGTCTCTGATGGCACAGAAAACAACGCAGACATCTTGAAGCTTATCAACACCAGATCAGATGCTTTGGAGAAACTACAACACTTTAAACTTCAAAGGCCTGAAGAAAACAACTGACTCTGCATGTGCTGAAACAAGAGATAAAAAGAAACAAATTCTTTCAAAAGCATGCATCACATAGAAAAAAAAAATCTCTCTCCAAAACAGGCCAAGCGAGACTGACCAGCGGTGAAAGAAGCACCTACAAGGGAAGATGGTGAATTTCCATGGCGGTCGAGACTGAATCAGCAGGGCTGAGACTTAACCTTAATCACAGCAGGACGTCACATTTCTTCAGATTTTCTCAGACTACGTTTAAGTTACAATTAAATTAAATGTCTGAAAGGATCTGAACTACAGGGAGAAGTTATTAATCAACTCTCAAATCACAACACTTATTAAAAAAAAAACTATTACTTTAGGTTTCCATCGCTATAGCAACAATACCATAAGAAAATGTTGACATACTGATCAAGAAAAAGTAACATTCAGAAACTTTATCATGACACATGAATTAAGAAAGTGATGTGATTAACAGAAAAAAGTCAAGAATATCAAAGCTAATCCATCCAGCTACTTTTTTAGACGCCCCTAAACAAACCTGTAAGACAGTCACCAACACATTTTAACTTCATCTGGAAATAAATAAACCACTACACTAAGAAAAATGATATAATGATACCCAGAAATCTAGTGACCTAAATGTTATTCCCTGCTCTCAGTAAGACTGTTAAGTCAAACTAGATCAAACAATTTGGGAAACTTCATACCAGCATAAATATTTATTTTAATTAGAACTCAATTTTATTTAATTAACCAAAACCTCTGAACTACCAAAACCGAATTTCCTCCTGTCCTCTGAAAGAGTCCTCCACCAGAACCCGCTCTGTGAGGAGTTCTACCTCAGAACACAAAGAACGAGTCCAGAACCGATTCACTGCTCTCTCTGTGCGCGTGCACTAAATCCCTGAGCTGTTAGCTTTCAGCACAAACTCAGTCCGGTCTGCTCGGAACCACATTCAGCTCAACTTCAGCGCGTTACTGACTCAACACACAGAAAGAGTTCCAGCAGTTCAACTAGAGCGAGTCTGACTCTCAGCTCGGACTTACAGTAACGCGGAGTGTCCTCAACTGGACTCACTGACGAAGCCTCCAACTCTCCTCAGTCCGCCTCACACAGTCCGGTACCGCCGTGTTTAGAGCCGTTTCTGTCTGTCCAGCCTCCCGGAGAAACGGCCCACCGAGCCGGAGCTGCTGGACTCTCTTCTCAGGCGCGTGTTCGGAGTTTAAAGACTTTCAGAGCTTCAAACAGCGAGTTCGCTTCTTTTACCTCAGACACTCACTTCCCGCCTCCGCTGCCCGCGCGCTGTTTCGTGCTTTCTCGCGCGCTCTGTTTAAACTAAATCAGCTGCGCGTCCTGATTGGTTACCGCCCCCAACTAATTTAACCCTTAATGTGCTGCAGAGTCCCGCAGAGTGAATCTCAGAACCACATGTAGGTTATAAACCTGCATAGGCAGTGCATGTATATATGTGTAACACACGCGCACGTTCTATGTTAAGTCAATCAGAGTATTTATAAGAACACATTTCAAAATAAGAGCTGTTTCAGCTAATGTGGCTAGTCAGGGAATTTTTATATGAGACCACAACAGATTATATGAGGGCTTGTGTTTTACAAAACTAGAAACTTAAATTTAATATTTCTATTAGGTATAGAACCTTCAGCATGTTTAATATTCATTTCCAGCACTGTGTATCAACTCAAATCAACGTTTATTTCTCACACATGCAGTCATACACAGTACGACTATTCAACAGTGTATTTTTTAATTCCATTAAATATTATATTGACCATACTAGACATATTACATATTACGAGCACCCTCTAGTGGTGGCTTTGTTATCTCCACACATGTGATCATTCTGAAACCATTGTTCTATCGTAGAAGCACATTTCTAAATCAAGGTTAAAACTAGAAATTTGAGGGGTTGCTTATATATGTAGATTTGATAATTTGAAGAAATATAAATAATTTATTTATTGCTGAATAATTTGTGCATTCTTAATGATTAAGATTGAAATCTACTGTTGTTTACTTTTCCTGCATTTCAGAAACTGTGAATGATTCTCAGAGTTTGGAAGTAGTGTTACCCGTACAAACACTGTACAGCAAATATTTGGCTATTGGCTAATTGGTTATTTGCATAAATCATTAACTACTTCAAATTTTCTTCCTCCATTTTACAATCTATTATTATCCACGTAGTTATTAGTGACCAATAACTGAGCTTTATTACATTTTATGAGCTTTATTTAATATATGCTCTTTGCATAGTTTCAGATTTCAGCGTTTTGTGTTTGGCAGGTTTTGAGTAGATCTGCTTTTTATTATAGTTCTGACCTGGAACTGGATGGTATCAGTTTTTGCAGCACTGCTGTTCTTCTGTTTGATGTGTTCAGACATTTATATGGTCTGTTACAATTTATAGAAATTCAGTCTTACAGGTAAATAACAATGTTGTCAGCACTGAAATTCAAAAATGTACCTGCAATTGTTTTTTTGATAAGTTAGAAGTGAATTTTATTTTTTTAGATTACAGAAATGATTTGTAGATTGTGTAGAACCTGATGTTCTAGATATGTTCTCTTATGATTTGGTGTTTTGTGCACTGCATTGGATGAGGTCAGAACATAAAATCTTTGTTTTGTCTTTGCATATTTGTCTGTTCTAGGGTTAGTTCCTGCTGCTGGCATGTTGTAGATGTTGGGCACTCGTTCCTCAGCCAAATGCAGCAGAAAAGTTTTCATTCTAGTGTCTCCAGTAATGTTCATTGCAGTGATTCTGAGCTCATTTGATCCAATGTGGGCCAACTGATCTCGGGTCTGTTGCAGTGTCAGATGAAGGATTTGATGCAGTGTTAGCCATAGCCATGCTTAAGTAATTTTTTTTTTCCCCCACATGATCAGCATCAGACAGACAAAGCTACAGCTCCACCTACTGCACATTTGGTTTTTCTTTATGCAATAGCATTATATTTTTCTTAACCTTACAATGGCAAGCAGAACAGATGGCTGGCTGTATAATTTTTTCTTTCTTTGTCCCATAGGATAGAGCAAAATGACAGTCAGCTGGGTCAGCTCATTTGCACAACTGCTCTAAATGGTTAACACAAGCTTTAGAGGAGAAGTTGTAACATGGTTTAAGAACCTATTATATTTTTATAGAAATAAAACAAAACAAAAAAAAAATTCAGTAAAACCATAATCAAATGTGCAGCTTAAGCCCCCCCTCTCCATACTACCAGGACCATTTCTTTGAAAACCTTCATGAAGAAATCAGACATTTCCAGGCCTGGGGCAATGCCCTGCTTACTGGAAATTTAAATGCCACAACAGGCAAAGAGAGTGATATAATCTATTTTACTGGTAAGAAATATAAAATCACTAATTATATCACATAACAGGTATTATTTAGGCATTCATAAAGCTATTTAAAAATGAATGGAATATATTAATATTCCACTAAAATTGCAGGTCTGAAATTTATTAACACCAAACCAAGGACGAATGGTTTGATGAAGACTGTAAAAGAATCAGAAAGGATTTTATGAAATAAAAAACACAAACATTATGTTCAATATCTACAGAAAATTGACCAAAATCATTTTTGGGAACTGTGGAATAACCTGGGCAACAAAAATCCACATAATCTGTCCAAAGAAAACTAAATTGAAAAATTGAAAAATTATATGAGCAATTAACACCTGATAGTCTTAATCTGGAACAGCAAACAATCATAGAAAAAAATTAAACATATTAGAATCTATGATCAAAAACTACCAAATCTCACAGGAAGAAAAACCCTAAATCCAGAAAAGCCTATGGAGCCGACAGCATCAGGACCGAGATGCTGAAGTGCAGCGGTCCTCAGCTGCAGCAGGGTTAGGGTTAGGGTTAGGGTTAGGGTTAGGGTCAACATCGTCCACCAATCCCACTGTTTCCTGAGATCTGGTGCAGGGGGCTTATTTCCCCAATCTACAAGAGTGGAGACAAATCCCACCCCAACAACTACACACCCTAATCCACCAACAACTACACCCTACACACCCTAATCCACCAACACCCTACACACTCTAATCCACCAACACCTACACCCTAATACACCAGCATCTACACCCTACACACCCTAACCCACCAACATCTACACCCTACACACCCTAATCCACAACACCCTACACACCCTAATCCACCAACACCTACACCCTAATACACCAGCATCTACACCCTACACACCCTAACCCACCAACATCTACACCCTACACACCCTACTCACCCTAACCCACCAACATCTACACCCTACACACCCTAATACACCAGCATCTACACCCTACACACCCTAACCCACCAACATCTACACCCTACACACCCTACTCACCCTAATCCACCAGCATCTGCACCAACAACACAGCACTAAAGTCTTCACCTGTTTTATAGATTTAAAAAGAAGCATTATATAATAAAGTTTTCCAGAACGGTGTAGGGGGTAAAGTCTATGACATCATTAAGTCAATGTATGTCGGAAACAAAAGTGGAGTAAAAATTGGAAATAAAACGACAGAGGTCTTCACTCAGGGGTGTGGTGTCCCAGCTCTTAAATTCTGGATGCAGCTAAAATTAAGTCCCACAACAAGCCTACAGTTTCAGGCACTCCAATCCCAAAAGCTGAACTCTGAAAATAGTCTGTGTCCAGCGGCGTAGCTAGTCCTAGTTTAGGGGTGCTTAGCACTTCTAAATCAAGCCCCAGCATGCCTAAAGATTAGAGTAGAAAAAAACTTTTTTTTCTTTTAACAATAATTTGTCTCTGACAAGCTGGAAATGTTACAACCATAGAGAGTACATACAGAGTATATAGAGAGTATATGGAGAGTTCATACAGAGTATATAGAGAGTATATAGAGAGTACATACAGAGTACATACAGAGTACATACAGAGTATATAGAGAGTATATAGAGAGTATATAGAGTACATACAGAGTATATAGAGAGTATATAGAGTACATACAGAGTATATAGAGAGTATATGGAGAGTTCATACAGAGTATATGGAGAGTTCATACAGAGTATATGGAGAGTATATGGAGAGTTCATACAGAGTATATGGAGAGTATATGGAGAGTATATGGAGAGTATAGAGTCAAGTCAAGTCAAGTTTATTTTGTATGGCGCTTTTTACAACGATGTTGTCACAAAGCAGCTTTACAGGAATTTTAAAAACATGAAAAACATGAAATCACAGCTGTTTATCCCTTGTGAGTGAGCCGGAGGCAACGGTGGCAAGGAAAAACTCCCTCCACTGGAGGAAGAAACCTTGGGAGGAACCAGACTCACAAGGGGAGACCCATCCTCCTCAAGTCAAACAGTATTTACAGTTTATAAACTAAAGCTGAGTCTGAAGGTAGAAGCTTTAGAAGCTGTACAGGTGCTACATCAGGTGGATAATACAGTGATGCAGTCAAGGATGGAGCAAATGGCACAAATGGAGAGGAGAACTGGTTGGTGCCAAGTGACGGGGGGGCCCTGGTGGTCAGTCTTTTACAGTATTCGGCGGGACAGGTGGGCGGTTATTTCCTCGGAAAGAGAAAAGAAAGAGTTAGTTCTGGTTTGGGTTAGTACAGAGACAGAGTTAGTTCTGGTTTAGGTTAGTACAGAGACAGAGTTAGTTCTGGTTTGGGTTAGTACAGAGACAGAGTTAGTTCTGGTTTATGTTAGTACAGAGACAGAGTTAGTTCTGGTTTAGGTTAGTACAGAGACAGAGTTAGTTCTGGTTTGTGTTAGTACAGAGACAGAGTTAGTTCTGGTTTAGGTTAATACAGAGACAGAGTTAGTTCTGATTTGAGTTAGTGCAGAGACAGGTAGTTCTGGTTTGGGTTAGTACAGAGACAGAGTTAGTTCTGGTTTAGGTTAATACAGAGAGAGTTAGTTCTGGTTACATTATTTATCTTTACAAACGATCACTAAGGTAAGATGTGAACCAGGATAACGCTGTTCCTGTGATTACAACTATATTTTCTAGCCTGTCCAAAAGAATAGTGTGATCTATAGTGTAAAAGCTGCACTTAGATCTAGTAACACCAGTAGAGATACGTGGTCCTGATCAGAGGCAAGAAGAAGATCATTTGTTATCTTAACTAAAGCTGTCTCTGGGCTGTGGTGGGTCTAAAACCAGATGGGAATTTTTCATATATGTTGTTCTTATGTAGATGAGAACAGAGTTGTTGAGCTACAGCCTTTTCTAAAATCTTAGAGATAAAAGGTAAATTGGAAATGGGTCTATAACTGGACAGTTCTCTGGGGTCAAGATTTGGCTTCTTTATCAAGGGTTTTATCACAGCTAGTTTAAAAGACTTAGGTACATGACCCAGACTAAGAGAAGAGTTGATGATAGTTAAGGTTTAATAATAGCTGGTAATACTTGTTTTAATAGGTTTGTTGGAATCATATCAAGTGTGCATGTAGCAGGATTTGAGGAAGAGATAAGTTTTTCTAGTTCTGTCTGCTGTAGTGGACAAAATGTTTCTAGTCTTTCTTCTAAAATCACTTTTGACGAGAGTATATAGAGAGTATACAGAGAGTACATACAAAGTATATAGAGAGTATATAGAGAGTATATAGAGAGTATACAGAGAGTATATACAGAGTATATAGAGAGTATATAGAGAGTATATAGAGAGTATACAGAGAGTATATACAGAGTATATAGAGAGTATATGGTTAAACCAATTATTTTAACAATGTAAATACAGCAGCACCCCCTCCCTGCTCCCCTTGCTTTGAAAAATGGTATGATCCAGCTTCTCTTTCTCAGTGCAGCAGCATCGCACACACGGTGTCAGTGTTTATCTGACTGGTGTGCTGTGTCTAGTAAGTTTTGCAAACAAGTATTTTTGTACTTTATCACTCAGAACCACCACATTACAGTCATTTACACATTTACACTATATAGGAAACTCAGACTGGGTTTAATGGTTGGTTTCGTTCCTTTCTTTCTCCAGATTTCATAACCAGACAGGCTATTAGGGTGTGATCCTACACATCCAGTGTTAAGTCTACTCTGAGCTGAATCCATGAACTTTAGGATAATCAAGTTTTTTTAACCTCAGGAACCATAAATATATTTACTTTGAATTAATAGATATTGAACTTTGAAATATGTGAAAGCATGATTTCAATTCGTCCTGAATCATCTTTACTGAAGAGGAAGTCTGATTGTGTTATTTGACTGGCTGTTTATCCCCCAGTTAGACTCAGCTCAGCTGCACGGTGATATAAACCTTGTTACGAATAAAGATTAAATTAAGCCCTAAAACGGAAGTGCGTAAACCATTCTGACAGTTTTAACGCAGGCAGCGCGCAGCGTCACCTAACCGCAGCAGGTGAGCTATATAAGGACAGGTGAGCTGTGTCGAAGACCAGTCTCCAAGCGCGTGTTCCAAAAGTCCTCGTCAAAGCCGCCACATGGAGAAGGTTGTTGAGCGATTTCAGTGAAACGGTTGTTGATGTATGATTATTCAGTGAAGTTTGTTTTAACGTGATTGGTTTGTTTGTGTTTTTGTTTCTCAGGTGTCGTTTGGGATGTCCGAGCTGTATAAGCAGCTCGCGGATATTTTTGCTGAAGAATCAGAAAATGATGAGACGTTTATTGGATTTTCAGATGGCGAACTGAGTGCCTGGAATTCTAAGGTTTGTTAAAATTATACGTGCATGTCGTGTAGAAGTGTAGATTAAATAGTTCCGTTAATATCCCTGACTTTATTTTAAAGATTTATTTCAGTGAAAAAGCTTCCTCACTTGTTTTATAGTGAAAAGTGAACGTTCAGTTTGTGTACTCTGTTTTTTTGGTCAGACACGAAGCTCATTTTTCTTCTCAAATTTTTATTCATGGCGCCTGAAAAATAAAGGACGAGGGTGAAAATAAGAAATCAGAATAAAAAGTTCTGTTTTATTTTTTAAGTTTCCAAATTTAAATGTTTGATTCTGAAACAAGTCGGCTGGGTTTATTTCACAGCGCCCTGTAGTTACATCTGTGTTGATCCGGAAAGCTAATCATGAATTCAGGGTTTATAAATAATCCACGAGCGTTTTGTATATTTAGCCGCTAATATCTACAAACCAGGCCGCGGTAAAACCAGCGCCCCTGCTTCTGTAAATAGTCATACAAAACTGATCTGTGTGTGTGTGTGTGTGTGTGTGTGTGTTTTACATATGAGCTGACGCAAAGCTGCCTTTCCAGGATTCCGAGTCTGACTGTGATGGTAAGCGTACCGAGATGCTTCCTTTGATCTCGCCTAAAAGACCAGCTCATGTGGGCTTTAACCTGAGGATAGCCCTGCGACCCCGTCCCCCTCCTGACTCTAGTGAGGATGAAGATGGGTGGAGGAAGGAGGAGAAAATGAAACCTGTCAGGTCTGAAATTCCTATAAAGCTGGAGATGGTTGATGCACCAGAGAAGACTCAGAACAGATCTCAGCTTCTCTGTAAATCGGACTCTGATTCTGATGATGCCTTTCTCGTGAAGAGAGCCATGAACATCCAGGCAAACAAAGCGATGGTGAGCGATGGACCTGATTCTGCTCCACAGCTGCCACTAGTATTACACACCAGACGAGGTGACTGAGTGACTAACTGGTAGATTATGATGGGAACATTCCAGAGGCAGATTTGATTGGTTTTCCTAGAAATGTGAAATGGGTTTTTTCTGGTTTTACAGAACATTAGCATCAGAGTTAGTTTAGTTTTTACGTGTTTTTGTTGTTGTTTGTTTTTTTTATTCGTTAGGTCACCAGCGATGGTTCAAAATCTTAATGTGTAAATTATCATTAGTACTAAAGTCAGTCAGTCTGGGCTCCGCCTGCCTCTTCTGAAGTTAACAGCTTAGTTTTGTATAAACTGCTAAAATTGAAGTGTCAAATGACATCGGACAGTCTCTGGGACGCCACTGAAAAATCTAATCTGTCACATTAAGGCCAAACAAATCCGATTTTAGTTGCTTCAGCCTGATTTAAACTGAGCCATAGCGTTGACATGTCACTCGTTTTTTTTCTGCCTCTAACTATGAAAGGATAAGTCATCCAAACTAAAGTTACAGAAATCATTCCAATTATGTTCCAAATAATTATCTACAATATTTACTGCAGTAGTTTCTTTCTGAAGGTTTCATTGACATGAACAAACTCTAAGTATTATACTTATACTTGAGTTATATATTTTTCATAAGCCACCAGCCTCCATGATCTGTTGACCAGGGTTTTATCAGACCTTATCGTTTTGTTTACAGACCAGATATTAAACAAACACTGCATTTTCTGGAATAAAGTATTTTAAGAATTTTAATGGTACGTCTTTCTATGTGAATATTGAACAAATTGTTTCTTGCCTTGAATGTGTTCTGGTTAGTTGGTCCAGTTGATGGCAGACCTCCAGAAAATGCCTGGGTCTTTACTGAAGAACACGGGTCACGCGCGGAAGAAGGAGCCTCGCTCTGCTGTAGGTTGAAGAAAGTGTGACTTCTAGTGCTTTAGACATTCAGAACTTTTGTTTTTACGTAATCCATTACATTCCAGTGGTGCTGGATTATTGGCTGGATTTGTGAAAATATTAACATTTTGTTTGTTTCTGATTAGCGTGCTCCTCGCTCTTCAGAGCCGCGACGCAATCCGGAACGGACATCCAGGAGAGTGACTCGCTCGATGGGGCCAGATGAGCTCTCTGCTGCTGAAGGAACATCTGAGCTGGAGATGAGTTTGGAAGAAGAACTCTTGAAGGTGCGTTACAGTTTAACAGATTATACAAAGTTCTGAAGTTTCTATGTAATCTTGTATCAGCTTCACAGAAAGTATCTGCAGAAATAAGTATTTTATTGATGAATGTAATTGATTTGTGCTGAAATGCTGTTAAGTGCAGATGATCATCTGAATATGTTTTAGTGAAGGAAACACTCCTCGTGCCTGAAGTGTTTGTCCTCGTGCGCTTGTGAACTCATCCTTTCAGTCCTGGTTCTTGTTTTTCAGGTTCATGCCAAACCAAAAAGACGTGACTCTTTAAGACCCAGTCAAGCTAAACCTCACACCGTCCGACCAGTGGAGGAGATCACAGAGGAGGAGTTGGAGTTGATTGCTTCAAGCATGACTGAGAAAATCTATAATCGTGTTACTGTGAGTTATTGTTGAGTTTCCTCCTAAATGACTATTTAGTGAATTAGACTGCAGAGCTGCAGTAAATGGTCGTATCTCCCTGGTTTGTACTGAGCGGCTGCTTTTGCTAGAATGGAACCCTGACTTCAGAGGCTGTTTGTAATTTAGCTTTAAAAATAATCTTGACTATTAAAATATTTAGTGGCGTCAGCAGCGGGTACGGCTAATGGCAAACAAAGTCCGGAGACATTCTCACTGCGTGTCGACACTAAACAGGAGTTTCTGTGCGCTGTGTGTTTAAGGGACGGCGGGACAAAACACGGGATTCTTTACATCTGGCTTGTGACGATGGATGGATAGTCTGTTCTTGTAGTAGCTATAAAAAAGTATAAAAAAAGGAGGCATTTCTGGCGAAGGGCTATTTTGGAAACTCCGTTTTGGGGGGTGGGGCGTCTGATGGTTTGTTTTTTTTCTGTAATTTTTAAAGGTGTCAGGAAAAACTGACGTACAACAAATTTATTTCTGTCCTTTCAATATCAGGGCTCCACTTGTCATCAGTGTCGACAGAAGACGTTGGACACGAAGACTTGTTGCCGCAGTGAGGACTGCCGTGGGATACAGGGACAGTTCTGTGGTCCGTGTCTACGTAACCGGTATGGCGAGGATGTTAAGACGGCTCTCCTTGACCCGGTTAGTAACCACCAGAGATGTAACAGCATCAAACGTTCTTATCAGTCATGACTTGTTTTCTGTATTACTGCTGTCCTGTTATGCGCGTGTGTTTGTGATCCTTCAATCTCTGGTAGTTTGTGCCGTTTGTTAAGGTGGATTTTTGGCTCCGCCCTTGTGGTGGTTAAAGTAACTGTAGTGGGAAACCGTTAGTATTCACACGTTTGTTTTTTCTCAGTTGTGTTGGTTTTCTTGTTATTTCCTCCTGTGAGATTGGACACAGATTCTAATAAGATCTGACTTCCACAGCAGTGGCAGTGCCCGCCTTGTCGTGGTATCTGCAACTGCAGCTTCTGTCGACAGCGGGATGGTCGCTGTCCGACCGGCATCCTGTTTCCTCTGGCACAATATCACGGCTTTTCTGATGTTCACTCCTACCTCTGCAGGTAAGTTGGGTTTGGAATGTTCTTAGGAATGCCGTAACATCAGAGTTATGATGGGATGCTATAATATCCCTTTCTTACTCCTGAAAGTTGACCAGTAACATGTTCTAGAACTGAACTGTTAATGTAATTTTCACAAACTGTTTAAATCAGCGTCCTTTTGTTTCTCTGATTCTTACAGTCTGCGCAATAAACTAAAATCTGAAGATGAAGACCTTTAGAAGGAATGCCAGTTCCCAACGTTTCTGCTTGGATCTATGATGGGGAAATCCAAGTTTGTGAAAAAGCTCTTTGCTGTCATTTTAAGTCATTTATTTGAATAAAGTATCCTACAGTAGAACTACAGTGTGCATCCTTATCTTGTGCTCAGTGACACAACTGGGTCAAATCTGAGGCTGTCGATCAAGATGTTTGATCTTTTGTAACTTTGATAAATTTCTTTATAAATTCTTCTTTACCATCTGGGTAAAAAATAAGCTTCCATGGGAATTTCTTGGTGTTTACCTTTTTGCTTTAATGACATTGAACCCTTGAGGTGGTATCCTCTTTGATCACGAACACTGACAAAAGCCTCTGACTACATCAAATCATAATCTGATCAAGAGCTTCAGTGGAGGGAAGTCTGATTAGGCGTTAACATGTGCAAGTCATTTCATGTTTCTGCAGACCATTCAGATTTGCACACTTTGTAGTTCAGAAGTTGCATAAAGCCTTAACCAATTTTCACACTGATCTTCAGCTGTCAGGACCACCACTTGTAAAGTATCCTCTGTGCTACACCTCAGCGTAGAAGTCTAGTCCACCAGATACACATGCAGTGTGTTGGGTTTCTTACCTGGTGCCGTTCTGTCAGGTATGGTATCGGGTTGTAAATGAACCTGTAAAGCTGAGTATTTATTTTTCTTTAAGTCTGGCCCTAAAGAGCGACCTTCATGTAGAGCCTGTAGAGTTCCAGGCACAATTTATCACACCTGCCCCGGCTAATGCCCCTCTTCTCAAGTCTCTGATTGGCTGGTTCAGATTTGTCAGAGTTAAGGAAGGGGTGGGGCAGATACAGGTTTGAATAAAACTCTGCAGGACTGTAGTTTTCCATGACAAGGAGTGAACATCACTGGTGTCATCAACTCTCCTGGAGATCTGTTGTACTGCATAGTTCTAGATGATCCTCTAGGAGAGATCTCCTCAAGCAGGGTGGTGATCACTGTTTTTTTTGACTTGTAACTTTCTTACAATGTACTACAGTGTCTGTCTCGTAATCTGTCTGGAACATTATTTACAGAGTTATGATGTTAAACAGAACTTTAGCTAATGAGAGAATTTGAACCAGCTTTAAGTATGTAATATAAATAACCAGAATCAGCACATACTCACTCAAAATACACGATTCCACATTTATGCATGAATGAATTTATTTTCTGTATACATTCAGTTTTGTTTATGAAAACTGTTTCAAGGCTAATAAAATGAGATGTTCTAATAAAAATCTAAAAAAGATAAAATAATTCCATTAATGACTGAATGAGAAACAAGTTTAGCCCTGTAACGTCTAAGCTCTCTCATCTGAACTGTATGACTGCACAGCCGACGCTGTTTTTTTTTTACCAGTAGACACTTGTGCTGAACAAAACGTGGAATGTGTTCATCTACAATGATCCACTCAATCAAACAGTAAGACAAACCGTGTCTGGCAATCAACCACAGTGGTGTAGTTCATCAGCTCATCACTACAGGAGTAAAACAGCCACACAACACCTGAACCCAGTAACGCTCACAGACGACAACCTAAAGCAGTGATTAAAAACTCCACGTCTGCTGCGTGTTGTGCAATAGTTGTATATTTTGTAGTGCACGTTGACAGTTTGTGTTTGGAATGCAGAGAGAAAAGAAACTAGATGCTTCATTACTTAAAAAATTCCAAAACATCCAATTTCATTACATTTAAGATGTTAAGACAGAAACAGAGAGAATGAATGAGGGATGTTACGATCCAGCCCCGCCCATCACATGCTGGATGTGACATAACATGACATTAAGTGGAAGACCTTTTCTATGCTGATAAATACTTACTGTAGATATTTTTCTATGTGTGTCTATATATATATTTATATATACTTTTTCAGTATCACGTGATTTATTTCCACCTCCCTTTGCCTTAGTGTTACAGCAACATAAACAAAACACATCAAATAGGAGTCGAGACAAATAGCAGACAGAGCGAGAAGGAGCAGCTTAGCAGGACACTTCCATGGTCTGTGGCTGACCCTGGTTGCCAAGAGCTCTGGTGCTAGTACCGTCCAGAGGGCTGTTGAGATTGCGCATGCGGTTGCTATCCATGGAGGCGATGCTGGATGAGGAGGTGGTGCGGGAGCGAGCAAGACGGGTCATGCCAGCCGCTGGCACTAAGAGAGAGAGGGGGGGGGGGGGGGGGTAAGATGGAGAAACTCACATACACTTGCAGTGAGTGAATGACATCATAAAGTGTTCTCAAAGAGGTGAAGAACGGATTAAAAACAATTAGTTAAAAATTAAAAACATTCGTTATAAAAAAAATCTCCATTTTGACTTCAGGTTGACTTTAACTAGAGCAACTGCACAGCACCATGCAAACCAAACAGATACTGGCAAACACAACAACAGGCAAACAAAACAACAGGCAAACACAACAACAGGCAAACAAAACAACAGGCAAACAAAACAACAGGCAAACACAACAACAGGCAAACAAAACAACAGGCAAACACAACAACAGGCAAACACAACAACAGGCAAACAATGTACATCAAATCACAAGCAACACAAAAAAACAACTGAACTCAGAATCATCACTAATAAATAAATAATATCTGCGGAAATGCTGTTTTCTTACCATAACAATGAAATATGAAAGACACGGGGGGATAAGAGGTGGGTACTGGATCCTGAACCCATATTAAAGATAAACTGTGAACTAATGGCTCAAGTAGAAGAAAAAAGAAACTAGAGCTCCAGTACTGAGTGATTCATAACTTATCACACGTAGTGTCCAGAAAAACTAGTAGGCCAAGTTTAAGTGGCCTCAGAGGTCATTCTGCTGCACTACACGTCACAAACACAGACCGACATTTCAGAGCTATCTTTTAAACGTCTGCTGGGGAAGACTGTTCCTCCACTGAGGACTACGTTTAATCAGTACCACATTCAGTACTGAATAAATGCAACTTGTTGCTACCCACCTCTGCTTATAGATACATGCAAATCCACATCATCCTAAACATAAAAACAAACATGCAGACGGGAAACTAACACAGTTACCAAACATAGCGGCTCTGAGACCCAGTACCTGATTCATTGCTCAAGTGGCTGAGCAGAACGTAGGGAACTGCGTGCAAAGTGAGAGGAGACATCATTCATTAAGATACAGTTTCTAATTTCACTAGTGTGTGTGTGCACGTCTCAGACAATGGTATATACACTGTATGGACAAAAGTATTGGGACACAGCTCTTATTCACTGAACTCAAATGTTTCATTTACTGTCATCACTAAAGGTGTATTTAATTAAACAGCTAACCTCTGTATTTACACACACTAGTGAAAAAGTGTGAGGTTCTAAAGAGCTACTGAACTCCAGCGTGGTCTGTAATAGGTTCTACCATCACAACAAGTCAGTTAGTGAAACTTCTTCCCTGCTAGATTTTCACCATCAGCTGTGAGAGTTAGATTGAACACTGGAAGTGTTTAGAAATCACAGTAGCTTGTGGAGTAACAGTGGACACAAATTCTGTGGAGTGACCAATCACACTTCTCTACGCAGTCAGTCTGGGTTTGGAGAACACCAGGAGAACGTTACCTGCCTTACTGCACTGTGACTGCAAAGTTTGGTGGAGACGGGATGATGATGCTATGGGGCTATTTCTCAGTTCCAGTGACTGCAACCCCACCCTACACCTTTGGGATGACCTAGAACGGATAGCCTCTCACCCGACATTAGTGTCTGACCTTACAAACACTCTTCTGGATGAATCTGGGCAAAAATTCCCCACAAACACTCCAATTTTGTAAAACTGAATTTTGTTTCTGAAAGAGTGGAAGCTGTTGTAGCTGCAAATGGAGGCCCACTCTATCTTTGGATTTAGAATGTATAAAAGCTCCTGTAGGTGTCCCAATACTTTTGTTCTATATTACCATATGTAAGGAATTTACACTGCTTGCCAAACAAAAATAAATGTTAGCAATTCTATTCTGTTTATTCTATCCTGCAGATGTGCAGTTACTCTACTGATCGCAGGTGGGACGGAATTCAGAAACTGTAACTGTAAATCCCTGAACAAGACGTACAGACGGCATCATCTGCTGATACACATGGAGTGA
>CM038714.1:20111710-20119210 GCA_021613375.1 Megaleporinus macrocephalus
ATAATCAGTTATACAGCTATCAATTAGTCATGAAGTTACAAAAAAGAAGTTCACAAATCAAATTATATATCATGGCTGTCCAAAGAAAAACATTTATCTCCATTATTGACGATTTATATTTTTATTTTTCCACATCATTTTAAAGCAGCAGCTGTTTTCATTGTGGGATGAATGGACCAATAGAAATGCTCCCCTGATCTACACAATGATATACGTTCTAACATGATGATTAAAATGATGATTACTAGCAGGATTACATTCAAACCACTCCATTATTTTATAACCCTGTTAAACATCTGTTCGGAGCGTCTGATCTTCAGTGTCTTCGAAACTGGTTTGTTCTTTATTTCTAAAGCTGCTCAAACTGAGTTACTGAAATCTCCTAAAAGAGTTCTATCACATACAGTCTGCAATCTTCTCGTTCACCTCACTGAAAGAAATGTTTCTGCGTTTATTTATTTGGTTAAATGACTTAAAAAATAAACAACTCCTTCAAAAGCAACAGAAAGCAATTAGACAATGTTACTTTGATGTATAATTAATAAGTAATCAGTACTCTCAATCCTGGTTTTCAGTAAACACTCACCACAGCCTCCACTGCAGGAGAGGTGTCTCCAACCACCAGCAAAGCAGGACACCTACACCAAAAAAGAAAAAAAATAATTAAAATGAAAATAAGATTAAATATAATTCGTGTAATTAATAAAAATTAATAATGAATGAAAGTTTAAACGTACACTAATGTGTTGATCACATCTTCATTTAGACCAACAACAGGCCTCTCAATTCCCAGATCCCGGCGCCTAGAAACCAAAACCAACAGCACCATAACACACTCGTACCATACGATACATACCACACACTGAAATTCAGTTTCATTAGAGTTTAGTTTGTGCTCTGAAGGCCTTACGCGTTGTATGAGGCGCAGAAGAGAGCCAGGTTATCCTGATTGATGTCCTGCGCGATGTGCAGTCTGTAGGTCTGGATCAGCTCCTGGTTATCTGTCAGCTCCTCCTGACCAATCACACGAGCCATCGCAAGTTTCAGTCAACAGAGAATTCCAGAAACGACTACTTCAGCTGCTGAGAGAAGATCGAGTACTTACAGTACTGAAGTGATGAGTCATAACAGTGTCCACCAGGGTGCTGGTCCATCCAGAGAGCTAGAACGAATGAATCGACACTCAGCATCACCCGGCATTAACACAGCAGAGAACACAACTGGGAAGTAACAGGGAGTACCGGCGTTCCGCAATCAGGACACAGAGAAAGTTCCTGTGTTCCGTTACAGTTCCAGTAATCAGACCGTAATCAGATTACAGCACATCACAAACACGGCAGCATTCCATCTGAACCTCACACAAGCAAACTCAGCACCTTCTGACCTAATCCGCCGTTGTGAATGATAAAAGTCACATGACCTCACAGGTGATTTCTTTCTTCACTAGATTTCAAACGAAGGTGCTACACGTTACGATGTGCATACGGTTATTTGTACTGAAGTCAGTCTGGACCAGCGATAATGTGATGTCATGTACCATGAAGACACATCACCACCCACCTTAGAAGCAGCCCAGTCGATCCAGCCCTCAGCACAGGGGTTCACATTGATCAGAACCAGGCCCTCCACCAGCGACGGGTGGTTGAGCTGAAAAAGGCGGATTCCAGTTTAGTCATAACAAGACAAATGAAGATAATTAAACCGGCCTATCAGTGAAGACGCTGATGGAGGACTCACAGCGAAACGTGTTAAGATGTACGCTCCAGCCCCTACGCCAATACCGATCACACTGCATACCCTGCAAAACACACACACACACACACACACATAATTGTAATGCAATGTTAACTTATGTAATGATGATTGTCATAAACTCACACTTGGTAACAGATCAATCCATGAACGTTCAAAATAGAGCCCAGTGTTCAGCCCTGGGTCCTGACCTCTACCCTAACCCTAGGTCAGAGTCCTGTTCTGAGAGGAGCAGTGATTGGCACTACAGGACTATTTTTTGTAAGTTTTTATTATTTTATTTTATTATTTTTTTAAGGATGTCACTGTTACTGCAAATAATTAAGCAACCACACTACATCACTACCCGCCTATGTCTGAACAGTACAGCAGCATCTGTGTTTTTGATAGCTTGTATGTGAGTGTCCACCATTTGTAGACTCCATAAAAAGCAAGCTGGATTAACTAAACCAGCACTTCTGATTCAGGGCAGTGTTTTAGGGTTACTTACTTCAGCTGAGTGAGAACTGAGGGCAGCATCTCTGCCAGCTCATCCATACTGGGGTACTGGTACCTGTGGAAGTGTGAGAGTGGATGTTTGCACACACACACACACACACACACGCACGCACATACACACACACACACACACACACGCACGCACAAACACACACACACACGCTAAACATTAATATGAAGTCAAAACAAAAACATTAAAAAGGAGAAACGTGTGTCGTTATTGTTAATATTGTTAGTTCAGGTTGTGTTGATATTGTGTTATTGTGTTATTGTGTTATTGTGTGTAGTTATTGTTAATATTGTTATTTCAGGTTGTGTTGATATTGTGTTACTGTGTTATTGTGTGTACTTATTGTTAATATTGTTATTTCAGGTTGTGTTGATATTGTGTTACTGTGTTATTGTGTGTACTTATTGTTAATATTGTTATTTCAGGTTGTGTTGATATTGTGTTATTGTGTTACTGTGTGTAGTTATTGTTAATATTGTTATTTCAGGATGTGTTGATATTGTGTTATTGTGTTACTGTGTGTAGTTATTGTTAATATTGTGATTTCAGGTTGTGTTGATATTGTGTTATTGTGTTACTGTGTGTAGTTATTGTTAATATTGTTATTTCAGGTTGTGTTGATATTGTGTTATTGTGTTACTGTGTGTAGTTACTGTTAATATTGTTATTTCAGGTTGTGTTGATATTGTGTTATTGTGTTATTGTGTTACTGTGTGTAGTTATTGTTAATATTGTGATTTCAGGTTGTGTTGATATTGTGTTATTGTGTTATTGTGTGTAGTTATTGTTAATATTGTTAGTTCAGGTTGTGTTGATATTGTGTTACTGTGTTATTGTGTTATTGTGTGTAGTTATTGTTAATATTGTTATTTCAGGTTGTGTTGATATTGTGTTATTGTGTTTTTGTGTTACTGTGTGTAGTTATTGTTAATATTGTGATTTCAGGTTGTGTTGATATTGTGTTATTGTGTTATTGTGTGTAGTTATTGTTAATATTGTTAGTTCAGGTTGTGTTGATATTGTGTTACTGTGTTATTGTGTTACTGTGTGTAGTTATTGTTAATATTGTTATTTCAGGTTGTGTTGATATTGTGTTACTGTGTTATTGTGTTATTTTGTTATTGTGTGTAGTTATTGTTAATATTGTTAGTTCAGGTTGTGTTGATATTGTGTTACTGTGTTATTGTGTTATTGTGTGTAGTTATTGTTAATATTGTTATTTCAGGTTGTGTTGATATTGTGTTACTGTGTTATTGTGTGTAGTTATTGTTAATATTGTTATTTCAGGTTGTGTTGATATTGTGTTATTGTGTTATTGTGTGTAGTTATTGTTAATATTGTTATTTCAGGTTGTGTTGATATTGTGTTACTGTGTTATTGTGTTATTGTGTGTAGTTATTGTTAATATTGTTATTTCAGGCTGTGTTGACATTGTGTTACTGTGTTATTGTGTTATTGTGTGTAGTTATTGTTAATATTGTTATTTCAGGTTGTGTTGATATTGTGTTACTGTGTTATTGTGTTATTGTGTGTAGTTATTGTTAATATTGTTATTTCAGGTTGTGTTGATATTGTGTTATTGTGTTATTGTGTGTAGTTATTGTTAATATTGTTAGTTCAGGTTGTGTTGATATTGTGTTATTGTGTGTAGTTATTGTTAATATTGTTAGTTCAGATTGTGTTGATATTGTGTTATTGTGTTATTGTGTGTAGTTATTGTTAATATTGTTATTTCAGGTTGTGTTGATATTGTGTTATTGTGTGTAGTTATTGTTAATATTGTTATTTCAGGTTGTGTTGATATTGTGTTATTGTGTGTAGTTATTGTTAATATTGTTAGTTCAGGTTGTGTTGATATTGTGTTATTGTGTGTAGTTATTGTTAATATTGTTAGTTCAGGTTGTGTTGATATTGTGTTACTGTGTTATTGTGTGTAGTTATTGTTAATATTGTTAGTTCAGGTTGTGTTGATATTGTGTTACTGTGTTATTGTGTTATTGTGTTATTGTGTGTAGTTATTGTTAATACTGTTAGTTCAGGTTGTGTTGATATTGTGTTACTGTGTTATTGTGTTATTGTGTTACTGTGTGTAGTTATTGTTAATATTGTTATTTCAGGTTGTGTTGATATTGTGTTATTGTGTTACTGTGTGTAGTTATTGTTAATATTGTTATTTCAGGTTGTGTTGATATTGTGTTATTGTGTTACTGTGTGTAGTTATTGTTAATATTGTTATTTCAGGTTGTGTTGATATTGTGTTATTGTGTTATTGTGTGTAGTTATTGTTAATATTGTTATTTCAGGTTGTGTTGATATTGTGTTACTGTGTTATTGTGTTATTGTGTGTAGTTATTGTTAATATTGTTAGTTCAGGCTGTGTTGATATTGTGTTACTGTGTTATTGTGTTATTGTGTGTAGTTATTGTTAATATTGTTATTTCAGGTTGTGTTGATATTGTGTTACTGTGTTATTGTGTCATTGTGTGTAGTTATTGTTATTTCAGGTTGTGTTGATATTGTGTTACTGTGTTATTGTGTTATTGTGTTATTGTGTGTAGTTATTGTTAATATTGTTAGTTCAGGTTGTGTTGATATTGTGTTACTGTGTTATTGTGTCATTGTGTGTAGTTATTGTTAATATTGTTATTTCAGGTTGTGTTGATATTGTGTTATTGTGTTATTGTGTGTAGTTATTGTTAATATTGTTATTTCAGGTTGTGTTGATATTGTGTTATTGTGTTAGTGTTATTGTGTGTAGTTATTGTTAATATTGTTAGTTCAGGTTGTGTTGATATGTTATTGTGTTACTGTGTTGTTGTGTGTAGTTATTGTTAATATTGTTAGTTCAGGTTGTGTTGATATTGTGTTACTGTGTTATTGTGTTATTGTGTTATTGTGTGTAGTTATTGTTAATACTGTTAGTTCAGGTTGTGTTGATATTGTGTTACTGTGTTATTGTGTTATTGTGTTACTGTGTGTAGTTATTGTTAATATTGTTCTTTCAGGTTGTGTTGATATTGTGTTATTGTGTTACTGTGTGTAGTTATTGTTAATATTGTTATTTCAGGTTGTGTTGATATTGTGTTATTGTGTTATTGTGTGTAGTTATTGTTAATATTGTTATTTCAGGTTGTGTTGATATTGTGTTACTGTGTTATTGTGTTATTGTGTGTAGTTATTGTTAATATTGTTAGTTCAGGCTGTGTTGATATTGTGTTACTGTGTTATTGTGTTATTGTGTGTAGTTATTGTTAATATTGTTATTTCAGGTTGTGTTGATATTGTGTTACTGTGTTATTGTGTGTAGTTATTGTTAATATTGTTATTTCAGGTTGTGTTGATATTGTGTTACTGTGTTATTGTGTCATTGTGTGTAGTTATTGATATTTCAGGTTGTGTTGATATTGTGTTACTGTGTTATTGTGTTATTGTGTTATTGTGTGTAGTTATTGTTAATATTGTTAGTTCAGGTTGTGTTGATATTGTGTTACTGTGTTATTGTGTCATTGTGTGTAGTTATTGTTAATATTGTTATTTCAGGTTGTGTTGATATTATGTTATTGTGTTACTGTGTTGTTGTGTGTAGTTATTATTAATATTGTTAGTTCATGTGTTTTTTAGTTAAAACTGTATTTAAACTGTAAACTTGGTTAATTAGGCTGAACAACCTGAACAACCTCACACCTGTTGTTACCTGTTGTTACCTGTTGTTACCTGTTGTTACCTGTTGTTACCTGTTGCTGTGAAATTACACACCTGCTCAGAAGTGTTTCTCTTTTACTTTAGTATTTCAGACACACGTACAGAAACAAGCACCGCGCGCATCTTATGTAGGGGTCAATACGCAGATGACTCACCCAGTGGGGAAGGTGGCTGCTGCCTCCTGCTGGCCAGGAGCGTCAACGTGCACCACCGCAAAGTGCTGAGTGATCTCTTGCATGTCCTCGAAGTTGAAGAGTGAGTTGAAACACGATTTATCTGATGGTTACAAACAGAAGACGGTCGAGTTTATTTATTATTTATTTATAGCTGGTTTTAGTTTTGAAGAGACATTCCTACGTACGGTTAAGTCCGATGTCGTGATAAGTCAGGATCACAGGCCGGTTTCCTTTGGGAATGCCCCTCATGGTCACATGCAGGACACCGTGTGGGGTCTCAAGGTCATATTCCTAAAAACAAACACAGTACAGGACACAATTAGCCTGCATGCTAAACACCCACGCTAACAAGTTCCTCCAGTCTGTAGCGCTAAGCCTGAGATTGTAGGTGTTTCAGCTGCTTTACGTCCACAGATCACTTTCAACACTCACTGTCCAGTTTATCAGCTGACCCCAACGACACTGACCCCAACGACACTGACCCCAACGACACTGACCTCAGCGGCACTGACCCCAACGACACTGACCCCAACGACACTGACCCCAACAACACTGACCTCAGCGGCACTGACCCCAACAACACTGACCCCAACGACACTGACCCCAACGGCACTGACCCCAACAGCACTGACCCCAATGACACTGACCTCAGCGGCACTGACCTCAACGGCACTGACCCCAACAGCACTGACCCCAACAGCACTGACCCCAACGACACTGACCTCAACGGCACTGACCCCAACGACACTGACCCCCAACGAGACTGACCTCAACGACACTGACCCCAAAGACACTGACCCCAACGACACTGACCCCAACGACACTGACCCCAACAACACTGACCCCAACGACACTGACCTCAACGACACTGACCCCAACAGCACTGACCCCAACGACACTGACCCCAACGACACTGACCTCAACGACACTGACCCCAACGACACTGACCCCAACAGCACTGACCCCAACGACACTGACCTCAACGTCACTGACCCCAACGACACTGACCCCAACAGCACTGACCCCAACGACACTGACCCCAACGACACTGACCCCAACGACACTGACCCCAATGGCACTGACCTCAACGGCACTGACCCCAACGATTAGGATTAGGATTAGAGAGTTAGGGTTAGGATTAGGATTAGAGAGTTAGGGTCAGGGTTAGGATTAGAGAGTTAGGGTCAGGATTAGGATTGGAGAGTTAGGGTTAGGATTAGGATTAGAGAGTTAGGGTTAGGATTAGGATTAGAGAGTTAGGGTCAGGGTTAGGATTAGAGAGTTAGGGTCAGGATTAGAGAGTTAGGGTTAGGATTAAGATTAGAGAGTTAGGGTCAGGATTAGGATTAGAGAGTTAGGGTT
>CM038714.1:20129210-20157317 GCA_021613375.1 Megaleporinus macrocephalus
CAGCTGGTGGTCTTCGAATGTCCACTGTCCTGATCAACAACACAAGTCTCGGTGCCCCCCTCTCCCCCGCTGCCCCTGGCAGGCTGCCAAACTGCAGCACCTGGGCGTTCTCTACATTGATGCGTTGCAGCTCTGCGTCAACTCCTCCTCGACTCAGCTGCTAGTCCCTAAACCAGCTTTACTGCCCAGTATTCCCACAGCTCGACCTCGTCTACGGCCCTGAATCCCACCGGGGACTCACACATCCTGTTTAGCTGACCTCACAGAACGTCACCTCTAGTCCTGCAACACGGCTGTTCAGTTGGTGACATTAGTGCTAATTCAGAATGCTGGGATACACACACACACACTAGTGAACACACACACTAGTGAACACACACACTAGGGGGTAGTGAGCACTCTTGCTCCACTCTCTTGATGGGCAGCCCAGAGACAAGTTGTGAGTTTGGGGTCCTGTCAGTTCTAGGGATCAAACAGGCAACACGCCAGTCACAAGGCAGGTCCCCGACAACCAGCTCACAACGAGGACGCACAAGAGTTACGCTGGACCATCTAGATGATGATGACTCATCTCAGTAAGCTAGCCAGCTAATGCTTAAGTCCAGACTAGGCATGTTACCTCCTGTTACGAGCTGGAACTTTTTTTTAAAATTCATTTTCTCTCAGAGAATCGCTACTACACTAACGATTACTACACTAACCACTACACTAATGATTACTACACTTACGATAACTACACCGACAATTTCTACACTAACTACTACACTAACGATTACTACACTGACGATTACTACACTAACTACTCACTAACAATTACTACACTGACGATTACTACACTAACTACTCACTAACAATTACTACACTAAATTACTACACTAACGGTTACTACACTAGCTGCTACACTAACAATTACTACACTAACAGTTACTACACTAATTACTACACTAAATATTACTACACTAACGATTACTACACTAACGATTACTACACTAAATACTAAACTAACAATTACTACACAACTACACTAACAATTACTACACTACAATTACTACACTAACAATTAAAGAACTAAGGATTACTACACTAACTACTACACTTAGTACTACACTAATTACTACACTAATGATTACTACACTAACAATTACAACACTAACAAAGACTACACTAAAGATTACTACACTAACAATTACTGCACTAACTACTACACTAACTACTACTATACTAACTACTACTAAACTAACTACTACTAAACTAACAATTACTACACTACTACACTAACAATTACAACACTAACAATTACTACACTAAAGATTACTACACTAACAATTACTGCACTAACAATTACTACACTAACAATTACTACACTAACGATTACTACACTAACTCCTACACTAACAATTACTATAATAATGATTAGTACACTAACAAATACAAAACTAATGATTACTACACTAACTACTACACTAACTAATACACTAATGATTACTACACGAACTACTAAACTAAGTACTACACTAACGATTACTACACTAATGATTACTACACTAACTACTACACTAAGTACTACACTAATTACTACACTAACAATTACTACACTAACAATTACTACACTAACAATTACTACACTAACAATTACTATAATAATGATTACTACACTAACAAATAGAAAACTAACGATTACCACACAAACTACTACACTAACTGATACACTAATGATTACTACACGAACTACTAAACTAAGTACTACACTAACGATTACTACACTAACAATTACTACACTAACGATTACTACACTAACGATTACTACACTAACTACTACAATGACTACTACACTAACGATTACTACACTAACAATTACAAAACTAATGATTACTACACTAACTACTACACTAACGATTACTATACTAACTACTACACTAACGTTTACTACACTAATGATTACTACATTAAATACTACACTAACTACTACACTAACGATTACTACACTAACTACTACACTAACGATTACTACACTACTACAATAACAATTACAAAACTAACAATTACTACACTAACGATTACTACACTAACTACTACACCATTGATTACTACACTACTTCACTACCGATTACTATACTATCTACTACACTAATGATTACTACAATAACGATTACTACACTAACAATTACAAAACTAAGTACTTCACTAATAATTACTACACTACTACACTAACGGTTACTATACTAACTCCTACACTAACTATTACTACACTAACAATTACTACACTAACTACTACACTAAAGATTACTACACTAACTACTACACTAACAATTACTATACTACTACTACATTAACAATTACAAAACTAACGATTACAAAACTAACTACTACACAAATGATTACTACACTACTACTCTAACGATTACTATACTAACTACTACACTAACAATTACTACACTAACTACTACATTAACATTTACTACACTAACTACTACACTAACAATTACAACATTAACGGTTACTACGCTAATTACTACATTAACGATTACTACACTAACTAAAACACTAAAGATTACTACACTAACAATTAATACACTAACTAAAACACTAATGATTAATACATTAACTAAAACTAACAATTACTATGCTAATTACTACACTAACGATTACTACACTAACTAAAACACTAACGATTACTACATTAACGTTTACTACACTAACGTTTACTACACTAAATAAAACACTAACGATTACTACACTAAAAAAACACTAACGATTACTACACTAACGATTACTACACTAACAATAACTACACTAATGATTACTACACTAACTAAAACACTAACGATCATACACTAACTAAAACACTAACGATTACTACACTAACGATTACTACACTAACTAAAACACTAACGATTACTACACTAATGATTACTATACTAATGATTACTACACTGATGATTACTACACTAACGATTACTACACTAACTACTACACTAACAATTACTACACTAACGGTTACTACACTAACTAAAACACTAATGATTACTATACTAATGATTACTACACTAACGATTACTACACTAACTATTACACTAACAATTACTATACTACTACTACACTAACAATTACAAAACTAACGATTACAAAACTAACTACTACACGAATGATTACTACACTACTACTCTAACGATTACTATACTAACTACTACACTAACAATTACTACACTAACTACTACACTAACAATTACAACATTAACGATTACTACGCTAATTACTACATTAACGATTACTACACTAACTAAAACACAAACGATTACTACACTAACTAAAACACTAACGCTTACTACACTAACGATTAATACACTAACTAAAACACTAACGATTAATACACTAACTAAAACACTAAAGATTACTACACTAACTAAAACACTAACGATTACTACACTAACGATTACTACACTAAATAAAACACTAACGATTACTACACTAACGATTACTACACTAAGTAAAACACTAATGATTACTACACTAATGATTACTATACTAATGATTACTACACTAACTAAAACACTAACGATCATACACTAACTAAAACACTAACGATTACTACACTAACTAAAACACTAACGATTACTACACTAACGATTACTACACTAACGATTACTACACTAAATAAAACACTAACGATTACTACACTAATGATTACTATACTAATGATTACTACACTAACTAAAACACTAACGATCATACACTAACTAAAACACTAACGATCATACACTAACTAAAACACTAACGATTACTACACTAACTAAAACACTAACGATTACTACACTAACGATTACTACACTAACGATTACTACACTAACTAAAACACTAACGATTACTACACTAATGATTACTATACTAATGATTACTACACTAACTAAAACACTAACAATTACTACACTAATGATTACTATACTAATGATTACTACACTAACTAAAACACTAACGATTACTACACTAACTAAAACACTAACGATTACTACACTAACGATTACTACACTAACGATTACTACACTAAATAAAACACTAACGATTACTACACTAATGATTACTATACTAATGATTACTACACTAACTAAAACACTAACGATCATACACTAACTAAAACACTAACGATTACTACACTAACTAAAACACTAACGATTACTACACTAACGATTACTACACTAACTAAAACACTTACGATTACTACACTAACGTTTACTACACTAACGATTACTACACTAACTAAAACACTAACGATTACTACACTAAAAAAAACACTAACGATTACTACACTAACGATTACTACACTAACTAAAACACTAACGATTACTACACTAACTAAAACACTAACGATCATACACTAACTAAAACAATAACGATTACTACACTAACGATTACTACACTAATGATTACTACACTAACTACTACACACAGTTACTGCGCAACATACCACCAGAGAGCTGCTTGCACTGAGGACAGAGTGACTCCACCTCACTCCACACACTTAATCAATCTGGGAAGTTCAAGGTGATTTTGCAGGAAACCTGAGCATTTCTTCAGCTCGTTAGATCTTCTGTGTCCCACAAGGTGGCCGCTTAGTTCTGTAAGTATGCGTCACTGCTGACAGTCCTTCAAGAAATTACCTCGTCCACTAAGGCTGATGATCTTCACGTGACATCTCTAAAAAACTGCGATCTTAGAACTTTTACACTTTATTAGTAAATATTAATCAGTATTAATAGATTAAGTAGAGCTTTTACACTTTATCATTAAATATTAATCAGTATTAATAGAGTAAGTAGAGCTTTTACACTTTATTATTAAATATTAAGCAGTATTAATAGAGTAAGTAGTGCTTTTACACTTTATCATTAAATATTAAACAGTATTAATAAAGTAGTGCTTTTACACTTTATTATTAAATATTAATCAGTATTAATAGAGTAAGTAGTGATTTTACACTTTATCATTAAATATTAAACAGTATTAATAGAGTAAGTAGTGCTTTTACACTTTATTATTAAATATTAAACAGTATTAATAGAGTAAGTAGTGCTATTCCACTTTATTAGTAAACATTAATCAGTATAAACAGATTAAGTAGAGCTTTTACACTTTATTATTAAATATTAATCAGTATTAATAGAGTAAGTAGTGCTTTTACACTTTATTATTAAATACTAAACAGTATTAATAGAGTAAGTAGTGCTTTTACACTTTATTAATAAATATTAATCAGTATTAATACAGTAAGTAGTGCTTTTACACTTTATTATTAAGTATTAAACAGCATTAATAGAGTAAGTAGAGATTTTACACTTTATTATTAAATATTAATCAGTATTAATAGAGTAAGTAGTGTTTTCCATACGTCAGTGTGTTTATTTAACTCTTTCCAAGCTTCTCCTAAACAACCCAGTATTATTATCAGTTCTCATCTAATACCTGCTTTGACTGCTCAGTACTTCATTAAGCTAAATCAAGAACTGAACACATTCATACAATGTCTGGGGCGTCCAGGAGAAATCTAGAACCTAACTTTGTTCTTCAAACTGGAGCTCAAGATCTGATCTACTTCCCTCACAATAAGATTCAGTTATTTGGTTAGGGCTTTCAGTTGTGGGGTAGTCAGTGTGGGTTATAGGGAGGAGTTGTTTGTGAGGATCAACAGGCTGGTAGGCTCCTCTTACTGCCTGTGAGCTCAATGTTTCCCACGTCTTCTTCTACACCAGCACCACAATATGGCCTGCACTGTTTACGCTAGCAGTACATCACGCTCTGTTTGATGTAAATTATCAACAAGAAAGTCGAACCATGAAAGATATAACTTTGCTCACTCCGAGTTCTCTGATGCCCTCTGCTGGAAGAGAGCTGCTCCTGGAATGCTGATGTCCTGACTAGCAGCTCTTAAGCCACACCCCCCACTTTATTTTACCCTTTACGAGAATGACTGGCAGCTACGTCATCACTGTGAGCTGCATCACAGGTGAGGAGATGGTTTCTCTGTGAAACTCATGTCCCAATATTGGAGACCTGCAGACCCACTTCAGTTCATAAACCCTGACAAACACACTACACTACCTCTCTCCACCACCAGAGGGGTGCCACACCCAGCAGCTCACTCACTGTGTGCGCACACACACACACACACAATTACACACACTCTCTCTCTCTCTCTCACACACACACACACACACACACACTCTCTCGCTCCCTATCTCTCTCTCTCACAAACAGAAACACACACTTGTTCACTGCGGTCTGTATGTAATGATCCAGTCGTCTGATATTCAGGTGTCCAATCTCTGCATTCATACACACAACAGTGAAGATGCTGCAGTGCTGCTGTGATCTATTTCTGTGTGTATATATATGTGTGTGTGTGTGTGTATGAGTGTATATGTGAGTGTGTGTATGAGTGTATATGTGAGTGTGTGTGTATATGAGTGTATATGTGTGTGTGTGTGTGTGTGTGTGTGTGTGTGTAGAAATATGACTGTACAATGTCAGTCAGGTCAAGCAGAAGTGCAGCTCCACCCTGCGCTGCTGCAGAAGTTATATTTAGCCTCTGATCACACTGCAGCACTGAGACTGTACAGGGACCTGTGTGTGTTACACGTAACGTCACAGCTATAGAGCTACAGTCCTCTCTGCAGCCAGAACCGCACCAGAACCACATCAGAACCAAACCAGAACCACATCAGAACCAAACCAGAACCACATCAGAACCAAACCAGAACCATGCCAGAACCACACCCATCCTTAAAGACTGAAGATATTGATCGTGTCTTGAATTTGATATTTAATATTAGCACTCATTAATGGAGAGCAGTAGAATATAAATTTCATTATTAATAAAATTCATCTTCAGTGATCTTTATGATCAGCTTATGGTTTCAATATGCAAATTAGCTGGATATATATTATTGTGTGTCATAAGTGACTTTCAAGAGGATTATTCACACACACACACACACACACACACACACACAAACACACGCTAATGCTAACCCCAACGCTAACCCTAGTCTGCTCACGGGGGAGCTGGAGCCAATCCCAGTGTCATCGGACGAAGGCGGGGTACAATTAACACATTTAATCTAAATTTATTATAATATTACACCCCCCCCTAAAACCACCCCAAACCCCACACCCTACTCCACCCCACCCCAAACCCCACACCCTACTCCACCCCACCCCAAACCCCACACCCTACTCCACCCCACCCCAAACCCTACTCCACCACACCCCAAACCCCACTTCACCCCACCCCAAACCCTACTCCACCCCACCCCAAACCCCACACCCTACTCCACCCCACCCCAAACCCTACTCCACCCCACCCCAAACCCCACTTCACCCCACCCCAAACCCTACTCCACCCCACCCCAAACCCTACTCCACCCCACCCCAAACCCTACTCCACCCCACCCCAAACCCTACTCCATCCCAAGCCCCACTCCAAACCCTACTCCATCCCAAGCCCCACTCCACACACAGCCAAAAAGCCCTACCATGTTATAGTCCAACACATCATCCAATCACAAAGCAGCAGATCAGCATATGTGGAAAACTCACCTGACAGTCAAAGTCCTGAAAGTTCCGAGAATTCTGTAAAAACACATCAAAGGAAAATATTAATTTTAATTTTATGTTACAGCATCTGCTTTCACGTAGTAACACATTCAACACCGGCCAATTTGTGCACTTCTCCCCTCTTTAGTCTCTGACCGCTCTTTACCACTAGGTGGAGTGAGAGGTCATTACTGTTCGCCCAGTCGAGAGTTCAGCAGTGAGTCTTACGCCTGCTCTTCATTATCCCACCTTCCAGAAGAACAGATACACCTTTGATCTTTACCTGGAACCACTGCTCTCTCTCCACCTTTCCTAAAGAAGCGTTCCGGCGTTTTCCGGCTGATCTCTCTCGGAGCACGTGGTTCACAGACAATCACTTCTACATGTTTCAGTACGTAGATCAGAAAATCCACCAGAACTGCGTTCTGTACTGCAGAGACATGTTCTGATTATCGTTTATGGTAACTGAACGTGTGCAGACTGAGAGATACTTTAATCTAGTTCCAGTTCAGTCCTGATGAACCTTCACTGCTGTTGATCCAACACTTTCAGATGTTCCTGCTCTCCGCTCGGCGCTGTAGTAGCTCAGACATTAATTATTTAGTGTGAAGAACTGAGACTGAGCTCCACTCTACCGGTCATCTCAACTTCCTCTCTGCACGTACGGACAGAAAATCCATCAAATCAATATCAATATTTAATTCTGAATATTTATAAATCAGTTTTCCTATAGTTCCTCTTTCTCTCCCCTCAGTACATACCCACACCAACACCCCCACCCTATCTCCACCCACTGTCCACTGTATCTCCACTCACTGTCCACTGTATCTACACCCAGTGTCCACTGTATCTACGCTCACTGTCCACTGTATCTACACTCACTGTATCTCCACCCACTGTCCACTGTATCTCCACCCCCTGTCCACTGTATCAGCTCCACTGTCCACTGTATCCCCACTCACTGTCCACTGTATCTACACTCACTGTCCACTGTATCTACACCCACTGTATCTCCACTCACTGTCCACTGTATCTCCACTCACTGTATCTCCACTCACTGTCCACTGTATCAGCTCCACTGTCCACTGTATCCCCACTCACTGTCCACTGTATCTCCACTCACTGTCCACTGTATCTCCACTCACTGTATCTCCACTCACTGTCCACTGTATCAGCTCCACTGACCATACAGGACCTCCACTCACTGTCCACTGTATCAGCTCCACTGACCATACAGGACCTCCACTCACTGTCCACTGTATCAGCTCCACTCACCATACAGGACCTACACTCACTGTCCACTGTATCAGCTCCACTGACCATACAGGACCTCCACTCACTGTCCACTGTATCAGCTCCACTGACCATACAGGACCTCCACTCACTGTCCACTGTATCAGCTCCACTGACCATACAGGAACTACACTCACTGTCCACTGTATCAGCTCCACTGACCATACAGGAACTACACTCACTGTCCACTGCATCAGCTCCACTGACCATACAGGACCTACACTCTGGTGGGTCATTCTCAGCACTGCAATGACACTGATGTGGTGGTGGAGTGTTAGTGTGTGTTGTGCTGGTGTGAGTGGATCAGACACAGCAGTGCTGCTGCTGCTGAAGTTTTTAAACACCTCAGCGTCACTGCTGGACTGAGAATCGTCCACCTCCCTAATAGTATCTGCTCTGTGGTGGTCCTGTGGGGGTCCTGATCATTGTGTATAGGTGTGTGTGTGTATTATTTAAAAGCAGTAGATATTTACACTGTGTTTTTTAAGATGACTGGACAAAAACAACAGCACTCTAGTTCCCTTAACTTAAACACACTTTTGTATAGGTGTGTGTAGAGGTTGTGTATAGGTGTGTGTAGGGGCTGTGTATAGGTGTGTGTAGAGGTTGTGTATAGGTGTGTGTAGGGGCTGTGTATAGGTGTGTGTAGAGGTTGTGTATAGGTGTGTGTAGGGGCTGTGTACAGGTGTGTGTAGGGGCTGTGTATAGCTGTGTGTAGGGGTTGTGTGTAGGGGTTGTGTATAGGAGTGTGTAGGGGTTGTGTGCAGGTGTGTGTAGGGGTTGTGTATAGGTGTGTGTAGGGGTTGTGTATAGGTGTGTGTAGGGGTTGTGCTTTAGTATATGTAGGGGTTGTGTATAGGTGTGTGTAGGGGTTGTGTATAGGTGTGTGTAGGGGTTGTGTATTAGTATATGTAGGGGTTATGTATAGGTGTGTAGGGGTTGTGTATAGGTGTGTGTAGGGGTTGTGTATAGGTGTGTGTAGGGGTTGTGTATAGGGGTTGTGTAGGGGTGTGTGTAGAGGTTGTGTATAGGTGTGTGTAGGGGCTGTGTATTAGTATATGTAGGGGTTGTGTATAGGTGTGTAGGGTTTGTGTATAGGTGTGTAGGGGTTGTGTATCAGTATATGTAGGGGTTGTGTATAGGTGTGTAGGGGTTGTGTATTAGTATATGTAGGGGTTGTGTATAGGTATGTGTAGGGGTTGTGTATAGGTGTGTAGGGGTTGTGTATTAGTATATGTAGGGGTATTGTATAGGTGTGTGTAGGGGTTATGTATAGGTGTGTAGGGGTTGGGTATAGGTGTGTAGGGGTTGTGTATAGGTGTGTGTGTGTGTGTGTAGGCGTTATGTATTAGTATATGTATGGGTTGTGTATAGGTGTGTAGGGGTTATGTATTAGTACATGTAGGGGTTGTGTATAGGTGTGTAGGGGTTATGTATTAGTACATGTAGGGGTTGTGTATAGGTGTGTGTAGGGGTTGTGTATAGGTGTGTGTAGAGGTTGTGCATAGGTGTGTGTAGGGGTTGTGTATTAGTATATGTAGGGGTTGTGTAAAGGTGTGTAGGGGTTGTGTATAGGTGTGTAGGGGTTGTGTATAGGTGTGTAGGGGTTGTGTATTAGTATATGTAGGGGTTGTGTATAGGGGTGTATGGGTTGTGTATAGGTGTGTAGGGGTTATGTATTAGTACATGTAGGGGTTGTGTATAGGTGTGTAGGGGATATGTATTAGTATATGTAGGGGTTGTGTATAGGTGTGTGTAGGGGTTGTGTATAGGTGTGTGTAGGGGTTGTGTATAGGTGTGTGTAGGGGTTGTGTATCAGTATATGTAGGGGTTGTGTATTAGTATATGTAGGGGTTGTGTATAGGTGTGTGTAGGGGTTGTGTATAGGTGTGTGTAGTGGTTGTGTATAGGTGTGTGTAGGGGTTGTGTATAGGTGTGTGTAGGGGTTGTGTATAGGTGTGTAGGGATTGTGTATAGGTGTGTGTAGGGTTTGTGTATAGGTGTGTAGGGGTTGTGTATAGGTGTGTGTAGGGGTTGTGTATAGGTGTGTGTAGGGGTTGTGTATTAGTATATGTAGGGGTTGTGTATAGGTGTGTAGGGGTTGTGTATAGGTGTGTGTAGTGGTTGTGTATAGGTGTGTGTAGGGGTTGTGTATAGGTGTGTGTAGGGGTTGTGTATAGGTGTGTGTAGGGGTTGTGTATAGGTGTGTGTAGGGCTTGTGTAAAGTTGTGTAGGGGTTGTGTATAGGTGTGTAGGGATTGTGTAAAGGTGTGTAGGGGTTGTGTATAGGTGTGTAGGGATTGTGTATAGGTGTGTGTAGGGATTGTGTATAGGTGTGTGTAGTGGTTGTGTATAGGTGTGTGTAGGGGTTGTGTATAGGTGTGTAGGGGTTGTGTATAGGTGTGTGTAGGGGTTGTGTATAGGTGTGTGTAGGGGTTGTGTATAGGTGTGTAGGGGTTGCGTATAGGTATGTGTAGGGGTTGTGTATAGGTGTGTGTAGGGGTTGTGTATTAGTATATGTAGGGGTTGTGTATAGGTGTGTAGGGGTTGTGTATTAGTATATGTAGGGGTTGTGTATAGGTATGTGTAGGGGTTGTGTATAGGTGTGTAGGGGTTGTGTATTAGTATATGTAGGGGGTGTGTATAGGTGTGTGTAGGGGTTATGTATAGGTGTGTAGGGTTTGTGTATAGGTGTGTAGGGGTTGTGTATCAGTATATGTAGGGGTTGTGTATAGGTGTGTAGGGGTTGTGTATTAGTATATGTAGGGGTTGTGTATAGGTATGTGTAGGGGTTGTGTATAGGTGTGTAGGGGTTGTGTATTAGTATATGTAGGGGTTGTGTATAGGTGTGTGTAGGGGTTATGTATAGGTGTGTAGGGGTTGTGTATAGGTGTGTAGGGGTTGTGTATAGGTGTGTGTGTGTGTGTGTGTAGGCGTTATGTACTAGTATATGTATGGGTTGTGTATAGGTGTGTAGGGGTTATGTATTAGTACATGTAGGGGTTGTGTATAGGTGTGTAGGGGTTATGTATTAGTATATGTAGGGGTTGTGTATAGGTGTGTGTAGGGGTTGTGTATAGGTGTGTGTAGGGGTTGTGCATAGGTGTGTGTAGGGGTTGTGTATTAGTATATGTCGGGGTTGTGTAAAGGTGTGTAGGGGTTGTGTATAGGTGTGTAGGGGTTGTGTATAGGTGTGTAGGGGTTGTGTATTAGTATATGTAGGGGTTGTGTATAGGGGTGTATGGGTTGTGTATAGGTGTGTAGGGGTTATGTATTAGTACATGTAGGGGTTGTGTATAGGTGTGTAGGGGATATGTATTAGTATATGTAGGGGTTGTGTATAGGTGTGTGTAGGGGTTGTGTATAGGTGTGTGTAGGGGTTGTGTATCAGTATATGTAGGGGTTGTGTATTAGTATATGTAGGGGTTGTGTATAGGTGTGTGTAGGGGTTGTGTATAGGTGTGTGTAGTGGTTGTGTATAGGTGTGTGTAGGGGTTGTGTATAGGTGTGTGTATGGGTTGTGTATAGGTGTGTAGGGATTGTGTATAGGTGTGTGTAGGGGTTGTGTATAGGTGTGTAGGGGTTGTGTATAGGTGTGTGTAGGGGTTGTGTATAGGTGTGTGTAGGGGTTGTGTATTAGTATATGTAGGGGTTGTGTATAGGTGTGTAGGGGTTGTGTATAGGTGTGTGTAGTGGTTGTGTATAGGTGTGTGTAGGGGTTGTGTATAGGTGTGTGTAGGGGTTGTGTATAGGTGTGTGTAGGGCTTGTGTAAAGTTGTGTAGGGGTTGTGTATAGGTGTGTAGGGATTGTGTATAGGTGTGTAGGGATTGTGTAAAGGTGTGTAGGGGTTGTGTATAGGTGTGTAGGGATTGTGTATAGGTGTGTGTAGGGATTGTGTATAGGTGTGTGTAGTGGTTGTGTATAGGTGTGTGTAGGGGTTGTGTATAGGTGTGTAGGGGTTGTGTATAGGTGTGTGTAGGGGTTGTGTATAGGTGTGTGTAGGGCTTGTGTAAAGTTGTGTAGGGGTTGTGTGTAGGGATTGTGTATAGGTGTGTGTAGGGGTTGTGTATAGGTGTGTGTAGGGGTTGTGTATAGGTGTGTGTAGGGGTTGTGTATAGGTGTGTAGGGGTTGTGTATAGGTGTGTGTAGTGGTTGTGTATAGGTGTGTGTAGGGGTTGTGTATAGATGTGTTGGGGTTGTGTATAGGGGTGTGTAGGGGTTGTGTATAGGTGTGTGCAGGGGTTGTGTATTGGTGTGTAGGGGTTGTGTATTAGTATGTGTAGGGGCTGTGTATAGGTGTGTAGGGATTGTGTATAGGTGTGTGTAGGGGTTGTGTATATGTGTGTGTAGAGGTTGTGTATAGGAGTGTAGTGGTTGTGTATAGGTGTTTGTAGGAGTTGTGCATAGGTGTGTGTAGGGGTTGTGTATTAATAAATGTAGGGGTTGTGTATAGGTGTGTAGGGGTTGTGTAAAGGTGTGTGTAGGGGTTGTGTATAGGTGTGTGTAGTGGGTATGTAGACTGGTCAGTAACCGGGGAGGAGTGGAGGAGGAGTGGAGGAGGAGTGTCTGTGTAAAGCAGGAATTTAATCACTCCGTGTATTTAAACTGTAAGCTTGCAGGTACATGAGAAAGCTGAGATTGTTTATCTCACCTTGTTGGTCAGCAGGGGTTTGATCTCGGTCAGCTGAACATCTTGTAGCTCATCCATCTCTATCTCACACAGATCTTTACCTACCATCAAAAACATCAATCAATATTTACTCACTTTCAGTAAACACCACACAAACAAACACACTGTCTCCTAGTGCAGCAACAGAGATACCAGATAAAACACCCTATCTCATATCACACTCTATCACTGTACACTGTCTGATAACACACTATCACTGTACACTGTCTGATAAAACACTCTATCACTGTACACTATCTGATAAAACACTATCACTGTACACTGTCTGATAAAACACTATCACTGTACACTATCTGATAAAACACACTATCACTGTACACTATCTGATAAAACACTATCACTGTACACTGTCTGATAAAACACTATCACTGTACACTGTCTGATAAAACACACTATCACTGTACACTGTCTGATAAAACACTATCACTGTACACTGTCTAATAAAACACACTATCACTGTACACTATCTGTTAAAACACTATCACTGTACACTATCTGATAAAACTCTATCACTGTACACTGTCTGATAAAACACACTATCACTGTACACTGTCTGATAAAACTCTATCACTGTACACTATCTGATAAAACACTATCACTGTACACTGTCTGATAAAACACACTATCACTGTACACTGTCTGATAAAACACTATCACTGTACACTATCTGAAAACACACTATCACTGTACACTATCTGATAAAACACTATCACTGTACACTGTCTGATAAAACACTATCACTGTACACTATCTGATAAAACTCTATCACTGTACACTGTCTGATAAAACACACTATCACTGTACACTATCTGATAAAACTCTATCACTGTACACTATCTGATAAAACACTATCAATGTACACTGTCTGATAAAACACTATCAATGTACACTGTCTGATAAAACACACTATCACTGTACACTATCTGATAAAACACTATCACTGTACACTGTCTGATAAAACACTATCACTGTACACTATCTGATAAAACACTATCACTGTACACTGTCTGATAACACACTATCACTGTACACTGTCTGATAAAACACTCTATCACTGTACACTATCTGATAAAACACTATCACTGTACACTGTCTGATAAAACACACTATCACTGTACACTATCTGATAAAACTCTATCACTGTACACTATCTGATAAAACACTATCACTGTACACTGTCTGATAAAACACTATCACTGTACACCGTCTGATAAAACACACTATCACTGTACACTATCTGATAAAACACTATCACTGTACACTGTCTGATAAAACACTATCACTGTACACTATCTGATAAAACACACTATCACTGTACACTATCTGATAAAACACTATCACTGTACACTGTTTGATAAAACACTATCACTGTACACTGTCTGATAAAACTCTATCACTGTACACTATCTGATAAAACACTATCACTGTACACGTTCTGATAAAACACACTATCACTGTACACTATCTGATAAAACACTATCACTGTACACTATCTGATACAACTCTATCACTGTACACTGTCTGATAACACACTATCACTGTACACTGTCTGATAAAACACACTATCACTGTACACTATCTGATAAAACACACTATCACTGTACACTATCTGATAAAACACTATCACTGTACACTGTCTGATAAAACACTATCACTGTACACTATCTGATAAAACACACTATCACTGTACACTATCTGTTAAAACACTATCACTGTACACTATCTGATAAAACCCTATCACTGTACACTGTCTGATAAAACACACTATCACTGAACACTGTCTGATAAAACACACTATCACTGTACACTGTCTGATAAAACACTATCACTGTACACTATCTGATAAAACACTCTATCACTGTACACTGTCTGATAAAACACACTATCACTGTACACTGTCTGATAAAACACTATCACTGTACACTATCTGATAAAACTCTATCACTGTACACTATCTGATAAAACACTATCACTGTACACTGTCTGATAAATCACTATCACTGTACACTATCTGATAAAACACTCTATCACTGTACACTATCTGATAAAACACTATCACTGTACACTATCTGATAAAACACTCTATCACTGTACACTGTCTGATAAAACACTATCACTGTACACTATCTGATAAAACACACTATCACTGTACACTATCTGATAAAACACTATCACTGTACACTATCTGATAAAACACTCCATCACTGTACACTGTCTGATAAAACACTATCACTGTACACTATCTGATAAAACACACTATCACTGTACACCGTCTGATAAAACACTATCACTGTACACTATCTGATAAAACACTATCACTGTACACTGTCTGATAAAACACTATCACTGTACACTATCTGATAAAACACTATCACTGTACACTATCTGATAAAACACTATCACTGTACACTGTCTGATAAAACACACTATCACTGTACACTGTCTGATAAAACACTATCACTGTACACTGTCTGATAAAACACTATCACTGTACACTATCTGATAAAACACACTATCACTGTACACTGTCTGATAAAACACTATCACTCTACACTATCTGATAAAACACTATCACTGTACACTGTCTGATAAAACACACTATCACTGTACACTATCTGATAAAACACACTATCACTGTACACTATCTGATAAAACACTCTATCACTGTACACTATCTGATAAAACACTATCACTGTACACTATCTGATAAAACATTCCATCACTGTACACTATCTGATAAAACACTATCACTGTACACTATCTGATAAAACACACTATCACTGTACACTGTCTGATAAAACACTATCACTGTACACTATCTGATAAAACACTATCACTGTACACTGTCTGATAAAACACTATCACTGTACACTGTCTGATAAAACACACCATCACTGTACACTATCTGATAAAACACTATCACTGTACACTGTCTGATAAAACACTCTATCACTGTACACTATCTGATAAAACACTCTATCACTGTACACTGTCTGATAAAACACTATCACTGTACACTATCTGATAAAACACACTATCACTGTACACTGTCTGATAAAACACACTATCACTGTACACCGTCTGATAAAACTCTATCACTGTACACTATCTGATAAAACACTATCACTGTACACTGTCTGATAAAACACTATCACTGTACACTGTCTGATAAAACTCTATCACTCTACACTGTCTGATAAAACACACTATCACTGTACACTGTCTGATAAAACACTATCACTGTACACTATCTGATAAAACACACTATCACTGTACACTGTCTGATAAAACACACTATCACTGTACACTATCTGATAAAACTCTATCACTGTACACTATCTGATAAAACACTATCACTGTACACTGTCTGATAAAACACTATCACTGTACACTATCTGATAAAACACACTATCACTGTACACTATCTGATAAAACACTCTATCACTGTACACTGTCTGATAAAACACTATCACTGTACACTGTCTGATAAAACACACTATCACTGTACACTGTCTGATAAAACACTATCACTGTACACTATCTGATAAAACACTATCACTGTACACTATCAGATAAAACACTATCACTGTACACTGTCTGATAAAACACTCTATCACTGTACACTATCTGATAAAACACTCTATCACTGTACACTGTCTGATAAAACACTATCACTGTACACTATCTGATAAAACACTCTATCACTGTACACTGTCTGATAAAACACTATCACTGTACATTATCTGATAAAACACACTATCACTGTACACTGTCTGATAAAACACTATCACTGTACACTGTCTGATAAAACACTATCACTGTACACTATCTGATAAAACTCTATCACTGTACACTGTCTGATAAAACACACTATCACTGTACACTGTCTGATAAAACACTATCACTGTACACTATCTGATAAAACACACTATCACTGTACACTATCTGATAAAACACTATCACTGTACACTGTCTGATAAAACACTATCACTGTACACTGTCTGATAAAACACACTATCACTGTACACTGTCTGATAAAACACTATCACTGTACACTATCTGATAAAACACACTATCACTGTACACTATCTGATAAAACTCTATCACTGTACACTGTCTGATAAAACACTATCACTGTACACTATCTGATAAAACACTATCACTGTACACTATCTGATAAAACACTCTATCACTGTACACTATCTGATAAAACACTATCACTGTACACTATCAGATAAAACACTATCACTGTACACTATCAGATAAAACACTATCACTGTACACTGTCTGATAAAACACACTATCACTGTACACTATCTGATAAAACACACTATCACTGTACACTGTCTGATAAAACACTCTATCACTGTACACTATCTGATAAAACACTCTATCACTGTACACTGTCTGATAAAACACTATCACTGTACACTATCTGATAAAACACACTATCACTGTACACTGTCTGATAAAACACACTATCACTGTACACCGTCTGATAAAACTCTATCACTGTACACTATCTGATAAAACACTATCACTGTACACTGTCTGATAAAACACTATCACTGTACACTATCTGATAAAACTCTATCACTGTACACTGTCTGATAAAACACACTATCACTGTACACTGTCTGATAAAACACTATCACTGTACACTATCTGATAAAACACACTATCACTGTACACTATCTGATAAAACTCTATCACTGTACACTATCTGATAAAACACTATCACTGTACACTGTCTGATAAAACACTATCACTGTACACTGTCTGATAAAACACACTATCACTGTACACTGTCTGATAAAACACTATCACTGTACACTATCTGAAAACACACTATCACTGTACACTATCTGATAAAACTCTATCACTGTACACTATCTGATAAAACACTATCACTGTACACTGTCTGATAAAACACTATCACTGTACACTATCTGATAAAACACTATCACTGTACACTGTCTGATAAAACACACTATCACTGTACACTATCTGATAAAACTCTATCACTGTACACTATCTGATAAAACACTATCAATGTACACTGTCTGATAAAACACTATCAATGTACACTGTCTGATAAAACACTCTATCACTGTACACTATCTGATAAAACACTATCACTGTACACTGTCTGATAAAACACTATCACTGTACACTATCTGATAAAACACTATCACTGTACACTGTCTGATAACACACTATCACTGTACACTGTCTGATAAAACACTCTATCACTGTACACTATCTGATAAAACACTATCACTGTACACTGTCTGATAAAACACACTATCACTGTACACTATCTGATAAAACTCTATCACTGTACACTATCTGATAAAACACTATCACTGTACACCGTCTGATAAAACACTATCACTGTACACCGTCTGATAAAACACAGTATCACTGTACACTATCTGATAAAACACTATCACTGTACACTGTCTGATAAAACACTATCACTGTACACTATCTGATAAAACACACTATCACTGTACACTATCTGATAAAACACTATCACTGTACACTGTTTGATAAAACACTATCACTGTACACTGTCTGATAAAACTCTATCACTGTACACTATCTGATAAAACACTATCACTGTACACGTTCTGATAAAACACACTATCACTGTACACTATCTGATAAAACACTATCACTGTACACTATCTGATACAACTCTATCACTGTACACTGTCTGATAACACACTATCACTGTACACTGTCTGATAAAACACACTATCACTGTACACTATCTGATAAAACACACTATCACTGTACACTATCTGATAAAACACTATCACTGTACACTGTCTGATAAAACACTATCACTGTACACTATCTGATAAAACACACTATCACTGTACACTATCTGTTAAAACACTATCACTGTACACTATCTGATAAAACCCTATCACTGTACACTGTCTGATAAAACACACTATCACTGTACACTGTCTGATAAAACACTATCACTGTACACTATCTGATAAAACACTATCACTGTACACTATCTGATAAAACACTATCACTGTACACTGTCTGATAAAACACTATCACTGTACACTATCTTATAAAACACTCTATCACTGTACACTGTCTGATAAAACACACTATTACTGTACACTGTCTGATAAAACACTATCACTGTACACTATCTGATAAAACTCTATCACTGTACACTATCTGATAAAACACTATCACTGTACACTGTCTGATAAATCACTATCACTGTACACTATCTGATAAAACACTCTATCACTGTACACTATCTGATAAAACACTATCACTGTACACTATCTGATAAAACACTCCATCACTGTACACTGTCTGATAAAACACTATCACTGTACACTATCTGATAAAACACACTATCACTGTACACCGTCTGATAAAACACTATCACTGTACACTATCTGATAAAACACTATCACTGTACACTGTCTGATAAAACACTATCACTGTACACTATCTGATAAAACACTCTATCACTGTACACTGTCTGATAAAACACTATCACTGTACACTGTCTGATAAAACACTCTATCACTGTACACTGTCTGATAAAACACACTATCACTGTACACCATCTGATAAAACACACTATCACTGTACACTATCTGATAAAACACTCTATCACTGTACACTATCTGATAAAACACTATCACTGTACACTATCTGATAAAACATTCCATCACTGTACACTGTCTGATAAAACACTATCACTGTACACTATCTGATAAAACACACTATCACTGTACACTGTCTGATAAAACACTATCACTGTACACTGTCTGATAAAACACTATCACTGTACACTATCTGATAAAACATTCCATCACTGTACACTGTCTGATAAAACACTATCACTGTACACTATCTGATAAAACACACTATCACTGTACACTGTCTGATAAAACACTATCACTGTACACTGTCTGATAAAACACTATCACTGTACACTATCTGATAAAACACACTATCACTGTACACTGTCTGATAAAACACTATCACTCTACACTATCTGATAAAACACTCTATCACTGTACACTGTCTGATAAAACACACTATCACTGTACACCATCTGATAAAACACACTATCACTGTACACTATCTGATAAAACACTCTATCACTGTACACTATCTGATAAAACACTATCACTGTACACTATCTGATAAAACATTCCATCACTGTACACTGTCTGATAAAACACTATCACTGTACACTATCTGATAAAACACACTATCACTGTACACTGTCTGATAAAACACTATCACTGTACACTATCTGATAAAACACTATCACTGTACACTGTCTGATAAAACACTATCACTGTACACTGTCTGATAAAACACACCATCACTGTACACTATCTGATAAAACACACTATCACTGTACACTGTCTGATAAAACACTCTATCACTGTACACTATCTGATAAAACACTCTATCACTGTACACTGTCTGATAAAACACTATCACTGTACACTATCTGATAAAACACACTATCACTGTACACTGTCTGATAAAACACACTATCACTGTACACCGTCTGATAAAACTCTATCACTGTACACTATCTGATACAACACTATCACTGTACACTGTCTGATAAAACACTATCACTGTACACTGTCTGATAAAACTCTATCACTCTACACTGTCTGATAAAACACACTATCACTGTACACTGTCTGATAAAACACTATCACTGTACACTATCTGATAAAACACACTATCACTGTACACTGTCTGATAAAACACACTATCACTGTACACTATCTGATAAAACTCTATCACTGTACACTATCTGATAAAACACTATCACTGTACACTGTCTGATAAAACACTATCACTGTACACTATCTGATAAAACACACTATCACTGTACACTATCTGATAAAACACTATCACTGTACACTGTCTGATAAAACACTATCACTGTACACTGTCTGATAAAACACACTATCACTGTACACTGTCTGATAAAACACTATCACTGTACACTATCTGATAAAACACTATCACTGTACACTATCAGATAAAACACTATCACTGTACACTGTCTGATAAAACACTCTATCACTGTACACTATCTGATAAAACACTCTATCACTGTACACTGTCTGATAAAACACTATCACTGTACACTATCTGATAAAACACTCTATCACTGTACACTGTCTGATAAAACACTATCACTGTACACTGTCTGATAAAACACTCTATCACTGTACACTATCTGATAAAACACTCTATCACTGTACACTGTCTGATAAAACACTATCACTGTACACTATCTGATAAAACACTCTATCACTGTACACTGTCTGATAAAACACTATCACTGTACATTATCTGATAAAACACACTATCACTGTACACTGTCTGATAAAACACACTATCACTGTACACCGTCTGATAAAACTCTATCACTGTACACTATCTGATAAAACACTATCACTGTACACTGTCTGATAAAACACTATCACTGTACACTATCTGATAAAACTCTATCACTGTACACTGTCTGATAAAACACACTATCACTGTACACTGTCTGATAAAACACTATCACTGTACACTATCTGATAAAACACACTATCACTGTACACTATCTGATAAAACACTATCACTGTACACTGTCTGATAAAACACTATCACTGTACACTGTCTGATAAAACACACTATCACTGTACACTGTCTGATAAAACACTATCACTGTACACTATCTGATAAAACACACTATCACTGTACACTATCTGATAAAACTCTATCACTGTACACTGTCTGATAAAACACTATCACTGTACACTATCTGATAAAACACTATCACTGTACACTATCTGATAAAACACTCTATCACTGTACACTATCTGATAAAACACTATCACTGTACACTATCTGATAAAACACTATCACTGTACACTATCAGATAAAACACTATCACTGTACACTGTCTGATAAAACACACTATCACTGTACACTATCTGATAAAACACACTATCACTGTACACTGTCTGATAAAACACTCTATCACTGTACACTATCTGATAAAACACTCTATCACTGTACACTGTCTGATAAAACACTATCACTGTACACTATCTGATAAAACACACTATCACTGTACACTGTCTGATAAAACACACTATCACTGTACACCGTCTGATAAAACTCTATCACTGTACACTATCTGATAAAACACTATCACTGTACACTGTCTGATAAAACACTATCACTGTACACTATCTGATAAAACTCTATCACTGTACACTGTCTGATAAAACACACTATCACTGTACACTGTCTGATAAAACACTATCACTGTACACTATCTGATAAAACACACTATCACTGTACACTATCTGATAAAACTCTATCACTGTACACTATCTGATAAAACACTATCACTGTACACTGTCTGATAAAACACTATCACTGTACACTGTCTGATAAAACACACTATCACTGTACACTGTCTGATAAAACACTATCACTGTACACTATCTGATAAAACACACTATCACTGTACACTGTCTGATAAAACACTATCACTGTACACTGTCTGATAAAACACACTATCACTGTACACTGTCTGATAAAACACTATCACTGTACACTATCTGATAAAACACACTATCACTGTACACTGTCTGATAAAACACTATCACTGTACACTATCTGATAAAACACTATCACTGTACACTGTCTGATAAAACACTATCACTGTACACTGTCTGATAAAACACTATCACTGTACACTATCTGATAAAACACACTATCACTGTACACTATCTGATAAAACACTATCACTGTACACTGTCTGATAAAACACACTATCACTGTACACTGTCTGATAAAACACTATCACTGTACACTATCTAACCCTAGAGAAGAAGTGAAGGTCTATCAGTTACAGAAGCTGCTGTCGGTTTTCAGAGCGCTGAACCCATTTTTCCATCCACTGATACATGGTTACTATTGTAACGAGTATATTACAGACTGAACCCCAAACTGTTAATAATTACAGAACAGTCATGAAGCAGAGCTCTGCTGATGGTCCCGAGCCGACTCCGTCTGGAGATCGGAACGACGAGCTTAGAAATTCCTGCTGGTGGTTTTTGCTCAGATCAATAACTGCAGAGAATTCCTCACCATCCTGAATCCCCCTGAACCGAACCCACACACAAACTCTATAAATATGATTTTAGTGGTGATTTAATAACATTACAATTTTGAAAATTCTCCAGGTCGTCACTTTCACTGTCACAGTGTACTGAATCACAACCTCGTATCAGGACACTCGTACCGCGAGGATCTGCTGAAACACACACAAACCACCTCTCCCACCACAACAACACTGTCCCCCTGTCCCCCTGTCCCCTGTCCAGCACACAGGATCACTGCTGAATGACTGACCGGCATCACAGAACTCGCTGACCATCAATCTCTCTGCTCACCCGGAGAGTGACGGGACGCTCAGCGTGACTGATCTGGTCTCTGAGGAAGCTCTGCAGAGCTCACAGCCTGACAGCGGTCAGAAACCCACACACAGCGAGTGACTGACCTCCGAGAACAGGAAGGTCAGACTCACTTAATTTATTAGATGTTTATTAGTTAATTTACTAGAAATCAAATAAAAGAAAAACTTCTGAAAGTTCTGAAAGACAAACATCTGGATCTGATTCAGGAAATCATTTCTTACTTTCTGAGTAAAAAGAACAAACATGATCTTGTTTTTGCACAATTACTACTTATTTCATTAATTCAATAAAAATAAAAATAATAATAATGATAATTATTATTATTATTATTATTATTAAGATCGCCGGTTCGATCCCCAGGATCCCCCAGGCCACGAATGAGGTGCCCTTAAGCAAGGCACATAACCCCCAACTGTTCCCCGGGCACAGTGGATAGGGCTGCCCACCACTCCGGGCATGTGTGCTCACTGCCCCCTAGTGTGTGTTCACTAGTGTGTGTATATGTGGGTGTTTCACTGCCCCCTAGTGTGTATGTTCACTAGTGTGTGTATATGTGGGTGTTTCACTGCCCACTAGTGTGTATGTTCACTAGTGTGTGTATATGTGGGTGTTTCACTGCCCACTAGTGTATATGTTTACTAGTGTGTGTATATGTGGGTGTTTCACTGCCCCCTAGTGTGTATGTTCACTAGTTTGTGTATATGTGGGTGTTTCGCTGCCCCCTAGTGTGTATGTTCACTAGTGTGTATATGTGGGTATTTCACTGCCCCCTAGTGTTTATATTCACTAGTGTGTGTATATGTGGGTGTTTCACTGCCCCCTAGTGTGTATGTTCACTAGTGTGTGTATATGTGGGTGTTTCACTGCCCCCTAGTGTGTATGTTCACTAGTGTGTGTATATGTGGGTTTTTCACTGCCCCCAGTGTATATGTTTACTAGTGTGTGTATATGTGGGTGTTTCACTGCCCCCAGTGTGTATGTTTACTAGTGTGTGTATATGTGGATGTTTCACTGCCCCCTAGTGTGTATGTTCACTAGTGTGTGTATATGTGGGTGTTTCACTGCCCCCTAGTGTGTATGTTCACTAGTGTGTGTATATGTGGGTTTTTCACTGCCCCCTAGTGTGTATGTTTACTAGTGTGTGTATATGTGGATGTTTCACTGCCCCCTAGTGTGTATGTTCACTAGTGTGTGTATATGTGGGTGTTTCACTGCCCCCTAGTGTGTATGTTCACTAGTGTGTGTATATGTGGGTGTTTCACTGCCCCCTAGTGTATATGTTCACTAGTGTGTGTATATGTGGGTGTTTCACTGCCCCTAGTGTGTGTGTTCACTAGTGTGTGTATATGTGGGTGTTTCACTGCCCCCTAGTATGTATGTTCACTAGTGTGTGTATCTGTGGGTGTTTCACTGCCCCCTAGTGTGTATGTTCACTAGTGTGTGTATATGTGGGTGTTTCACTGCCCCCTAGTGTGTATGTTCACTAGTGTGTGTATATGTGGGTGTTTCACTGCCCCCTAGTGTGTATGTTCACTAGTGTGTGTATATGTGGGTGTTTCACTGCCCACTAGTGTGTATGTTCACTAGTGTGTGTATATGTGGGTGTTTCACTGCCCACTAGTGTATATGTTTACTAGTGTGTGTATATGTGGGTGTTTCACTGCCCCCTAGTGTGTATGTTCACTAGTTTGTGTATATGTGGGTGTTTCGCTGCCCCCTAGTGTGTATGTTCACTAGTGTGTATATGTGGGTATTTCACTGCCCCCTAGTGTTTATATTCACTAGTGTGTGTATATGTGGGTGTTTCACTGCCCCCTAGTGTGTATGTTCACTAGTGTGTGTATATGTGGGTGTTTCACTGCCCCCTAGTGTGTATGTTCACTAGTGTGTGTATATGTGGGTTTTTCACTGCCCCCAGTGTATATGTTTACTAGTGTGTGTATATGTGGGTGTTTCACTGCCCCCAGTGTGTATGTTTACTAGTGTGTGTATATGTGGATGTTTCACTGCCCCCTAGTGTGTATGTTCACTAGTGTGTGTATATGTGGGTGTTTCACTGCCCCCTAGTGTGTATGTTCACTAGTGTGTGTATCTGTGGGTGTTTCACTGCCCCCTAGTATGTATGTTCACTAGTGTGTGTATCTGTGGGTGTTTCACTGCCCCCTAGTGTGTATGTTCACTAGTGTGTGTATATGTGGGTGTTTCACTGCCCCCTAGTGTGTATGTTCACTAGTGTGTGTATATGTGGGTGTTTCACTGCCCCTTAGTGTGTATGTTCACTAGTGTGTGTATATGTGGGTGTTTCACTGCCCCCTAGTGTGTGTGTTCACTAGTGTGTGTATATGTGGGTGTTTCACTGCCCCCTAGTGTGTGTGTTCACTAGTGTGTGTATATGTGGGTGTTTCACTGCACGGATGGCTTAAATGCGGAGGTCAAATTCCGCTGTGTACAAACACATGTGGCTAATTCGAGTTCTGTTCTAAATAATATTAATAATAATAACAATAATAATAATAATAATAATAACAATAATAATAATAATACTCTTCTATTGTTCATCCCTCTTTCCTTCATCTCCTTTCATTTCTATCTTTCTTCTTTCTCTTTCCTCTCTTCCTGGTATCAGTTCTTTCTCTCCTGCGTCTGGGTCAGTGTTAGCGCTGGCGCTCCGTCTCGGGCTGTGTTTAGGGAATCACCTGTTTCCGTTTCTCCCTTAACACTCACATACAAACACACACACACATCCCCTCACTCTCTCTCTCACACACACACACACACCCTTACACTCTCTCTCTCACACACACACACACACCCTTACACTCTCTCTCTCACACACACACACCCTTACACTCTCTCTCTCACACACACACACACCGTTACACTCTCTCTCTCACACACACACACCCTTACACTCTCTCTCTCTCACACACACACACCCTTACACTCTCTCTCTCACACACACACACACCGTTACACTCTCTCTCTCACACACACACACCCTTACACTCTCTCTCTCATACACACACACACACCCTTACACTCTCTCTCTCACACACACACACACCCTTACACTCTCTCTCTCACACACACACACCCTTACACTCTCTCTCTCACACACACACACCCTTACACTCTCTCTCTCACACACACACCCTTACACTCTCTCTCACACACACACACACCCTTACACTCTCTCTCTCACACACACACACACCCTTACACTCTCTCTCACACACACACACACACACCCTTACACTCTCTCTCTCACACACACACACCCTTACACTCTCTCTCTCACACACACACACACCCTTACACTCTCTCTCTCACACACACACACACCCTTACACTCTCTCTCTCACACACACACACACCCTTACACTCTCTCTCTCACACACACACACCCTTACACTCTCTCTCTCACACACACACACACCCTTACACTGTCTCTCTCACACACACACCCTTACAATCTCTCTCACACACACACACACCCTTACACTCTCTCTCTCACACACATACACACCCTTACACTCTCTCTCACACACACACACACCCTTACACTCTCTCTCTCTCACACACACACACCCTTACACTCTCTCTCTCACACACACACACCCTTACACTCTCTCTCTCACACACACACACCCTTACACTCTCTCTCTCACACACACACATCCCCTTACACTCTCTCTCTCACACACACACACACCCTTACACTCTCTCTCTCACACACACACACACACCCTTACACTCTCTCTCTCACACACACACATCCTTACACTCTCTCTCTCACACACACACACACACCCTTACACTCTCTCTCTCTCTCACACACACACACACCCTTACACACTCTCTCACACACACACACACACCCTTACACACTCTCTCACACACACACACCCTTACACTCACTCTCTCACACACACACCCTTACACTCTCTCTCTCACACACACACACCCTTACACTCTCTCTCTCACACACACACCCTTACACTCTCTCTCACACACACACATCCCCTTAC
>CM038714.1:20158315-20168315 GCA_021613375.1 Megaleporinus macrocephalus
GGTCATGGTGACTGTTTTCTATATGCTGCTCGTTTATCATCTCGCCAGTAAATAACAGCTCCACGCTCAGCCCAGTACGCGCTCAGCCCAGTACGCGCTCAGCCCAGTACGCGCTCAGCCCAGTACGCGCTCAGCCCAGTACGCGCTCAGCCCAGTACGTGCTCAGCCCAGTACGCGCTCAGCCCAGTACACGCTTAGCTCAGTACACTGGACTGAGAGGATGCTGATCTTCATACTCGAGCGGCTTTGATTAATACTGATGACGGTATGTACCGTGTACGTGTAGAGGTGCTGACCCGGCCTTTACGCTGACCTGACTCGAGCGTGACAGGAACCTGGAGTCTCCTGAAGGCCAGAAGACTCAGCTGTTCACAGACAGCTGATCACCTCTCACACAGAGACAGTGAGTCTAGCTTCCACACATGCTTCACCCATGACCAGCCCACTTTGAACCTCCACGCCCTCCAGCAGTGTCCACCACCACCGCGCACTGCCTTAAAATTTGTAACACCAGTTCCTGCACATTTGTTGTTTAAAACACTAAAAATTCACCAACAATCTGTTCGCAACTATAAAGGCAGTAAAAAGCTGATGTTAATAATTTAAACCCTACCTTAAACAGAAGAGCACAAAGACAATATCAACCGTTTCATTTACCAGTTTACTAGTTCATCCATTTACCAGTTCATTCATTTACTAGTTCATCCATTTACCAGTTCATCCATTTACCAGTTTACCAGTTAAGCTGTTCTGCAGGGAGAGTTTAACAAGCCGAACGGCCGAAACCCAACCACAACTAAAAACACCCCCCAGCCCAAAACAGAGCAGCACAAACAAATGTTTGCCAGAAATAAACACACAGCCCCCCCCCAGGCAGGCAGGCAGGCAGGCAGGCAGGCAGGCAGGCAGGCAGGCAGGCAGGCAGGCAGGCAGGGGCTGTGCTGGTGAAGGGGGGTCAGCATATGGTCAGAGATTCCGCTGGACGTGTTTAATCTACATCTCCTTTTACGAAATGTGTGAACATGTGCAGCTTTTTCGTTACTGCTGTGAAAACTGCATCTGCTCAGACTCGCTCCACACGAACTGTAAGTTCTGGTATGTGGAGGTTAGGAGGTGTGATGGGGGGGCACGGGAGAGGGGAAGGGTATGGGAGAGAGGAGGGGGTAGAGGTGCAGATTAAATTTAAAAAAATGTAATCTCATTTGAAATTAGGAAGTAGTTTCTCAGTAAAACATCCTGATTGGAACTACGTGAGCTCTTTATTCAGTGCAAGACTCATTCAACCAAAATGCACTACAGAACGCCACAGGAGGTCATTCCTACCATCAGACTTTATAACTCTCTTAACGTACATAACTTTCCTATTTCTAAACTCTTACTGCTGTATACAGTATATCTGTACTTATTATTATAGCCACAGTCACTTTACATTTTACTCTTCTATTGTATTATAAGACTTATATATGTGTACATACTACAAATTTCTTTTATGTTGTAAATTATTTTTAGAGTGTTTATTCTTCTATATAACCGGCTGCTACTGTAAAAACTGCAATTTCCCCCTGAGATCAATAAAGTATTTCTGATTCTGATTCTGATTCTGATCCTTTATGGAGCCGGTGATGCGGCGCGTTGTGCTTTTTCGGGTGTGCGGCGAGAGGCTCAAGGCAGCGGCCTGTTCTCGGTGTATTTTCAGCAACACTAAAGGCACGACTAAAATAAAACATACAGAGGGTGAATTACTGCTCCACTTTCTGCGCTGAGGAGAAGAAGAACAGCGGCTCACTAATCTAGTTTCTGGCCGCTGAACGAGACCGGGGCGGGTTTAACGGTATAACTGACTAACGATCTGTGATGTACTAGTTTCATATCGTTCTGTTTGGAAATGATTAAGACCGTATTAAGACTAACGAGCTCAGCTGATGTATTAACTCGTTAGCGAATCAGATCTGGACACGGCGCAGCTCTTGTTTACAGTCTGTGGTGTTAGGAAGCCCGTCTGACTGGATCAGGCTGTTGTGACGTTCCCAACTCTAACGTTGTTCATGAACTCTAATAGACTGAAAATAGAAATATGAACATATGGTGGTGACGAGAACAACACATACAACAACAGTATGTCCTTTTCTAACGGGGGGCTGCTCCACATGAGCCCCCCGAACGGCTCTCCAGCTCTATATTGTTCTGTATTCAATAGCGTCCCAGATCAAGACATCACCACATCATACATGTTTTTCCTTATTCTGTGTGTCAGCATTCCCGCTCCTGCTCCAGACTACTACGTGCAGAACCCAGAGTGGAATAAAGTGCGTTTTAAACAACAACTATACCCGGCAGGGTGGGGGGGGCTGCGTGGCTTTCCTTTACGAGAGATTCCAGTGCAGTTCACAGCAGAGCCGCCCAATAAAAGCAGAGCAGGTTAAACGATCATGGCCAAAAACAGTCCAATCTGCTTCTCGTGTGAGTGAAATAATCAGACGGCTCATCCCGCTATGGGAAACCCAACAGTTGGTCTCTGAGAAGGTGGCGCTTAACAGAACTCTTTTCTTACGATGGTAGCTAATCTGCCCTGGGGTCAACTTGCTGGACAAAAGAGCTTAGCGACCCCCTTCAGGGCTTTCTCAGGTCACTCCTGGGTCATGTTACACCCACAAAGCCACATGGTTAGAATCAACCCCTCTGAAATCCCATCCTCTCCCAGCCTGTACACTCATCTGAGGTGAGGAGGAAATCCCTCTGTTCAAACTGGACATGTTCCGGGACAGCGAGGGAATAAAATAAGCTCTCACTCTGTTTTAGCCTTTGCCTGACCATTTAAACCAGATTAGTGCCATCACTACTGATCAAACCAGTACTGAGTAATCTAACAATTTCCAATAATGTACTGATTCATATAATTATATCAATAAATATTAGAATTAAATAAATACATTTTTAACAGAAAAGTCTAAACAATAAAATGAGCAATAAAGCCCGACCACTAGAGACCAGTGCAGACCACTCCAGACCACTCCAGACCAGGAGTTCACTAGTCTACATAAACCTCCCAGCACAATGACTGTAGTGGAACAGGATGTAAACTACTATACAGTAGGATGTGACAGCTGCAGACACTGCTCTACGTCTCTTGCAGCTTCTTGGTTTCTCTCTGCAGTGAAGAATGTTGAAGCTCTGCGGGTCAGATTCTACTACTCAATCACAAACAGACCGTCTGAACAGGACAAACACATCATATAGCTAAACTGGGCCAACAATGGCCTAAACTGGGCTAACAATAGGTCTTTTGAACCCGTAGCCCCGGTGACCGTGCCGCCCGCACTCTATAAACATCGCAGTTCATTGTTTCAGAGCAGGGACTGCATGACCTGTGAAAAATGTGAGTCATCCATACGGAAGAGCGCAGGGAGGGATACCCAGGGGAGAGATACCAGGGAGGAATCCTGGGAGGCCTCATGGTGGGAGTGCAGGAGCAGATCTGCTGTCCTTTTAATGGACCAAAAAAAGAGTCTCCCAGAAACGCAAAAATCAGAGAACAGTAACTCAAACACACCTCGTCAGCAAGCCGCACTGTTTATCCTGCTCTGAAAGCTGCAGCACACTCCTGATTCGGTCTTCCATGGAAAGACACGAGACCACGAGGCCACTATAAACACCACCAGTGCTGCAGTCAGGACCGCGAGATCAGAGACCCAGTGAAGAACTTTAGTAGTCGTGTCAAGATGGAGAACAGGAGCGAGTGAGACAGACAGAACTGAGACCACATTAAATAAATAAATAAATCTAAATAACAATAATAAAAATTCATTGTTGGTAGTTAATTGTAATAGTATTAATATTTTTATTAAGACACTAAATATTATGAATTAATATTATTATATTAGTCTTAGTCAGGGGGTTTACTGCTGTGAGCGTGTAACAGTAGTCTGCTGCGTAGTGATTTTCCTGTCAGTGCTTTATTGTCGTCCAGCTCACAGACAAACAATAAACATGACTTTGTCTCAGAAGAGCTGCAGCCATGCCGACCCGGCTTCTCTCTCAGTTCCTCGCGGGAAACTTTGAGAGGGCGCAGCTCGTTCTTCTGAGCGTTTGATCAGTGACACACTAAAGCAGAACTCAGCTTCTTCTTCGGGTTTTTCAGTTCCACCTTAAACGGGGCAGAAGTCACAGCCTGACTTTAGCTTCACTCTGTTCACCGAAAACGCCCTTCACAGCCTGTACACTGAGCTCCTTATGTTAATCAGACGGAACGATGTCCATCCAACATACTCCAAACCTCACCAACGTACTCCAAACCTCACCAACGTACTCCAAACCTCACCAACGTACTCCAAACCTCACCAACGTACTCCAAACCTCACCAACGTACTCCAAACCTCACCAACGTACTTCAAACCTCACCAACGTACTCCAAACCTCACCAACGTACTTCAAACCTCACCAACGTACTCCAAACCTCACCAACGTACTCCAAACCTCACCAACGTACTCCAAACCTCACCAACGTACTTCAAACCTCACCAACGTACTCCAAACCTCACCAACGAACTCCAAACCTCACCAACGAACTTCAAACCTCACCAACGAACTTCAAACCTCACCAACGAACTTCAAACCTCACCAACGTACTTCAAACCTCACCAACGAACTTCAAACCTTATCAACGAACTTCAAACCTCACCAACGTACTCGAAACCTCACCAACGTACTTCAAACCTCACCAACGTACTTCAAACCTCACCAACGTACTTCAAACCTCACCAACGTACTCCAAACCTCACCAACGAACTCCAAACCTCACCAACGAACTTCAAACCTCACCAACGTACTTCAAACCTCACCAACGTACTCCAAACCTCACCAACGTACTTCAAACCTCACCAACGTACTCCAAACCTCACCAACGTACTTCAAACCTCACCAACGTACTTCAAACCTCACCAACGTACTTCAAACCTCACCAACGTACTCCAAACCTCACCAACGAACTCCAAACCTCACCAACGAACTCCAAACCTCACCAACGAACTTCAAACCTCACCAACGAACTTCAAACCTTACCAACGTACTCCAAACCTTATCAACGTACTTCAAACCTCACCAACGTACTTCAAACCTTACCAACGTACTTCAAACCTCACCAACGTACTTCAAACCTCACCAATGTACTTCAAACCTTACCAACGTACTTCAAACCTCACCAACGTACTTCAAACCTCACCAACGTACTTCAAACCTCACCAACGTACTCCAAACCTCACCAACGAACTCCAAACCTCACCAACGAACTCCAAACCTCACCAACGAACTTCAAACCTTACCAACGTACTCCAAACCTTACCAACGTACTCCAAACCTTATCAACGAACTTCAAACCTCACCAACGAACTTCAAACCTTACCAACGTACTCCAAACCTTACCAATGTACTTCAAACCTTACCAACGTACTCCAAACCTCACCAACGTACTCCAAACCTCACCAACGTACTCCAAACCTCACCGATGTGTTCTCAGAGGAGTCAGTGTTCTCAGACTGTCGGGAGAGTCAGTGTTCTCAGACTGTCGAGAGAGTCAGTGTTCTCAGACTGTCGAGAGAGTCAGTGTTCTCAGACTGTCGAGAGAGTCAGTGTTCTCAGACTGTCGAGAGAGTCAGTGTTCTCAGACTGTCGAGAGAGTCAGTGTTCTCAGACTGTCGAGAGAGTCAGTGTTCTCAGACTGTCGAGAGAGTCAGTGTTCTCAGACTGTCGAGAGAGTCAGTGTTCTCAGACTGTCGAGAGAGTCAGTGTTCTCAGACTGTCGAGAGAGTCAGTGTTCTCAGACTGTCGAGAGAGTCAGTGTTCTCAGACTGTCGAGAAAGTCAGTGTTCTCAGGGAGTCGACAGAATCAGTGTTCTCAGAGGTTCGATAGAGTCAGTGTTCTCAGAGAGTCAGTGTTCTCAGAGAGTCCAGAGAGTCAGTGTTTTCAAACAGTGGAGAGAGTCAGTGTTCTCAGACAGTCGTATTCAGCTCCCTACCTGAGACCTGACTCAGTGGTGCTGAGTGTGATTAATGATGCTTAATCAAGTTTCACCAGAAAAAAGAAAACGACAGTAACGAGATCGGCCTGTCGGCATCACATGACAGCAGTACCGTGGTTACCGTCACAGCCGGCAGGTAAACATAAGCGAATACCGCCACCTACCTGAAAGAGTCCTTGCTGACGCTTTGCTCCGACGGCTGACCGTCCTCACCGCCTTGTTCTTTGGTTTCTTTCTCAGGAGCTTCAGGCTCTTTAGTGAAGGGCTCTGTGGGAGGCTGTGGGGTGCGTCTGCCGTGGCTCCCAGTGCTCCCAGTGCTCCCTGTCCCATAGTGCCTTTCCCTGTCACCCGCAGCCTTGCGTTCAGATTCAGCACAGTGCTTAATGGCCTGCAGCTGGGAGAGCGGCACGATGTCGGCTCCCTGCGGCCTGTGCCAAACAGTCAGCCGCCCGGTGGAGTTGTAGTAGTAGAATCGGCCACTGATGGGGTCGAAGAGCTCCCACCACTGATTGCCATCAGCCTGGCGTACAGGAGCATCGGTGGGCGGGTCCCAGCCACACTCTCCAGTCGCCAGATTCACGTACATGTGCTCCCGAGAGCGCGGCTCCAGAATCTCCACCCAGTCAGAGCTGAAGGGACGTAAGATAAGACCGTTAACTTCACGGGAAAGCTTCAGAATATAAATGAATAAACACGTTTTTACTGATTATTCTGAAACATTCCTGAAACAATCAGAACGCTTTTACTGGTAAAACAGAACAGAAATATTTATATATTACGTACAAGCATAATAAAAATAAAATAGCTAACCGGCTAATTAACTAGCTAACCTGCCACTTGTGCTGTTAGATAAGCAGCTAGACATTCCACATGTACTGAGTACCAGGCAGATATAACTCAGTGTAACACTTCTCGGTCTAGGGTTCCACATTTCTGCTTCATCCCAGATCTCAACGCTCTAGAAAAATGTGGAACCATATGTTGGCCCGACTGGCCAAGCGCAATAAAACAGCAACTGTTCATAGTTCAAATGTTTTTAACCGACAATGCAGAGAAAAGCGGTATGATATGATATTAATACTAGTTTTAAAAACCCGCCTGTAATATTATTATTATTTACGCGTCAGGATTAAACAGAGTTTTAGAAAACAGCTCCCAGCACGCGTGTGTTCTTCACCTGGAAAACCTAACATTATGTCTGACTGCAGTCTGTCCAGTATGTCATCAAAGGTATTAGACTAAAGCCCCAGAATAAGAGTGCACTCTGTGTGTGTGTGTGTGTGTGTGTGTGAGTGTGTGTCTGTGGGAGTCCATCTCTGCAGAACGCTGGCTCAGCACACACGTAATCCCATCACCAGATAGTGCAGCACCAGAGATAGTGGAGGTAGCTCACAGGCCTCACATACCATCACACACACCCAAACACACCCAACACACACAAACACACACACACAGTGTCAGGACGGCAGCCAGCCTTCCTGTGGACCGCCATCCGCTCATGAAGGCTGAGGAGCAGTTACTGCCATCTCAGCACAGCAGGGCAACCATGAAACGTGAGTTGAGTCACAGAGACAGTGTAAGTTGATGGAACACGGAGGACCCGCACACATACACACCATCCCATTTACACACATACATAAAGTCTTGCATGGACATTTTTTAAAAACTCCATAATCACTGAAACAGAGCGTGACCCCGTAACACAGACCGGATTTAACACGCAGCACTGAGAAACCGAGGCTTCGCTCTGAGAGAAGACTGATCCCGAAGGAAACTGCAGCATGTATACTTGACCATGTCAGAGGTCAAACTGGAGTGTGTAATAAAGCCCAAGCTGTGCACCATACAATTTACACCCAACACACGGCTTTAAAAAGATCTCCAAATGGACCGGAGTTCACATTTAGGCCTGCAGTAACACCTCCGCACCAGCTAAGGTCTCTCTGCTGGTCTCAGGGTCTACTGTCAGCCTGAACAACAAGACACTAAAGAAGTTAATCGGGGTCATGTTACCTAATTGGGAAACCTATTATGCTCCTTTTGATCTAGTTTCCTAACGCAGACGAGCCTTAAGTGTGCTAATTTAATCCTGGCAGGAGGAGAGCGGACAAGCTGCATCACTAATTCACTGGCTGCCACAGCAAGAAACACTGAAATCTCAGTCTAGGGTCTCAAAAACAGCCCATATAGGACCACCTACTCACAGACATTATTTCTTTTCAACCTCACCCGCTTTGGATAAAGCTAAATTTCATGAACACTAGAACTGCGGCGGTGTGAAAGACAGGGGGCGTGCGGTTTACCTGTGGTGCCAGATATACCTGAGAAAGGACCAGCCAGAACAACAGCCTGACTGTTTCTCAGTGAGATGCTGGGAGGCCATCTGGCTCCAACACTTCAAATAGCTCACTTTACTGTCATTAACACGGCCAAACATTCTAACCTCAGAGACGGATCTGGTGAAGCTGATAGATCCAAATACAGTGAAACAGGAACATTCTTTAACGTACATTCATGTAACGAGACTTTACTCTAAACAGTTCCGGCCGATTTCTTTAGCCTTACAATATTCACACAGTATACAAGCTGTTTTTTTCAAATGGTGTAAATAAAGATGGGGGGGCAGTGGGAGGAGCTAAGGCTTAGATATGATAGTGATCATGTATATAAGTAAGTACGTACGTACGTGTGTGGAACAATAAATAAAGCAGCTGATAGGGGTAAATACCTGAACATGCAGAATCAGCCGCTCCAGAGTCTTTACAGCGGCAGATAAAGAAGTTTACGGGTGGGAGGCGTGTAATTGAGGCCCAGTTTAACTGGAGACCTTTGTGTCTTGATCCCCACCCAACGTTTTCCCACACAGTTCCCACTCTCTGGAGAGGCTTTGTGTTTCGCCACCAAATACCTCCCCACAAATTCCTTTCCATCAAATCACACATTCGGCTACATTCGAGTATAAATCCTCTTTTTCTGTTTGACTTGTACATAAAGAGCCGCGTAACACAAACTGTAACGCAGGAAACCACAGAGCAGAGGTCAAGTTAACGCCGCCACTCAAACAGGCCAGCGGGTGTGTTACACAGAGATCAAACAAACATAAAACTAAACATCAATACAGTTTCAATGAGGAATTATAAATAACGTATATTTATTTATATTTACAGTCTAGCTGGACAGTCTGCTGCTCAGAGAACCACCACTTACAGAGCCAATTGTCTTACTGCTATCTGGTCTTGAAGGCTTCAGAGGTCTGAGGAGTCATCTCATCTCAACTGGAGAGTCCTGGAGATCAAGTGTTCCCACATTTCAACACAGCTGATTCAGCTCAACAGGCAGTTACTGAGCCTTTATACGCTGGAATATATGTGATGAAGTGAGATGTTAAACAGCGGTGAGACTGAAGCACTGTGGAGAACTCCTGCTGCACAACAGCTGCTCCTCAACAACACATTGTGCCTTTGTTAGCGGCTGGAATGAATGGGACGTACTGTAATCCCACAGTTATTCCAAACCCGCTTAAATCAACTACAATCACACCTACACAGCACACAGTACACATCCTACACAGCACACAACAACACCACACAACACACAACACACACCCCACCACACAACACAACACACACCAACATCAACACCAAGAGGCCGAGAGGCTCCTCCTCAGCTTCACCTGCTATTATTAAAATATATCTACTATAAATAAAACGCTGTCTGATTACAGGCTGCTGTTAGAATGTAAGACTCCTGGCACAGAAATTGTTTAAAAACAGCAGCAGAAAGCAAACTAAGTGGGTCAAAGGTGTTTGATGTCCAGTGTCTTTACTGGTCAACGGTCAGCAACGACATTCGAGTGTTTCTGTTTTACAGCAAAAAAAAAAAACATGCTGTAAAAAAAAATAACCATGCGGTTACAGAGAAACACTGCGCCGAGCGTCCAATCATCTAACTATCAGTTAGGCTACTTATACAGCAGTGAGCTGCCA
>CM038714.1:20173315-20186189 GCA_021613375.1 Megaleporinus macrocephalus
AATGGTGCAATCAGAGTCGCTGGGTAATACACAGCCTGTAAGAACACCGAGCTTTAATAACGAGTTTATTAGCCGCTGTAGTCTGTCTATTAACTGTACCGACCCGCTCTGCACTGACGCTCACAATCATCAGTGCCTTTATAACCAACTAATAATAAACACCTATCGCACTACTGTTCACCGACTGCTGGCTTTTTGATTTTCGTTTCTAAAGCAGCTCTGAAATCTGAAAGTCTGAGAAGAGACTGATTTTTAAACTAATTTGCTGCAAAACTGTTCTCTGATCTGAGAACAAACAAACACTCACTCGGGTCTAAAACCAGAAGCCTCGAAGGATCTAAAATTAGACAAAGCCGTGACCAAACCGTGAATCACTCTAGAACATCAGCATAAAACAGAAACACCAGAAGAAACGTGAACGTGTCCTGATCAACAGCGCCGTCGATACAGTGGCATCCTCGCACGCTGCTCACGTTCCGTCACACGTGGCTCAAAGGTGGAAACACTGAAGTGAACTACTGTCACACAGCCGTGTCCTCCTTTTGTCTTGGGAGGCTATTGTGAGACAAAGAGGGGGGGAGCATCCTGTGAGTCACTCCAGCTGACGGACGGACCCCCAGCTTAAACGACACCACTTGTGTTAGAAGGTTCCTGATATAGCGGGTTACTGTATGAAGACTGTTCTGATTAATTCTCTAACGCTGATCTCAGTCCTGCTCAGGACAGCAAGTTACTGTCCAAATTAGATTGTAATGATCGCAAACTCATAGTCAGGACCACAAAACAGCTATACTGCATTACTGAAGATCAACCAGGTCAGAACCGCTCTCCTGAGATATCGAGGTAACTGTAAAACCGTTACAGACCACTGAATAACAACACCACACAGCCTGTCACTCAGTTCGGAGTTAATACTTTATTAATGCAGCACTACTGGTGTGTTTCATTCCAACCTCAGAAAAGACCCTCACATGTTTGTAACACCACCCATAATCTGATCTACCACCAAACCAGCATTTAACGTCTAGAACAGGAACAGAGGACCTTTCATAATAAAGAAAAGCTTCATCGCAATAAGGACAGTCAGATCAATCAGATCCAAAAACACAACACATCCGTCTCCAACTACACCCCCGACAGACCCCTTTCTGGACAGAGCAGCGATACACTGAACTATGGAATGTTATTGTTTAGACAAACTTTACACTTTATACACACACACACAATACACACACATATACACAATATACACATACACAATACACACACACACACACACACACAATACACACACACACACACAATACACACACATATACACACACAATATACACACACACACACACAATATACACACACACCCACACATACACACACACACAATACACACACACACACAATACACACACACACACACACATATACACAATATACACACACACACAATACACACACACATACACAATATACACACACACACACACACATATACACACAATACACACATATACACAATATACACACACACACACACAATATACACAAACACACCCACACATACACACACACACAATACACACACACACAATACACACACACACACACACAATACACACACATATACACAATATACACACACACACAATACACACACACACACAATACACAACACACACACAATACACACACACACACAATACACACATATACACAATATACACACACACACACAATATACACACACACACACACACACACAATATACACACACACACAATACACAAACACACCCACACATACACACACACAATACACACACACACACACACACACACAATACACACACATATACACAATATACACACACACACAATACACACACACATACACAATACACACACACACACAATATACACACACACACACACATATACACAATATACACACACACACACAATACACAAACACACCCACACATACACACACACAGTCCTTGAAGTCTATACACTCAATAAAGAACAGACTCAGCATAAAAACTGCCTTTATAAATATCAGTCTGAAAATATGACAGTTATAAAGTTTTGCTGTTAAAACAAATAAAATCTTGTTATTGAGTGTGAACACGAGGGCAGACAGGAAGTTCACTTCTCATTCAAATTCCCAGTTCCACCTTAAACAGAGCAGCTCTCACACTGTAGTCTTACTGAACTCCCAGAAGTTAAACTGGAACAGCTGCACTATTTAAGGTGGAATTCAGTCTCAGTCTAAACTCCAGCTGAGCTTCTCCAGCGAGTTTTACTGAAACCGAGAAACTCAATCAGATCAAACTCGGATTCAGTGCGAGTCTAAAGCTGTGAGCGAATACAAACAGCAAACTTTACAAACACCGTTAACACGATTATTCCACTTCTGAACTCAGAAACTGAACTAAAGCGGAGAGAAATAAATTATAACGGCGGATTATACAGATTAACACACACACACACACACACACACACACACACACACACACACACACACACACACACAGTAGTTCTGGGTCATACATCAGTTTATTACCTCAGACTTCTGATCGATTTTCCTTTAAATTAGTTTCTAAAGAGAAAAACTAACGTGAGCGAGTCACGAGCGGAGCTAAGCTAACAGACTGGCTACCGACACGGTGCAAGAGACACAAATCTCGAGTTACGAGTTAAAACTCCGCTTAAAGATGATCCAGATCTAAATGTTCAGATGACTCGTCGCTGCTGTCCTACCTCGTTCCGGCCATGTTCCTCACATTGTACGGAAAATCGAGCAGAAGTGATAATTTTCTCAGAAGAGCTTCTCGCTGCACCGGAGCTGCTGATCTCCTCAGCCGAGACTGCGCGAGCGGGGAGAAAGTCGAAGCGGCCCGCCTGTGGTGGCGAGCAGGGTTGCCAGATTGAAGAAAACCAACAACAAACTTTTAAACCCGCCCTCCGTCAAATATATATATATATATATATATAGAAAGAGAGAGAGAGAGAGAGATAAAGATAGAAATATATAAATATAATATATATAATTATAACTATGTAACATCTATCAAAACGGTTCATATGAAAAATCCCCTATTAACTAATATTATTAATTAATTCTGTGTAACAGTCTGTTTGTCTGCGTCTCAGCTGCACTGTTAGTTTAAATAAGATTAATTAATTATTAAATCAACACACAGTAACAGTTCACTGCGTCTGAAATAGAACTGTACTTGTTTATAAAACACCTTCAGGAACTGAAAACACTGAAACACTGAAACACTGAAAACACTGAAACACTGAAAACACCTACAGGAATCCCCGCGACTGCGCTCTCGCTCTAGTCCAAAGTGGAGGGAAAAACGCGCACCTGGCAACTTCGGCTCGCCAGTTGAGCGTGCACTGTGCGTCACTGCCCGTCCGGTCACCCCGAAATTCCAGCGCTCCGTTTTTATACACGGACTGTGAACCCGATTACCGCTCACACAGCTCCGCCCACTTACAATAACCTCTGATCAATAATCGATTAACTGTAACCCGCGATCATAACGCTGCAAACTTTTCATTCGGGTACAAAATCTACAGCGACACCTGCTGGTGAGTTTGCTCACTTCTCATTGGCTTGTGTGAAGAAAACTGAGTGAGACACTTAGATATTCAGATACTCAGACACTCATACTCAGACACTCAGATACTTAGATATTCAGATACTCAAACACTCATACTCAGACACTCAGATACTTAGATATTCAGATACTCAGACACTCATACTCAGACACTCAGATACTCACTTAGGTATTTAGATACTCAGACACTCATACTCAGACACTCAGATACTCACTTAGGTATTTAGATACTCAGACACTCATACTCAGACACTCAGATACTCACTTAGGTATTTAGATACTCAGACACTCATACTCAGACACTCAGATACTCACTTAGGTATTTAGATACTCAGACACTCAGATACTCACTTAGATATTCAGATACTCAGACACTCATACTCAGACACTCAGATACTCACTTAGGTATTTAGATACTCAGACACTCAGATACTCACTTAGATATTCAGATACTCAGACACTCATACTCAGACACTCAGATACTTAGATATTCAGATACTCAGACACTCATACTCAGACACTCAGATACTCACTTAGATATTCAGATACTCAGACACTCATACTCAGACACTCAGATACTCACTTAGATATTCAGATACTCACACACAAATAATCAGACACTCGGATACTGACTTAAATATTCAGATACTCAGACACTTATACTCAGACACTCAGATACTCTCTTAGATATTCAGACACTCATACTCAGACACTCAGATACTCACTTAAATATTCAGATACTCAGACACTCATACTCAAACACTGAGATACTCACTTCGATAATCAGACACTCATACTCAGATACTCAGATACTCACCTAGATATTCAGATACTCAGACACTCACACTCAGACCCTTAGATACTCACTTAAATATTCATATACTCAGACACACATACTCAGACACTCAGATACTCACTTAGGTATTTAGATACTCAGACACTCAGATACTCACTTAGATATTCAGATACTCAGACACTCATACTCAGATACTCAGATACTCACCTAGATATTCAGATACTCACACACAAATAACCACACTCAGATACTCATCTAGATATTCAGATACTCAGACACTCATACTCAAACACTCAGATACTCACTTAGATATTCAGATACTCAGACATTCATACTCAGATACTCACTTAAATATTCAAATACTCAGACACACACTCAGATACTCACTTAAATATTCAGATACTCAGACACTCATACTCAGACACTCAGATACTCACTTAAATATTCAAATACTCAGACACTCACACTCAGATACTCACTTAAATATTCAGATACTCACACACAAATAATCAGACACTCAGATACTCACTTAGATATTCAGATACTCAGACACTCATACTCAGACACTCAGATACTCACTTAGATATTCAGATACTCAGACACTCAGATACTCACTTAGATATTCAGACACTCAGACACTCATACTCAAACACTCAGATACTCACTTAGATATTCAGATACTCAAACACTCAGATATTCACTTAAATATTCAGATACTCAGACACACATACTCAGACACTCAGATACTCACCTAGATATTCAGATACTCAGACACACATACTCAGACACTCAGATACTCACTTAGATATTCAGATAATCAGACACTCATACTCAGACACTCAGATACTCACTTAAATATTCAGATACTCAGACACTCAGATACTCACTTAGATATTCAGATACTCAGACACTCATATTCAGACACTCAGATACTCACTTAAACATTCAGATACTCTGATACTCACTTAGGTATTTAGATACTCAGACACTCAGATACTCACTTAGATATTCAGATACTCACACACAAATACTCAGACACTCAGATACTCACTTAGATATTCAGATACTCAGACACTCATATTCAGACACTCAGATACTCACTTAAACATTCAGATACTCTGATACTCACTTAGGTATTTAGATACTCAGACACTCAGATACTCACTTAGATATTCAGATACTCACACACAAATAACCAGACACTCAGATACTCACTTAGATATTCATGTACTCAGACACTCATACTCAAACACTCAGATACTCACTTAGATATTCAGATACTCACACACAAATAACCAGACACTCAGATACTCACTTAGATATTCAGATACTCAGACACACATACTCAGACACTCAGATACTCACTTAAATATTCAGATACTCAGACACTCATACTCAAACACTGAGATACTCACTTCGATATTCAGCCACTCATACTCAGATACTCAGATACTCACCTAGATATTCAGATACTCACACACAAATAATCAGACACTCAGATACTCACTTAGATATTCAGATACTCAGACACTCATACTCAAACACTCAGATACTTACTTAGATATTCAGATACTCACACACAAATAACCAGACACTCAGATACTCATCTAGATATTGAGATAATCAAACACTCACACTCAGATACACACTTAGATATTCAGATACTCAGACACTCATACTCAGACACTCAGATACACACCTAGACAATCAGACACTCACACTAAGATACTCACTTATATATTCAGATACTCAGACACTCAGATACTCACTTAAACATTTAAATACTCAGACACTCACACTCAGACCCTCAGATACTCACTTAAATATTCATATACTCAGACACACATACTCAGATACTCACACTCAGATACTCACTTAGATATTGAGATACTCAGACACTCATACTCAGACACTCAGATACTCACTTAAATATTCAGATACTCAGACACTCATAGTCAAACACTCAGATACTCACTTAAATATTCAGATAATCAGACACTCAGATACTCACTTAAATATTCAGATACTCACACACAAATAACCAGACACTCAGATACTCACTTAGATATTCAGATAATCAGACACTCACACTCAGACACTCAGATACTCACTTAGATATTCAGATACTCAGACACTCATGCTCAGACACTCAGATACTCACTTAAATATTCAGGTACTCAGACACTCACACTCAGATACTTAGATTTTCAGATACTCACACACAAATAATCAGACACTCAGATACTCACCTAGATATTCAGATACTCGGACACTCACACTCTGACCCTCAGATACTCACTTAAATATTCAGATACTCAGACACTCATACTCAGACACTCAGATACTCACTTAGATATTCAGACACTCATACTCAGACACTCAGATACTCACCTAGATATTCAGATACTCATACTCAGACACTCAGATACTCACCTAGATATTCAGATACTCAGACACTCATACTCAGATACTCAGATACTCACCTAGATATTCAGATACTCAGACACTCAGATACTCAATTAAATATTCATATACTCAGACACACATACTCAGATACTCACACTGAGATACTCACTTAGATATTGAGATACTCAGACACACAGATATTCACTTAAATATTCAGATACTCACACACAAATAACCAGACACTCAGATACTCACCTAGATATTCAGATACTCAGATACTCATACTCAAACACTCAGATACTCACTTAGATATTCAGATACTCAGACACTCATACTCAAACACTCAGATACTCACTTAGATATTCAGATACTCAGACACTCATACTCAGATACTCAGATACTCACCTAGATATTCAGATACTCAGACCCTCAGATACTCACTTAAATATTCATATACTCAGACACACATACTCAGATACTCACACTGAGATACTCACTTAGATATTGAGATACTCAGACACTCATACTCAGACACACAGATACTCACTTAAATATTCAGATACTCACACACAAATAACCAGACACTCAGATACTCACCTAGATATTCAGATACTCAGATACTCATACTCAAACACTCAGATACTCACTTAGATATTCAGATACTCAGACACTCATACTCAAACACTCAGATACTCACTTAGATATTCAGATACTCACACACAAATAACCAGACACTCAGATACTCACTTAGATATTCAGATACTCAGACACACATACTCAAACATTCAGATACTCACTTAAATATTCAGATACTCAGACACTCATACTCAAACACTCAGATACTCTCTTAGATATTCAGACACTCATACTCAGACACTCAGATACTCACTTAAATATTCAGATACTCAGACACTCATACTCAAACACTGAGATACTCACTTCGATATTCAGACACTCATACTCAGATACTCAGATACTCACCTAGATATTCAGATACTCAGACACTCACACTCAGACCCTTAGATACTCACTTAAATATTCATATACTCAGACACACATACTCAGATACTTACACTCAGATACTCATTTAGATATTGAGATACTCAGACACTCATACTCAGATACTCAGATACTCACCTAGATATTCAGATACTCACACACAAATAACCACACTCAGATACTCATCTAGATATTCAGATACTCAGACACTCATACTCAAACACTCAGATACTCACTTAGATATTTAGATACTCACACACAAATAACCAGACACTCAGATACTCACTTAAATATTCAGATACTCTGACACTCATACTCAAACACTCAGATACTCACTTAGATATTCAGATACTCATACTCAGACACTCAGATACTCACTTAGATAGTCAGATACTCACACACAAATAACCAGACACTCAGATACTCACTTAAATATTCAGATACTCAGACACTCATACTCAAACACTCAGATACTCTCTTAGATATTCAGACACTCATACTCAGACACTCAGATACTCACTTAAATATTCCGATACTCAGACACTCGTACTCAAACACTCAGATACTCACTTAGATATTCAGACACTCATACTCAGACACTCAGATACTCACTTAAATATTCAGATACTCAGACACTCATACTCAAACACTCAGATACTCACTTAAATATTCAGATACTCAGACACTCAGATACTCACTTAAATATTCAGACACTCAGATACTCACTTAAATATTCAGATACTCAGACACTCATACTCAAACACTCAGATACTCACTTAAATATTCAGATACTCAGACACTCAGATACTCACTTAAATATTCAGATACTCAGACACTCACTTAAATATTCAGATACACAGACACTCATACTCAAACACTCAGATACTCACTTAAATATTCAGATACTCAGACACTCAGATACTCACTTAAATATTCAGATACTCAGACACTCAGATACTCACTTAAATATTCAGATACTCAGACACTCACTTAAATATTGAGATACTCAGACACTCATACTCAAACACTCAGATACTCACTTAAATATTCAGATACTCAGACACTCAGATACTCACTTAAATATTCAGATACTCAGACACTCACTTAAATATTGAGATACTCAGACACTCATACTCAAACACTCAGATACTCACTTAAATATTCAGATACTCAGACACTCAGATACTCACTTAAATATTCATATACTCAGACACACATACTCAGATACTTACACTCAGATACTCATTTAGATATTGAGATACTCAGACACTCATACTCAGATACTCAGATACTCACCTAGATATTCAGATACTCACACACAAATAACCACACTCAGATACTCATCTAGATATTCAGATACTCAGACACTCATACTCAAACACTCAGATACTCACTTAGATATTTAGATACTCACACACAAATAACCAGACACTCAGATACTCACTTAAATATTCAGATACTCTGACACTCATACTCAAACACTCAGATACTCACTTAGATATTCAGATACTCATACTCAGACACTCAGATACTCACTTAGATAGTCAGATACTCACACACAAATAACCAGACACTCAGATACTCACTTAAATATTCAGATACTCAGACACTCATACTCAAACACTCAGATACTCACTTAGATATTCAGACACTCATACTCAGACACTCAGATACTCACTTAAATATTCAGATACTCAGACACTCATACTCAAACACTCAGATACTCACTTAAATATTCAGATACTCAGACACTCAGATACTCACTTAAATATTCAGATACTCAGACACTCACTTAAATATTCAGATACACAGACACTCATACTCAAACACTCAGATACTCACTTAAATATTCAGATACTCAGACACTCAGATACTCACTTAAATATTCAGATACTCAGACACTCACTTAAATATTGAGATACTCAGACACTCATACTCAAACACTCAGATACTCACTTAAATATTCAGATACTCAGACACTCAGATACTCACTTAAATATTCAGATACTCAGACACTCACTTAAATATTGAGATACTCAGACACTCATACTCAAACACTCAGATACTCACTTAAATATTCAGATACTCAGACACTCAGATACTCACTTAAATATTCAGATACTCAGACACTCACTTAAATATTGAGATACTCAGACACTCATACTCAGACACTCAGATACTCACTTAAATATTCAGATACTCAGACACTCATAGTCAAACACTCAGATACTCACTTAAATATTCAGATAATCAGACACTCAGATACTCACTTAAATATTCAGATACTCACACACAAATAACCAGACACTCAGATACTCACTTAGATATTCAGATAATCAGACACTCACACTGAGATACTCACTTAAATATTCAGATACTCAGATACTCATACTCAGACACTCAGATACTCACTTAGATATTCAGATACTCAGACACTCATATTCAGACACTCAGATACTCACTTAAACATTCAGATACTCTGATACTCACTTAGGTATTTAGATACTCAGATACTCACTTAGATATTCAGATACTCAGACACTCATACTCCGACTTTCAGATACCCACTTAGATATTCATGTACTCAGACACTCATACTCAGACACTCAGTCATTCTAACACTTAGATATTCAGACACTCAGATACTCAAACAATTATATACTCATGTACTCAGGAATTCAGATACTCAAATACTCATATACCCATTTAGATACTCAAACACTCAGACACTGATACTCAGATACTCAAATGCCCATACTCAAACACTTAGATACTTATGTACTTATTTACTCAGATATTTAGATAGACACTCAGGTACTTGGACACTTAGATACTCAAATACTCAGATACTCATATACTTATATACTCAGACACTCAAATACTCATATACTCATATACTTATAGACTCAGATACTTATATACTCAGACACTCAGATACTCATATACTCAAATACTCGGATACTCAGATACTCAGAACCTCAGATGCCAGTCAATCAGATAAAACAACACAAAGTCAGAAGTGATGGTCAGTGAAAGAGAGCATGTTGTTTTAGTTTATTTATATAAACAGAAGTGAGCAGTTTAGTTGGTCTATGTTACTCGTGCTGTTAGACTCAGCTGTCCGTGATGGGCCACCAAAAAATCCACACCCAGAATTCACATTAATTATAATTCAGTCAGAATACTCAGTCCTACGCAGAACAGCAGCACCACCAGTCAATCAAACAGATACAGACACAAACAGAACCAGCGTGTAAATCAAAACAGATCTGAAATCCAAGCAGAGAGAATATTCATACAGGACACGCCCAAACGTCTGTAGACACCCTTCTAATTACTATAATGATTAATAGTTAATAGAGGTTATAATAACTGATCATTACTGCACGTCTATCAATTATATCTGATTATTGCACTGCTGTGTATCTTCTGAACAATATCAGCTGCTAGAAAACCACATTAACCAGAAACCAGGGCCAATTAACCAGATACCAGGACCAGTTAACCAGTTAACCAGATACCAGGACCAGTTAACCAGTTAACCAGATACCAGGACTAGTTAACCAGATATCAGAACCAGTTAACCAGATACCAGGACTAGTTAACCAGATACCAGGACTAGTAAACCAGATACCAGAACCAGTTAACCAGTTAACCAGATACCAGGACTAGTTAACCAGTTAACCAGATACCAGGACTAGTAAATCAGATACCAGAACCAGTTAACCAGTTAACCAGATAGCAGGACTATTTAACCAGATACCAGGACCAGTTAACCAGATACCAGGACCAGTTAACCAGTTAACCAGATACCAGGAGCAGTGAATCAGACACTGTGACCAGTTCTTGTTATTCTGGCTGCTGTGGTCATATATACTGGGCTCTGTTAATGTGTAACGTCCTTCTTCACTCCGCTCTTCATCCTCTCTGTAGAGTGTACTGTATCTCACTCTGTTCTCCATTTATTGCACTCTTTTTTCTGCAGCTGTGTAGATAATATTGTATATATTGTATTGTGTATATTGTGTATATTGTGTATATTGTGTAGATCATATTGTATATATTGTATTGTGTATATTGTGTATATTGTGTAGATTGTTTTGTGTATATTGTATTGTGTATATTGTGTATATTGTGTATATTGTGTTGTGTATATTGTGTATATTGAGTTGTGTATATTGTGTATATTGTGTAGATTGTTTTGTGTATATTGTGTATATTGTGTAGATTGTTTTGTGTATATTGTGTATATTGAGTTGTGTATATTGTGTATATTGTGTATATTGGGTTGTGTATATTGTGTAGATTGTTTTGTGTATATTGTGTATATTGAGTTGTGTATATTGTGTATATTGAGTTGTGTATATTGTGTATATTGTGTAGATTGTTTTGTGTATATTGTGTATATTGTGTAGATTGTTTTGTGTATATTGTGTATATTGTGTATATTGTTTTGTGTATATTGTGTATATTGTGTAGATTGAGTTGTGTATATTGTGTATATTGTGTATATTGTGTATATTGGGTTGTGTATATTGTGTAGATTGTTTTGTGTATATTGTGTATATTGGGTTGTGTATATTGTGTAGATTGTTTTGTGTATATTGTGTATATTGTGTATATTGTGTAGATTGTGTAGATTGTGTAGATTGTGTATATTGTGTATATTGTGTAGATTGTTTTGTGTATATTGTGTATATTGTGTAGATTGTTTTGTGTATATTGTGTATATTGTGTAGATTGTTTTGTGTAGATTGTGTATATTGTGTATATTGAGTTGTGTATATTGTGTATATTGTGTATATTGAGTTGTGTATATTGTGTATATTGTGTATATTGGGTTGTGTATATTGTGTAGATTGTTTTGTGTATATTGTGTATATTGTATATATTGAGTTGTGTATATTGTGTATATTGTGTATATTGAGTTGTGTATATTGTGTATATTGTGTATATTGAGTTGTGTATATTGTGTATATTGAGTTTGTTTTTAGTTTGTGTGGGGGTGTTAGTGTGATTGTGTAATTGTGTAATTGTTATATTGGTGT
>CM038714.1:20192189-20197189 GCA_021613375.1 Megaleporinus macrocephalus
GTCTGATCTCCTGCAGGAGTAGTGTATTTCAGGGGCTTCTGATAAACAACTACTGGAGCAGTAGATCTTCTTAAGACGCTTGTACACAAAGGTGGCACCTGGGGGGAGGGGGTCTGTGGAGGCATTGACTGGTTGGCTCACCCAAAACTAAAGAATCTGAGTTTGTTTATTTGAAGGTGCAGACGCAGGTGGAAATTCTAACATTATTTTAGAAGATAGTTTTTAAAAACATCACAGCAGCTGAACAAGTTTCTATATTTGATAATTACAGACGAACATGAGAAGTTTGTGTTCTAAATAAACAGCCTGTGTAGTGACAGGACGGTCAGCGGAGAGTTATTACATGTACGTTATCAAAAATTATTTTGGGTTATGAATGTTTATTTTTGGCTACCCAGGCAACATGTCCCCGCATGGGTTAAAGGTGGGCTGCAAATTACATTCCCTTTAAACAACCCCACAAAGATTTGCCCTTTGGCTCCATATGGGCCCCGTGTGTGTTTGTGTCCATGTCAACAATCATCCACTGGCCCCACAGTGGTAGCCTAGGGGCCCACAACTCTAATCCACATGGGGCCCCCACACTGAATCAACCGTCCAACTTATGTGAATATTATTCAGTATTAATAGAGTAAGTAGAGCTTTTACACTTTATTATTAAATATTATTCAGTATTAATAGAGTAAGTAGAGCTTTTACACTTTATTATTAAATATTAATCAGTATTAATTGAGTAAGTAGAGCTTTTACACTTTATTATTAAATATTATTCAGTATTAATAGAGTAAGTAGAGCTTTTACACTTTATTATTAAATATTAATCAGTATTAATTGAGTAAGTAGAGCTTTTACACTTTATTATTAAATATTATTCAGTATTAATAGAGTAAGTAGTGCTTTTACACTTTATTATTAAATATTAATCAGTATTAATAGAGTAAGTAGAGCTTTTACACTTTATTATTAAATATTAAACAGTATTAATAGAGTAAGTAGAGCTTTTACAATTTATTATTAAATATTAATCAGTATTAATAGAGTAAGTAGAGCTTTTACACTTTATTATTAAATATTAATCAGTATTAATTGAGTAAGTAGAGCTTTTACACTTTATTATTAAATATTATTCAGTATTAATAGAGTAAGTAGTGCTTTTACACTTTATTATTAAATATTATTCAGTATTAATAGAGTAAGTAGAGCTTTTACACTTTATTATTAAATATTAATCAGTATTAATAGAGTAAGTAGAGCTTTTACACTTTATTATTAAATACTAAACGGTATTAATAGAGTAAGTAGAGCTTTTACACTTTATTATTAAATACTAAATGGTATTAATAGAGTAAGTAGTGCGTTTCCACTTTATTATTAAATATTAAACAGTATTAATAGAGTAAGTAGAGCTTTTACAATTTATTATTAAATATTATTCAGTATTAATAGAGTAAGTAGAGCTTTTGCACTTTATTATTAAATATTATTCAGTATTAATAGAGTAAGTAGAGCTTTTACACTTTATTATTAAATACTAAACGGTATTAATAGAGTAAGTAGAGCTTTTACACTTTATTATTAAATACTAAATGGTATTAATAGAGTAAGTAGTGCGTTTCCACTTTATTATTAAATATTAAACAGTATTAATAGAGTAAGTAGAGCTTTTACAATTTATTATTAAATATTAATCAGTATTAATAGAGTAAGTCGTGCTTTTCCACTTTATTATTAAATATTAATCAGTATTAATAGAGTAAGTAGTGCTATTCCACTTTATGATTAAATATTAAACAGTATTAATAGAGTAAATAGTGCTTTTACACTTTATTATTAAATATTAATCAGTATTAATAGAGTAAGTAGTGCTTTTACACTTTATTATTAAATATTAAACAGTATTAATAGAGTAAGTAGTGCTTTTACACTTTATTATTAAATATTAAACAGTATTAATAGAGTAAGTAGTGCTTTTACACTTTATTATTAAATATTAAACAGTATTAATAGAGTAAGTAGAGCTTTTACACTTTATTATTAAATATTAATCAGTATAATACCTGCTTTAACTGCTCAGTACTTAAGACTTTTACACAGTCATCTATAAAAGCGTTTCAGCTCAGACTGCTGTTTAAATGAGGTGTCAATCAGAACAGATGCTATTTGTGTTATTTATTTATATAAAAATATCAAAACATTATAATAACAATAAAACAGTGGTAACAGTAAATCCCAGACCTCCGGAAAACGGCATCAGGAACTGACGTGTTTATATATTATTAGTATACAGAGTTTTTCTTTGTAGATGATTTTTGGTCTAAAATAAAAGCTGAAGCTGGACGGTGAGCGGCGCAGGTACCTGCGAGGTTGTACAGGTGCTGAACAAACAGGACAGAATTCAGTTAAACCCAGAAAGAGACGTCAGTGTGAGCGAGCTGAATTCCTTTTCTGCATAAATATACTTGTTTATTTACAGGTTTATATTTTCAAATCTATCAAATAAACAGAAGTAGTTTCTACTCGACTCTCTAAAAGACCCTGCACGTCTAAGCTCTGTAAACAGAGACGCTCTGAGATCAAAGCACCTGTATGTGTCTTCCTAAACAATGTAACAATGTGAAGAGCGGAGACTGGCTGTGTTTGAACTGCTGCTTTGAAGAGTTTCTCTACAGCTTCTTCTCAGGTGGAGAAAAAAACACAGGATGAAAAGCAGAAGACAGGTGAACTACTTTCACACTTCTTTTGAAGTTCAGACTGTGAGTCAAACAGAATAACTAAACACACCTGATCATCATCCCACTGACTAAACACACCTGATCATCATCCCACTGACTGAACACCTGATCATCATCATCCCACTAACTGAAACACACCTGATCATCATCATCCCACTGACTGAACACACCTGATCATCATCATCCCACTGACTGAACACACCTGATCATCATCATCCCACTGACTGAACACACCTGATCATCATCCCACTGACTGAACACACCTGATCATCATCATCTCACTCACTGAACACACCTGATCATCATCATCTCAGTGACTGAACACACCTGATCATCATCCCACACACTGAACACAACTGATCATCATCATCCCACTGACTGAAACACACCTGATCATCATCTCACTGACTGAACACACCTGATCATCATCCCACTGACTGACCACACCTGATCATCATCCCACTGACTGAACACACCTGATCATCATCCCACTGACTGAACACACCTGATCATCATCATCCCACTGACTGAACACACCTGATCATCATCACACTGACTGAACACACCTGATCATCATCATCATCCCACTGACTGAACACACCTGATCATCATCCCACTGACTGAACACACCTGATCATCATCCCACTGACTGAAACACACCTGATCATCATCCCACTGACTGAACACACCTGATCATCATCCCACTGACTGAAACACACCTGATCATCATCCCACTGACTGAAACACACCTGATCATCATCCCACTGACTGACCACACCTGATCATCATCCCACTGACTGAACACACCTGATCATCATCATCCCACTGACTGAACACACCTGATCATCATCCCACTGACTGAAACACACCTGATCATCATCCCACTGACTGAACACACCTGATCATCATCCCACTGACTGACCACACCTGATCATCATCCCACTGACTGAACACACCTGATCATCATCCCACTGACTGAACACACCTGATCATCATCATCCCACTGACTGAACACACCTGATCATCATCACACTGACTGAACACACCTGATCATCATCATCATCCCACTGACTGAACACACCTGATCATCATCCCACTAACTGAAACACACCTGATCATCATCCCACTAACTGAAACACACCTGATCATCATCATCCCACTGACTGAACACACCTGATCATCATCATCCCACTGACTGAACACACCTGATCATCATCATCCCACTGACTGAACACACCTGATCATCATCCCACTAACTGAAACACACCTGATCATCATCATCCCACTGACTGAACACACCTGATCATCATCACACTGACTGAACACACCTGATCATCATCATCATCCCACTGACTGAACACACCTGATCATCATCCCACTAACTGAAACACACCTGATCATCATCACACTGACTGAACACACCTGATCATCATCATCATCCCACTGACTGAACACACCTGATCATCATCCCACTAACTGAAACACACCTGATCATCATCCCACTAACTGAAACACACCTGATCATCATCATCCCACTGACTGAACACACCTGATCATCATCATCCCACTGACTGAACACACCTGATCATCATCATCCCACTGACTGAACACACCTGATCATCATCCCACTAACTGAAACACACCTGATCATCATCATCCCACTGACTGAACACACCTGATCATCATCATCCCACTGACTGAACACACCTGATCATCATCCCACTAACTGAAACACACCTGATCATCATCCCACTAACTGAAACACACCTGATCATCATCATCCCACTGACTGAACACACCTGATCATCATCATCCCACTGACTGAACACACCTGATCATCATCATCCCACTGACTGAACACACCTGATCATCATCCCACTAACTGAAACACACCTGATCATCATCATCCCACTGACTGAACACACCTGATCATCATCATCCCACTGACTGAACACACCTGATCATCATCATCCCACTGACTGAACACACCTGATCATCATCCCACTGACTGAACACACCTGATCATCATCATCCCACTGACTGAACACACCTGATCATCATCCCACTGACTGAAACACACCTGATCATCATCCCACTGACTGAACACACCTGATCATCATCCCACTGACTGAAACACACCTGATCATCATCATCCCACTGACTGAAACACACCTGATCATCATCCCACTGACTGACCACACCTGATCATCAACCCACTGACTGACCACACCTGATCATCATCCCACTGACTGAACACACCTGATCATC
>CM038714.1:20204689-20234689 GCA_021613375.1 Megaleporinus macrocephalus
CACGTTCACACCCACATCAGCTACACCCACATCAGCTACACCCACACACCAGCCACGTTCACACCCACATCAGCTACACCCACACACACCAGCCACGTTCACACCCACATCAGCTACACCCACATCAGCTACACCCACACACACCAGCCACGTTCACACCCACATCAGCTACACCCACATCAGCTACACCCACACACCAGCCACGTTCACACCCACATCAGCTACACCCACACACACCAGCCACGTTCACACCCACATCAGCTACACCCACATCAGCTACACCCACACACACCAGCCACGTTCACACCCACATCAGCTACACCCACATCAGCTACACCCACATCAGCTACACCCACATACACCAGCCACGTTCACACCCAAATCACCTACACCCTGACCTCCACACACACCAGTCATGTTCACACCCACATCAGCTACACCCACACACCAGCCACGTTCACACCCACATCAGCTACACCTACATCAGCTACATCCAGACCTCCACATACACCAGCCACATTCACACCCACATGACCTACACCCTGACCTCCACACACACCAGCCCTGTTCACACCCACATCAGCTACATCCAGACCACCACACACACCAGCCACGTTCACACCCCAAGGCAACTCAGTGTGTGAGAGTGAGTGTTATAGTTCGAGTGTGAGAGTGAGTGTGAGTGTGTGTTATAGTGTGAGTGTGTGAGTGTGTGTTATAGAGTATGAATGAGTATGTGTGTGTGTGTGTGTGTTAGTTTGAGTGTGTGTTATAGAGTGTGTGTTATATAATGTGTGTTACAGTGTGAGTGTGTGTGTTATAGTGTGTGAGTGTAAGAGAGTGTGAGAGAGTGAGTGAGTTAAAGAGTGTGTGAGAGTATGTGTTATTGTGTGTGAGAGTGTGAGAGAGTGTGTGAGTGTGAGCGTTATAGTGTGTGTAATTGTGTGTTATAGAGTGTGTGTGAGAGTATGTGTTATTGTGTATGTGTGTGTTATAGTGTGAGAGTGTGAGAGTGAGTGTGTTATATAGTGAGTGTGTTATAGTGTGAGTGTTAGTGTTGTAGTGTCAGTGTGAGAGACTGTGTGAGAGTGTTATAGAGTGAGTGTGTTATAGTGTGAGTGTTAGTGTTGTAGTGTGAGTGTGAGAGACTGTGTGAGAGTGTTATAGGGTGTGTTATAGTGTGAGTGTTAGTGTTGTAGTGTGAGTGTGAGAGACTGTGTGAGTGTGTTATAGAGTGAGTGTGTTATAGTGTGAGTGTGAGTGTTAGTGTTGTAGTGTGAGTGTGAGAGACTGTGTGAGAGTGTTATATAGTGAGTGTGTTATAGTGTGAGTGTTAGTGTGAGTGTTGTAGTGTGAGTGTGAGAGAGTGTGTGAGAGTGTTATAGAGTGAGTGTGTTATAGTGTGAGTGTGAGTGTTGTAGTGTGAGTGTGAGAGAGTGTGTGAGAGTGTTATAGAGTGAGTGTGTTATAGTGTGAGTTGTAGTGTGAGTGTGAGAGAGTGTGTGAGAGTGTTATAGAATGAGTGTGTTATAGTGTGAGTGTTAGTGTGTGTTGTAGTGTGAGTGTGAGAGAGTGTGAGAGTGTTATAGAGTGAGTGTGTTATAGTGTGAGTGTTAGTGTGAGTGTTGTAGTGTGAGTGTGAGAGTGTGTGAGAGTGTTATAGAGTGAGTGTTAGTGTGAGTGTTGTAGTGTGAGTGTGAGAGAGTGTGTGAGAGTGTTATAGAGTGAGTGTGTTATAGTGTGAGTGTTGGTGTGAGTGTTGTAGTGTGAGTGTGAGAGAGTGTGTGAGAGTGTTATAGAGTGAGTGTGTTATAGTGTGAGTGTTAGTGTGAGTGTTGTAGTGTGAGTGTGAGAGTGTGTGAGAGTGTTATAGAGTGAGTGTGTTATAGTGTGAGTGTTAGTGTGAGTGTTGTAGTGTGAGTGTGTGAGAGTGTTATAGAGTGAGTGTGTTATAGTGTGAGTGTGAGTGTTGTAGTGTGAGTGTGAGAGAGTGTGTGAGAGTGTTATAGAGTGAGTGTGTTATAGTGTGAGTGTTGTAGTGTGAGTGTGAGAGAGTGTGTGAGAGTGTTATAGAGTGAGTGTGTTATAGTGTGAGTGTTAGTGTGAGTGTTGTAGTGTGAGTGTGAGAGAGTGTGTGAGAGTGTTATAGAGTGAGTGTGTTATAGTGTGAGTGTTAGTGTGAGTGTTGTAGTGTGAGTGTGAGAGAGTGTGTGAGAGTGTTATAGAGTGAGTGTGTTATAGTGTGAGTGTTAGTGTTGTAGTGTGAGTGTGAGAGACTGTGTGAGAGTGTTATAGGGTGAGTGTGTTATAGTGTGAGTGTTAGTGTTGTAGTGTGAGTGTGAGAGACTGTGTGAGTGTGTTATAGAGTGAGTGTGTTATAGTGTGAGTGTGAGTGTTAGTGTTGTAGTGTGAGTGTGAGAGACTGTGTGAGAGTGTTATAGAGTGAGTGTGTTATAGTGTGAGTGTTAGTGTGAGTGTTGTAGTGTGAGTGTGAGAGAGTGTGTGAGAGTGTTATAGAGTGAGTGTGTTATAGTGTGAGTGTTGTAGTGTGAGTGTGAGAGAGTGTGTGAGAGTGTTATAGAGTGAGTGTGTTATAGTGTGAGTGTTGTAGTGTGAGTGTGAGAGAGTGTGTGAGAGTGTTATAGAGTGAGTGTGTTATAGTGTGAGTGTTAGTGTGAGTGTTGTAGTGTGTGTGAGAGAGTGTGAGAGTGTTATAGAGTGAGTGTGTTATAGTGTGAGTGTTAGTGTGAGTGTTGTAGTGTGAGTGTGAGAGTGTGTGAGAGTGTTATAGAGTGAGTGTTAGTGTGAGTGTTGTAGTGTGAGTGTGAGAGAGTGTGTGAGAGTGTTATAGAGTGAGTGTGTTATAGTGTGAGTGTTAGTGTGAGTGTTGTAGTGTGAGTGTGAGAGAGTGTGTGAGAGTGTTATAGAGTGAGTGTGTTATAGTGTGAGTGTTAGTGTTGTAGTGTGAGTGTGAGAGACTGTGTGAGAGTGTTATAGGGTGAGTGTGTTATAGTGTGAGTGTTAGTGTTGTAGTGTGAGTGTGAGAGACTGTGTGAGTGTGTTATAGAGTGAGTGTGTTATAGTGTGAGTGTGAGTGTTAGTGTTGTAGTGTGAGTGTGAGAGACTGTGTGAGAGTGTTATATAGTGAGTGTGTTATAGTGTGAGTGTTAGTGTGAGTGTTGTAGTGTGAGTGTGAGAGAGTGTGTGAGAGTGTTATAGAGTGAGTGTGTTATAGTGTGAGTGTGAGTGTTGTAGTGTGAGTGTGAGAGAGTGTGTGAGAGTGTTATAGAGTGAGTGTGTTATAGTGTGAGTGTTGTAGTGTGAGTGTGAGAGAGTGTGTGAGAGTGTTATAGAGTGAGTGTGTTGTAGTGTGAGTGTTAGTGTGAGTGTTGTAGTGTGAGTGTGAGAGAGTGTGAGAGTGTTATAGAGTGAGTGTGTTATAGTGTGAGTGTTAGTGTGAGTGTTGTAGTGTGAGTGTGAGAGTGTGTGAGAGTGTTATAGAGTGAGTGTTAGTGTGAGTGTTTGTAGTGTGAGTGTGAGAGAGTGTGTGAGAGTGTTATAGAGTGAGTGTGTTATAGTGTGAGTGTTAGTGGAGTGTTGTAGTGTGAGTGTGAGAGAGTGTGTGAGAGTGTTATAGAGTGAGTGTGTTATAGTGTGAGTGTTAGTGTGAGTGTTGTAGTGTGAGTGTGAGAGTGTGTGAGAGTGTTATAGAGTGAGTGTGTTATAGTGTGAGTGTGAGTGTTGTAGTGTGAGTGTGAGAGTGTGTGAGAGTGTTATAGAGTGTTAGTGTGAGTGTTGTAGTGTGAGTGTGAGAGAGTGTGTGAGAGTGTTATAGAGTGAGAGTGTTATAGAGTGAGTGTTAGTGTGAGTGTTGTAGTGTGAGTGTGAGAGAGTGTGTGAGAGTGTTATAGAGTGAGTGTGTTATATGTGTGAGTGTGAGTGTTGTAGTGTGAGTGTGAGAGAGTGTGTGAGAGTGTTATAGAGTGAGTGTGTTATAGTGTGAGTGTTGTAGTGTGAGTGTGAGAGAGTGTGTGAGAGTGTTATAGAGTGAGTGTGTTATAGTGTGAGTGTTAGTGTGAGTGTTGTAGTGGTGAGTGTGAGAGAGTGTGTGGAGTGTTATAGAGTGAGTGTGTTATAGTGTGAGTGTTAGTGTGAGTGTTGTAGTGTGAGTGTGAGAGAGTGTGTGAAGTGTTATAGAGTGAGAGTGTTATAGAGTGAGTGTTAGTGTGAGTGTTGTAGTGTGAGTGTGAGAGAGTGTGTGAGAGTGTTATAGAGTGAGTGTGTTATAGTGTGAGTGTGAGTGTTGTAGTGTGAGTGTGAGAGTGTGTGAGAGTGTTATAGAGTGAGTGTGTTATAGTGTGAGTGTTGTAGTGTGAGTGTGAGAGAGTGTGTGAGAGTGTTATAGAGTGAGTGTGTTATAGTGTGAGTGTTAGTGTGAGTGTTGTAGTGTGAGTGTGAGAGAGTGTGGTGAGAGTGTTATAGAGTGAGTGTGTTTAGTGTGAGTGTTAGTGTGAGTGTTGTAGTGTGAGTGTGAGAGAGTGTGTGAGAGTGTTATAGAGTGAGTGTGTTATAGTGTGAGTGTTAGTGTGAGTGTTGTAGTGTGAGTGTGAGAGAGTGTGTGAGAGTGTTATAGAGTGAGAGTGTTATAGAGTGAGTGTTAGTGTGAGTGTTGTAGTGTGAGTGTGAGAGAGTGTGTGAGAGTGTTATAGAGTGAGTGTGTTATAGTGTGAGTGTGAGTGTTGTAGTGTGAGTGTGTGAGAGTGTTATAGAGTGAGTGTGTTATAGTGTGAGTGTTGTAGTGTGAGTGTGAGAGAGTGTGTGAGAGTGTTATAGAGTGAGTGTGTTATAGTGTGAGTGTTAGTGTGAGTGTTGTAGTGTGAGTGTGAGAGAGTGTGTGAGAGTGTTATAGAGTGAGTGTGTTATAGTGTGAGTGTTAGTGTGAGTGTTGTAGTGTGAGTGTGAGAGAGTGTGTGAGAGTGTTATAGAGTGTACAGTAGTTGTGATGATATCGGTGTATAGAAATAGCTGCTCGTCTGAACTGAGTCTGACTGTAAGAGTCTAAACGTTCACACACACTTAACGGTGCTGTCACTGAGTCGGATACAATCAACACAAACTTCCTCACAGTCCAACCGCAGAACCCTCAGAACCCACAGAATTCACAGAAACCTCAGAACCCTCAGAACCCAGAGAACCCTCAGAACCCTCAGATCCCAGAGAACCCAGCATCAGCGTGTGTTACTGGAGGAGCAGCGCTCACATCCCTCGTGTGTTGCCGACTGTGCAGAGTAAAGTAGGACAAACTCACCTCCCTCACATCTGTCGGACCCAGGAGCCGGAGGTCCTCCCAGAGAGACCCAGCCGCCGCGCGGTGGGGGGACTGGACGCAGGTGGGCTCGCGGACAGTCACCTGTTTGGTACAGTTAAGACCACCTCAGCTGTGTCTGCGCAAGCCGTGTGAGTGGGCACTCTAACGCAGCGTGCTGATATAGACACAGCGAGGAGAGAGAGGCAGGAGGCGTGTCTGCACTGCAGATAAATGAAAGAGGCAGAGAAAGAGGGAGGGGGAGGAGGAGGGAGGGAGAAGTCCCTCAATCTACAATTCAATTTCTTTCACACCCCTGTCCAGTTGTCTCTCTGTCTCTGTCTCTGTCTCTCTCTGTCTCTCTCTCTGTGTGTGTGTGTCTCTCTCTCTCTCTCTCTCTCTCTCTCTCTCTCTCTCTCTCATGCATATTGAAGAACCACAGCAGCGTTTGGTCACCCTACTCAGATTCTGGGGTCCATGATCACTGTCGGCCGTTCGGGGGGTCCCCCATTTCAGAAACTGCTGCTCACTCACTTGTAATGACGGCCGACGGGCAGATGTTTGAGCTTCAGCTGAGAAATACAGAGAAATGACCAGTAACTGACCACCAGGTGAACACCAGAGTGTGTATTTACTCTCCGCTCACTGTCAGACGGACCCCGGCAGGGTCTCCCGCTCTCCCCCGCGCTCCCCCGCGCTCCCCCGCGCTCCCCCGGGTCTCGGATGTTTTCTCCGCGCTGGTTCTGGACTATCTCTGAGCTCGTATTCATGCGGCGGAGAGTGGAGCTGCTTTTGGCCATCTGTTAGAGCCTCTGTGCTGCAGCCCATTCAGCAGCTTCTAAAGCGGCCGGGTCAGGCAGAGCGAGAGAAAGGAAGGGGTGGAGATGAGGGATCAATCTTGGAGCAGAAGGGCGGGAGAGCCTGAGCGTCGGGCACAGAGGCTGTATTTATGGGGTTGGCACCCACCGCACATGCTGGGAGAACACAGGGCGGCTAACGGGAGCTGTGAGGAGCTACAAAGTCGAAACACTCCACAAAAGAAAAAGAGCTTTTCACTGATCAGCCGAAATGAAGCGCACACACTCAAACACACTCGACCGTTCACTCTAAAGAGCTATTAGGACGTGGGCCGCGCTTACGACTCATTATTATTATTATTATTAATATTTTCATTATTATTACTATTATTATTTAGTTCTGTAAATAGACCATTGCCTTTGTTTTGAGTGTTTATATTATTATCCTGAAAAGTAAAAAAAAGTTTTTAAAAAAGTTTTTAAAAAAAAGTAAAGTAAAAGAAAGTAGAAAAATAAGATCCAAAATCTAGTCCTGAACTTTAAAATGCAGAAAAAACTGAAAACCGAAAAAACTGCGTCTTCAGATCTGAGTTCAGCTCCAGGACAGAGTTTAGAACCAGGACAGAGTTTAGAACCAGGACAGAGTTTAGAACCAGGACAGAACGCTGAACATGGTGTTTAATGTGGTTGTTGTAAGTTTCTGTGTTGGTAACGTTTGAAACAGAGAGATGTTAAATCTGATTACATTGATCGATTTCAGAGACGGTTCTGTCTTCTTTGATCTGCTACACCTTTCAATAGGAGAAACTTGGCCTCAATCCAATATGGCGGCTTTCAAGATGGCGAACATGTTCGGGACATAGCCTAAAAGATAGACCCCCTCACCCGGCACCAGCTAGAGTACTCAGATACTTCATCTTCCTTTCTGAAATACAAGGGTGTCCTGATACTTTTGACTCTGTACAGTAAGTAGTAATTAAAAATATAAAGTTAAGTTCATTTAAAGAAAATCTCTTAGTTTAACAACTAATAAACTAGTATTTTACTGAGAGTATATATTAAAAACCAGCTGTAAACTAGGAGCAGCCACCGTAACCAGATTCCTCTCTGTGTGGAGTGTGTATGGTCTCTCAGTGTCTGTGTGGAGTCTGTATGGTCTCCCAGTGTCTGTGTGGAGTGTGTACGGTCTCTCAGTGTCTGTGTGGAGTGTGTATGGTCTCTCAGTGTCTGTGTGGAGTGTGTATGGTCTCCCAGTGTCTGTGTGGAGTGTGTATGGTCTCCCAGTGTCTGTGTGGAGTCTGTATGGTCTCCCAGTGTCTGTGTGGAGTGTGTATGGTCTCCCAGTGTCTGTGTGGAGTCTGTATGGTCTCCCAGTGTCTGTGTGGAGTGTGAACAGTCTCCCAGTGTCTGTGTGGAGTGTGTATGGTCTCCCAGTGTCTGTGTGGAGTCTGTATGGTCTCCCAGTGTCTGTGTGGAGTGTGTACAGTCTCCCAGTGTCTGTGTGGAGTGTGTATGGTCTCCCAGTGTCTGTGTGGAGTCTGTACGGTCTCCCAGTGTCTGTGTGGAGTGTGTACGGTCTCCCAGTGTCTGTGTGGACTGTGTACGGTCTCCCAGTGTCTGTGTGGAGTGTGTACGGTCTCCCAGTGTCTGTGTGGACTGTGTACGGTCTCCCAGTGTCTGTGTGGACTGTGTACGGTCTCCCAGTGTCTGTGTGGAGTGTGTATGGTCTCCCAGTGTCTTGTAGTAGTTCTACAGACTGGAGAACAACTACACACACACCTTCATCGAGACTGGCGAACAACTACACACACCTTCATCCAGACTGAAGAACAACTACACACACACCTTCATTCAGACTGGAGTACAACTACACACACACCTTCATCCAGACTGGAGAACAACTACACCCACACCTTCATCCAGACTGGAGAACAACTACACACACCTTCATCCAGACTGGAGGACAACTACACACACCTTCATCCAGACTGAAGAACAACTACACACACCTTCATCCAGACTGGAGAACAACTACACACACCTGCATCCAGACTGGAGAACAACTACACACACCTTCATCCAGACTGGAGAACAACTACACACACCTTCATCCAGACTGGAGAACAACTACACGCACACCTTCATCCAGACTGGAGAACAACTACACACACCTTCATCCAGACTGGAGAACAACTACACACACACCTTCATCCAGACTGGAGAACAACTACACACACACACACACCTTCATCCAGACTGGAGAACAACTACACACACACACCTTCATCCAGACTGGAGAACAACTACACACACATACCTTCATCCAGACTGTAGAACAATTACACACCCACACCTTCATCCACACTGGAGAACAACCACACACACACACACCTTCATCCAGACTGGAGAACGACTACACACACACCTTCATCCAGACTGGAGAACAACTACACACACACCTTCATCCAGACTGGAGAACAACTACAAACACTTCTTCATCCAGACTGGAGTACAACTACAAACACTTCTTCATCCAGACTGGAGCACAACTACACACACACACCTTCATCCAGACTGGAGAACAACTACACACACACACTTTCATCCAGACTGGAGAACAACTACACACACCTTCATCCAGACTGAAGAACAACTACACACACCTTCATCCAGACTGAAGAACAACTACACACACACCTTCATCCAGACTGGAGAACAACTACACACACCTTCATCCAGACTGGAGAACAACTACACACACCTTTATCCAGACTGGAGAACAACTACACACACCTTCATCCAGACTGAAGAACAACTACACACACACCTTAATTCAGACTGGAGTACAACTACACACACAGCTTCATCCAGACTGGAGAACAACTACACCCACACCTTCATCCAGACTGGAGAACAACCACACACACCTTCATCCAGACTGGAGAACAACTACACACACCTTCATCCAGACTGGAGAACAACTACACCCACACACCTTCATCCAGACTGGAGAACAACTACACACACACACCTTCATCCAGACTGGAGAACAACTACACACACCTTCATCCAGACTGGAGTACAACTACACACACCTTCATCCAAACTGGAGTACAACTACACACACACCTTCATCCAGACTGGAGAACAACTACACACACCTTCATCCAGACTGGAGTACAACTACACACACACCTTCATCCAGACTGGAGAACAACTACACACACCTTCATCCTGACTGGAGTACAACTACACACACACCTTCATCCAGACTGGAGAACAACTACAAACTCACCTTCATCCAGACTGGAGAACAACTACACACACACCTTCATCCAGACTGGAGAACAACTACACACCCACACCTTCATCCACACTGGAGAACAACTACACACACACACCTTCATCCACACTGGAGAACGATTACACACACACCTTCATCCAGACTGAAGAACAACTACACACACACCTTCATCCAGACTGGAGAACAACTACACACACCTTCATCCAGACTGGAGTACAACTACACACACACCTTCATCCAGACTGGAGAACAACTACACACACCTTCATCCTGACTGGAGTACAACTACACACACCTTCATCCAGACTGGAGAACAACTACAAACTCACCTTCATCCAGACTGGAGAACAACTACACACACACCTTCATCCAGACTGGAGAACAACTACACACCCACACCTTCATCCACACTGGAGAAAAACTACACACACACCTTCATCCACACTGGAGAACGATTACACACACACCTTCATCCAGACTGGAGAACGACTACACACACCTTCATCCAGACTGGAGAACAACTACACACACACCTTCATCCAGACTGGAGAACAACTTCACACACACCTTCATCCAGACTGGAGAACAACTACACACCCACACCTTCATCCACACTGGAGAAAAACTACACACACACCTTCATCCACACTGGAGAACGATTACACACACACCTTCATCCAGACTGGAGAACGACTACACACACCTTCATCCAGACTGGAGAACAACTACACACACACCTTCATCCAGACTGGAGAACAACTTCACACACACCTTCATCCAGACTGGAGAACAACTTCACACACACCTTCATCCAGACTGGAGAACAACTACACACACACACACACCTTCATCCAGACTGGAGAACAACTACACACACACCTTCATCCAGACTGGAGTACAACTACAAACACTTCTTCATCCAGACTGGAGAACAACTACACACACACACACACCTTCATCCAGACTGGAGAACAACTACACACACACACACACCTTCATCCAGACTGGAGAACAACTACACACACACCTTCATCCAGACTGGAGAACAACTACAAACACACCTTCATCCAGACTGGAGAACAACTACACCCACACACCTTCATCCAGACTGGAGAACAACTACACACACACACACCTTCATCCAGACTGGAGAACAACTACACACACACACCTTCATCCAGACTGGAGAACAACTACACACACCTTCATCCAGACTGGAGAACAACTACACCCACACACCTTCATCCAGACTAGAGAACAACTACACACACACACCTTTATCCAGACTGGAGAACAACTACACCCACACCTTCATCCAGACTGGAGAACAACTACACCCACACACCTTCATCCAGACTGGAGAACAACTACACACACACCTGTAATCAGAAGAAGAGGACAACCTGGCTTTAACTACAGAGACACGTTCAGTTAGAGTCAGTAATCAGAAGAAGAGGAGAAACGTTCAGTTAGAGTCAGTAATCAGAAGAAGAGGAGAAACGTTCAGTTAGATTCAGTAATCAGAAGAAGAGGAGAAACGTTCAGTTAGAGTCAGTAATCAGAAGAAGAGGAGAAACGTTCAGTTAGAGTCAGTAATCAGAAGAAGTGGAGAAACGTTCAGTTAGAGTCAGTAATCAGAAGAAGTGGAGAAACGTTCAGTTAGAGTCAGTAATCAGAAGAAGAGGAGAAACGTTCAGTTAGAGTCAGTAATCAGAAGAAGTGGAGAAACGTTCAGTTAGAGTCAGTAATCAGAAGAAGTGGAGAAACGTTCAGTTAGAGTCAGTAATCAGAAGAAGTGGAGAACCTGGAAGAAGATCTGAACACAGCACAGAAAGATCAGAGTGTCACCTTCTCATATCCTCCACCCACTGAGGTACTAACCTGGAGGAGACAGTGATGTACTATTCGAGGTTCTGATTGGCTCTCTGGGTTAGTCTCTGTAATTGTATTGATTTTGATTGGCTGATCGGAAGTTCTAACACAAAGCCGGAACAAACACACACTTGAAAGTGGGCGTGGCTAAATAGGTGAATAGGTGTTTCTGCCGAAGTGCTGGATCTTATTATACACCTGACCAGATCTGCACTGTGTGTATATAGTGTGTGTATTGTGTATATAGTGTGTGTATTGTTGTGTGTGTTTGTGTTGTAATATATGCTTCTGATGGGGCACAGTTTGGTTTCACTGTGTACAGGTATGTACAGGTATGTACAGGTGTGTACTGGTGTGTACAGGTGTGTACAGGTGTACAGGTGTACAGGTATGTACAAGTGTGTACAGGTGTACAGGTGTGTACAGGTGTACAGGTGTACAGGTATGTACAAGTGTGTACAGGTGTACAGGTGTGTCGTTAGTGACCCGGCTCGTGAGCTGGTCGTTAGTGTCCCGGCTCGTGAGCTGGTCGTTAGTGACCCGGCTCGTGAGCTGGTCGTTAGTGTCCCGGCTCGTGAGCTGGTCGTTAGTGACCCGGCTCGTGAGCTGGTCGTTAGTGACCCGGCTCGTGAGCTGGTCGTTAGTGTCCCGGCTCGTGAGCTGGACGTTAGTGACGCTGGTTTGATCCCATTAACCGACAGGACAGGACTGAAGTGCCCTTGAGCAAGACCCCCAACCCCTGACTGCTCCCCGGGTACTGTGGTAGGACTGCACACCACTCCGGGAAAGTGTGCTCACTGTTCACTAGTGTGCGAATGTTTCCATCCATCCATCATCCATCTAACTGTGTCCAGTTCCTGCTCTGTTGTTCACTCTGTAAATAAATAAGCCAGGACGATGTTCACTGTGATTGGCCTACAAGACTCCTGTGTTGTCCTGTGTTGTCCTGTGTTGGTCCTGTTGAGACATTGTCCTCGACTCGGACGCTGTTTTTTAAGTGAACTCGTTCTTTGAGGACAGCGCTGATGAAAACGTCTGCTGTCGGGGGCGCTCGGAGGTGGGGGGCTTTTGTGAGTCTCTGTGAGTGAAAGCGCTCTCTTCTCTTGGGGCGGGTTTATTTTGTTCAAGCCTTGAATACCCCCCCCCCCCCCCCCCCTCACCCATCCCCCCCCCTCACCCATCCCCCCCCCTCATCAGGCTGAACTGGTCCTCCAACCCCCCCCCCCCCCTTCTGTTCCTCCCAAACCACTCAAAGAGCGTCTCTCTGTCGGCTGATGCCCCTTGTTGCCATGGATACCTTCTGGAAGAAGCACATCATCACAAAGGAAGTGAAACACAGGATTCTAAATACTGAGCTTCAGTCTGAACACCACCCCTCCACCCCTCCACCCCAGTCAGTCTGAACACCACTCCTCCACCCCACTCAGCCTGAACACCACCCCTCCACCCCACTCAGCCTGAACACCACCCCTCCACCCCACTCAGCCTGAACACCACCCCTCCACCCCACTCAGTCTGAACACCACCCCTCCACCCCACTCAGTCTGAACACCACCCCTCCACCCCACTCAGCCTGAACACCACCCCTCCACCCCACTCAGCCTGAACACCACCCCTCCACCCCACTCAGTCTGAACACCACCCCTCCACCCCTCCACCCCACTCAGCCTGAACACCACCCCTCCACCCCACTCAGCCTGAACACCACCCCTCCACCCCACTCAGTCTGAACACCACCCCTCCACCCCACTCAGTCTGAACACCACCTCTCCACTCCACTCAGCCTGAACACCACCCCTCCACTCCACTCAGTCTGAACACCACCCCTCCACCCCACTCAGCCTGAACACCACCTCTCCACCCCTCCACCCCAGTCAGTCTGAACACCACCCCTCCACCCCACTCAGCCTGAACACCACCCCTCCACCCCACTCAGCCTGAACACCACCCCTCCACCCCACTCAGTCTGAACACCACCTCTCCACCCCACTCAGCCTGAACACCACCCCTCCACCCCACTCAGCCTGAACACCACCCCTCCACCCCACTCAGCCTGAACACCACCCCTCCACCTCACTCAGCCTGAACACCACCCCTCCACCCCACTCAGCCTGAACACCACCTCTCCACCCCACTCAGCCTGAACACCACCCCTCCACCCCACTCAGCCTGAACACCACCCCTCCACCCCTCCACCCCAGTCAGTCTGAACACCACCCCTCCACCCCAGTCAGTCTGAACACCACCCCTCCACCCCACTCAGCCTGAACACCACCCCTCCACCCCACTCAGTCTGAACACTACCTCTCCACTCCACTCAGCCTGAACACCACCTCTCCACCCCACTCAGCCTGAACACCACCCCTCCACCCCACTCAGCCTGAACACCACCTCTCCACCCCACTCAGCCTGAACACCACCTCTCCACCCCACTCCGCTCTGCTCAGCGGCGTCACCTTCACACTTACAGAGTGACGAGGAATCAAGTGCATCATCAGGGCTTCAGGTGAGCTAATCAGGAACATCAGCAGATATGGGTTTAGAGACCTCTATAATGAAGGGGGTTCGTTGGATGTGGTGGGCTACGGGTGGATCGTGACCAAACCTACACCCCTGTGTCCACCACACTCCAGCACGACTGACCACCCTGCGTCCTCTGTGCCAGTGACGGGATGGTATAAAGGATGATGATGATGATGAAGATGAAGGATAGTAAACTGCTGAAGTGGTAGAAGAGAGTCAGCTTATAAGAGGATGTGTCTCGTCTTTGTTTCTGAGGACCGTCTCTTATTAAGTCTGACCTTGTTAGAGAACAGCTGACAACGCTGCCCTCTAGTGTTAACTCTGTGCCACTGTAACCACTGGTCCCAGTTAAAACTGATGAACAGAAATATGACTTTCCAGCTTTAATTCCAGACCATATACATCCAAATCAGCCGAGTCAGGCAGGAGTCTGTAAAGACTTTCTCAGAACTATTAGGACAGGTGGACAGGTGGACAGGCGTCTGTTGTTCCCTCATTGTTTACACACAGAAGAAGCAGATGAAAGGTCTAGAAGATGCGGTGCAGCCAAATCACCTTGTTTACAGGAAATGTTCTGGAACATGTTCTAATGTTTTTATCAAGACGTTTGGTATATGGTAACTATATATATGACCCTTAAACAGAACCTAAACTTAAACATACTTGAAAATTGTTTTGGCCTGTGTCATATTATGTTTCTTAAATACACTGGACATTATAAAAACAATAAAGCTCTAATTTCTAGAAGATACTAACTGTTCTTTCAGGACAACACAATAATACCAGTCTAAACATCACAGCAGAAATAATCCTGATACCTAATCACACAAATGCACATTAATTTACTGATATCTGTTATTATTATAAACATTTAATGTATTAAACTACTCACTCGAGCACAGAGAAACTCACTCGAGCACAGAGAAACTCACTCGAGCACAGAGAGACTCACTCGAGCACAGAGAGACTCACTCGAGCACAGAAACTCACTCGAGCACAGAGAGACTCACTCGAGCACAGAAACTCACTCGAGCACAGAGAGACTCACTCGAGCACAGAAACTCACTCGAGCACAGAGACTCACTCGAGCACAGAGAAACTCACTCGAGCACAGAGAGACTCACTCGAGCACAGAGACTCACTCGAACACAGAAACTCACTCGAGCACAGAGACTCACTCGAGCACAGAAACTCACTCGAGCACAGAGAGACTCACTCGAGCACAGAAACTCACTCGAGCACAGAGAGACTCACTCGAGCACAGAAACTCACTCGAGCACAGAGACTCACTCGAGCACAGAGAAACTCACTCGAGCACAGAGAGACTCACTCGAGCACAGAGACTCACTCGAACACAGAAACTCACTCGAGCACAGAGACTCACTCGAGCACAGAAACTCACTCGAGCACAGAGAAACTCACTTGAGCACAGAGAAACTCACTCGAGCACAGAAACTCACTCAAACACAGAGAAACTCACTCAAACACAGAGAAATTCACTCGAGCACAGAAACTCACTCGAGCACAGACAGACTCACTCGAGCACAGAGAGACTCACTCAAACACAGAGAAACTCACTCAAACACAGAGAAACTCACTCAAACACAGAGAAATTCACTCGAGCACAGAGACTCACTCAAACACAGAGAAACTCACTCAAACACAGAGAAACACACTCAAACACAGAGAAACACACTCGAGCACAGAAACTCACTCGAGCACAGAGAGACTCACTCGAGCACAGAGAGACTCACTCGAGCACAGAGAAACTCACTCGAGCACAGAGACTCACTCGAGCACAGAGAGACTCACTCGAGCACAGAAAAACTCACTCGAGCACAGAAAAACTCACTTGAGCACAGAGAAACTCACTCGAGCACAGAGACTCACTCAAACACAGAGAAACTCACTCAAACACAGAGAAACACACTCAAACACAGAGAAACACACTCGAGCACAGAAACTCACTCAAACACAGAGAAACACACTCAAACACAGAGAAACACACTCGAGCACAGAAACTCACTCGAGCACAGAGAGACTCACTCGAGCACAGAGAGACTCACTCGAGCACAGAGAAACTCACTCGAGCACAGAGAGACTCACTCGAGCACAGAGAAACTCACTCGAGCACAGAGACTCACTCGAGCACAGAGACTCACTCGAGCACAGAAACTCACTCGAGCACAGAGAAACTCACTCGAGCACAGAGAGACTCACTCGAGCACAGAGACTCACTCGAGCACAGAGAAACTCACTTGAGCACAGAGAGACTCACTCGAGCACAGAGAGACTCACTTGAGCACAGAAACTTACTCAAACACAGAAAACTCACTCGAGCACAGAGAGACTCACTCGAGCACAGAGAGACTCACTCGAGCACAGAAACTCACTCGAGCACAGACTCACTCGAGCACAGAGACTCACTCGAGCACAGAGAAATTCACTCGAGCACAGAGAGACTCACTCGAGCACAGAGAAATTCACTCGAGCACAGAGACTCACTCAAACACAGAGAAACTCACTCAAACACAGAGACTCACTCGAGCACAGAGAAACTCACTCGAGCACAGAGAAATTCACTCGAGCACAGAGAGACTCACTAAAGCACAGAGAAATTCACTCGATCACAGAGACTCACTCGAGCACAGAGACTCACTCGAGCACAGAAAAACTCACTCGAGCACAGAGAAACTCACTCGAGCACAGAGAGACTCACTCGAGCACAGAGACTCACTCAAACAGAGAAACACACTCAAACACAGAGAGACTCACTCGAGCACAGAGAAACTCACTCGAGCACAGAGAAACTCACTCGAGCACAGAGACTCACTCGAGCACAGAGAGACTCACTCGAGCACAGAGAAACTCACTCGAGCACAGAGACTTACTCGAGCACAGAGACTCACTCGAGCACAGAAACTCACTCGAGCACAGAGAAACTCACTCGAGCACAGAGAAACACACTCAAACACAGAGAAACACACTCAAACACAGAGAAACACACTCAAACACAGAGAGACTCACTCGAGCACAGAGAAACTCACTCGAGCACAGAGAAACTCACTCGAGCACAGAGACTCACTCGAGCACAGAGAGACTCACTCGAGCACAGAGAAACTCACTCGAGCACAGAGACTTACTCGAGCACAGAGACTCACTCGAGCACAGAAACTCACTCGAGCACAGACAAACTCACTCGAGCACAGAGAGACTCACTCGAGCACAGAGAGACTCACTCGAGCACAGAGAAACTCACTTGAGCACAGAGAGACTCACTCGAGCACAGAGAGACTCACTTGAGCACAGAAACTCACTCAAACACAGAAAACTCACTTGAGCACAGAGAGACTCACTCGAGCACAGAGAGACTCACTCGAGCACAGAAACTCACTCGAGCACAGACTCACTCGAGCACAGAGACTCACTCGAGCACAGAGAAATTCACTCGAGCACAGAGAGACTCACTCGAGCACAGAGAGACTCACTCGAGCACAGAAACTCACTCGAGCACAGACTCACTCGAGCACAGAGACTCACTCGAGCACAGAGAAATTCACTCGAGCACAGAGAGACTCACTCGAGCACAGAGAAATTCACTCGAGCACAGAGACTCACTCAAACACAGAGAAACTCACTCAAACACAGAGAGACTCACTCGAGCACAGAGAAACTCACTCGAGCACAGAGAAATTCACTCGAGCACAGAGAGACTCACTAAAGCACAGAGAAATTCACTCGATCACAGAGACTCACTTGAGCACAGAGACTCACTCGAGCACAGAAAAACTCACTCGAGCACAGAGACTCACTCGAGCACAGAGAGACTCACTCGAGCACAGAGAAACTCACTCGAGCACAGAGAAACTCACTCGAGCACAGAGACTCACTCGAGCACAGAGAGACTCACTCGAGCACAGAGACTCACTCGAGCACAGAGAGACTCACTCGAGCACAGAGAAACTCACTCGAGCACAGAGAAACACACTCAAACACAGAGAAACACACTCAAACACAGAGAAACACACTCAAACACAGAGAAACACACTCGAGCACAGAAACTCACTCGAGCACAGAGAGACTCACTCGAGCACAGAGAGACTCACTCGAGCACAGAGAAATTCACTCGAGCACAGAGAGACTCACTCGAGCACAGAGAAATTCACTCGAGCACAGAGACTCACTCAAACACAGAGAAACTCACTCAAACACAGAGAGACTCACTCGAGCACAGAGAAATTCACTCGAGCACAGAGAGACTCACTAAAGCACAGAGAAATTCACTCGATCACAGAGACTCACTTGAGCACAGAGACTCACTCGAGCACAGAAAAACTCACTCGAGCACAGAGAAACTCACTCGAGCACAGGGAGACTCACTCGAGCACAGAGACTCACTCAAACAGAGAAACACACTCAAACACAGAGAGACTCACTCGAGCACAGAGAAACTCACTCGAGCACAGAGAAACTCACTCGAGCACAGAGACTCACTCGAGCACAGAGAAACTCACTCGAGCACAGAGAGCAGTGGAAGGTGATCACATGGTGCGCGAGGTCAGCTCTCGAGAGTGAGCTCGGTGGTTTGAGCTGATATAAACTCACCAGCTTCACTTTCACACTCTCGAGTTTTTGAGTCCCTAGTTTTAAGATTCACATCCCACACCGGCCAGTTACCTATAAACTGGGTTTAGCTCCGCCCTCCCTTTAAACCCAGTATGAAGATGGACTGAGAGGATGAAAACCATTCCGTTACTTTCATTATGGCCGCTCTCCGGCTCTCCGCTCGTGGTCTGTTTGAAGAGTTTAAAACTAGCGCTGTGATTGGTTGAAGTCTTCTTTTCCCAACAGGTTGCTGTCCAATGCAGTTACACCCATGGACGAGTTGCCTAGCGACAGTTCAACTTAAACCCATCAAAGACTTTTCTCGTATTCTGAAGTGATAAGTCGTAGCAGCGGAGTCTGATGTTTGATGCGTAAAGGTTATCAGATCTGCAGCCCGTATCTCCCTTAATGACCAAACCTGAACAGAAAACTTCAGCAGGACATGAAGACATGAAGATGTGAAGACGTGAAGACGTGAAATGGTGAAGACGTGAAGATGTGAAGACGTGAAGATGTGAAGACGTGAAGACGTGAAGACGTGAAAACGTGAAATGGTGAAGAAACTCACTCGAGCACAGAAACTCACTCAAACACAGAAAACTCACTCGAGCACAGAGAGACTCACTCGAGCACAGAGACTCACTCGAGCACAGAAACTCACTCGAGCACAGACTCACTCGAGCACAGAGACTCACTCGAGCACAGAGAAATTCACTCGAGCACAGAGAGACTCACTCGAGCACAGAAACTCACTCGAGCACAGAGAGACTCACTCGAGCACAGAGAGACTCACTCGAGCACAGAAACTCACTCGAGCACAGAGAGACTCACTCGAGCACAGAAACTCACTCGAGCACAGAGAGACTCACTCGAGCACAGAAACTCACTCGAGCACAGAGAAACTCACTCGAGCACAGAGAAACACACTCAAACACAGAGAAACACACTCAAATACAGAGAAACACACTCAAACACAGAGAAACACACTCAAACACAGAAACTCACTCGAGCACAGAGAGACTCACTCGAGCACAGAGAGACTCACTCGAGCACAGAGAAACTCACTCGAGCACAGAGAAACTCACTCGAGCACAGAAAAACTCACTTGAGCACAGAGACTCACTCGAGCACAGAGACTCACTCGAGCACAGAGACTCACTCGAGCACAGAAAAACTCACTCGAGCACAGAGAAACTCACTCGAGCACAGAGAGACTCACTCGAGCACAGAGACTCACTCGAACACAGAGACTCACTCGAGCACAGAGACTCACTCGAGCACAGAAACTCACTCGAGCACAGAGAGACTCACTCGAGCACAGAGAAACTCACTCGAGCACAGAAACTCACTCAAACACAGAGAAACTCACTCAAACACAGAGAAATTCACTCGAGCACAGAAACTCACTCGAGCACAGACAGACTCACTCGAGCACAGAGAGACTCACTCAAACACAGAGAAACTCACTCAAACACAGAGAAATTCACTCGAGCAGAGACTCACTCGAGCACAGAGAGACTCACTCGAGCACAGAGAAACTCACTCGAGCACAGAGACTCACTCGAGCACAGAGACTCACTCGAGCACAGAAACTCACTCGAGCACAGAGAAACTCACTCGAGCACAGAGAGACTCACTCGAGCACAGAGAGACTCACTCGAGCACAGAGAAACTCACTTGAGCACAGAGAGACTCACTCGAGCACAGAGAGACTCACTTGAGCACAGAAACTCACTCAAACACAGAAAACTCACTCGAGCACAGAGAGACTCACTCGAGCACAGAAACTCACTCGAGCACAGACTCACTCGAGCACAGAGACTCACTCGAGCACAGAGAAATTCACTCGAGCACAGAGAGACTCACTCGAGCACAGAGAAATTCACTCGAGCACAGAGACTCACTCAAACACAGAGAAACTCACTCAAACACAGAGAAACTCACTCAAACACAGAGAGACTCACTCGAGCACAGAGAAACTCACTCGAGCACAGAGAAATTCACTCGAGCACAGAGAGACTCACTAAAGCACAGAGAAATTCACTCGATCACAGAGACTCACTCAAACAGAGAAACACACTCAAACACAGAGAGACTCACTCGAGCACAGAGAAACTCACTCGAGCACAGAGAGACTCACTCGAGCACAGAGACTCACTCGAGCACAGAGAAACTCACTCGAGCACAGAGAGCAGTGGAAGGTGATCACATGGTGCGCGAGGTCAGCTCTCGAGAGTGAGCTCGGTGGTTTGAGCTGATATAAACTCACCAGCTTCACTTTCACACTCTCGAGTTTTTGAGTCCCTAGTTTTAAGATTCACATCCCACACCGGCCAGTTACCTATAAACTGGGTTTAGCTCCGCCCTCCCTTTAAACCCAGTATGAAGATGGACTGAGAGGATGAAAACCCATTCCGTTACTTTCATTATGGCCGCTCTCCGGCTCTCCGCTCGTGGTCTGTTTGAAGAGTTTAAAACTAGCGCTGTGATTGGTTGAAGTCTTCTTTTCCCAACAGGTTGCTGTCCAATGCAGTTACACCCATGGACGAGTTGCCTAGCGACAGTTCAACTTAAACCCATCAAAGACTTTTCTCGTATTCTGAAGTGATAAGTCGTAGCAGCGGAGTCTGATGTTTGATGCGTAAAGGTTATCAGATCTGCAGCCCGTATCTCCCTTAACGACCAAACCTGAACAGAAAACTTCAGCAGGACATGAAGACATGAAGATGTGAAGACGTGAAGACGTGAAATGGTGAAGACGTGAAGATGTGAAGACGTGAAGATGTGAAGACGTGAAGACGTGAAGACGTGAAAACGTGAAATGGTGAAGACGTGAAGATGTGGAATGGTGAAGACGTGAAATGGTGAAGACGTGAAGATGTGAAATGGTGAAGACGTGAAGATGTGAAAATGTGAAGACGTGAAGACGTAAAATGGTGAAGACGTGAAGACGTGAAAATGTGAAGATGTGAAATGGTGAAGTTGTGAAGATGTGAAGACGTGAAATGGTGAAGATGTGAAGACGTGAAGACGTGAAGACGTGAAATGGTGAAGATGTGAAGACGTGAAGATGTGAAGACGTGAAATGGTGAAGATGTGAAGATGTGAAGACGTGAAGACGTGAAGATGTGAAGACGTGAAGATGTGAAGACGTGAAGACGTGAAGACGTGAAGACGTGAAGATGTGAAGACGTGAAGATGTGAAGACGTGAAGACGGCCTGATATGGAATCAAAATTGGGTGATAAAGATGAGAGTTTGTAAAACTAGTCACAAATGTACTGAAACTGAAACTGAAACTGTTTACATGCAGGTAAAATTCAGATCCACTAATGAACTGAAACTTCAAAAAGTAACATTAACAATAATTCAAATGTACATGTGGAAAAATATTTTAAATATATAAACTTTTTTTTTTTTTATTAGTGGAAAAGATTTGCATTTGTAAATCCAGTGTTGTGAATGTGTGAATCAGTACTGCTGAAAGTGTGATTCAGTACTGCTGAAAATGTGAATCAGTACTGCTGAAGGTGTGAATCAGTACTGCTGAAAGTGTGATTCAGTACTGCTGAAAGTGTGATTTAGTACTGCTGAAAGTGTGAATCAGTACTGCTAAAAGTGTGATTTAGTACTGCTGAAAGTGTGAATCAGTACTGCTAAAAGTGTGAATCAGTACTGCTGAAAGTGATTTAGTACTGCTGAAAGTGTGAATCAGTACTGCTAAAAGTGTGAATCAGTACTGCTGAAAGTGTGATTCAGTACTGCTGAAAATTTGAATCAGTACTGCTGAAAGTGTGATTCAGCACTGCTGAAAAAGTGATTCAGTACTGCTGAACGTGAATCAGTACTGCTAAAAGTGTGAATCAGTACTGCTGAAAGTGTGATTCAGTACTGCTGAAAATGTGAATCAGTACTGCTGAAAGTGTGATTCAGTACTGCTGAAAATGTGAACCAGTACTGCTGAAGGTGTGAATCAGTACTGCTAAAAGTGTGAATCAGTACTGCTGAAAGTGTGATTCAGTACTGCTGAAAATGTGAATCAGTACTGCTGAAAGTGTGATTCAGCACTGCTGAAAAAGTGATTCAGTACTGCTGAACGTGAATCAGTACTGCTAAAAGTGTGAATCAGTACTGCTGAAAGTGTGATTTAGTACTGCTAAAAGTGTGAATCAGTACTGCTGAAAGTGTGATTCAGCACTGCTGAAAAAGTGATTCAGCACTGCTGAAAGTGAATCAGTACTGCTGAAAGTGTGACTCAGTACTGCTGAAAGTGTGACTCAGTACTGCTGAAAATGTAAATCAGTACTGCTAAAAGTGTGATTTAGTACTGCTGAAAGTGTGATTTAGTACTGCTAAAAGTGTGAATCAGTACTGCTGAAAATGTGAATCAGTACTGCTGAAAGTATGAATTAGTACTGCTGAAAGTGTGATTTAGTAGTGCTAAGTGTTAATCAGTACTGCTGAAAGTGTGACTCAGTACTGCTAAGTGTGAATCAGTACTGCTGAAAGTATGACTCAGTACTGATAAAAGTGAATCAGTACTGCTAAGTGTGAATCAGTACTGCTGAAAGTGTGACTCAGCCCTGCTGAAAAAGTGATTCACTACTGCTGAAAGTGTGACTCAGTACTGCTGAAAGTGTGACTCAGTACTGCTGAAAGTGTGACTCAGTACTGCTGAAAGTGTGATATAGTACTGCTAAAAGTGTGACTCAGTACTGCTAAAAGTGAATCAGTACTGCTGAAAGTGACTCAGTACTGCTGAAAGTGTGACTCAGTACTGCTGAAAGTGTGACTCAGTACTGCTAAACGTGTGACTCAGTACTGCTGAAAAAGTGATTCACTACTGCTGAAAGTGTGACTCAGTACTGCTGAAAGTGTGACTCAGTACTGCTGAAAGTGTGACTCAGTACTGCTGAAAGTGTGATATAGTACTGCTAAAAGTGTGACTCAGTACTGCTAAAAGTGAATCAGTACTGCTGAAAGTGACTCAGTACTGCTGAAAGTGTGAATCAGTACTGCTGAAAGTGTGACTCAGTACTGCTGAAAGTGTGAATCAGTACTGCTGAAAGTGTGAATCAGTAAAATCTATTTTAAATATTTTTCCATGTGTACATTTGAATTATTGTTTGTTACTTTTTGAAGTTTGTAAAATCCAGTTCATTTGTTGTTTTTTATTTTTACCTGCATGTAAACAGTTTCAGTACATTTGTGACTAGTTTTACAAACTCTAATCTTTATGACCCTCTTTTTACTCCATAGCCTGACGGAGCACCAGCATATTTATTTATTTACAGAACAAGATCGATATAAAAGATCTTCTGTGCCTCCATCTCCCAACTGTCCCCTGTTAGAGACCCCAGAGACCCTGATCTCACCGACAGCACTGCCCTCTAGTGTTAACTCTCCACCACAGTGACCACGTCTCTACTGCCCCATGTGATCAGAGAGCTGAACATCTCTTTCTCTTTATTTCAAAGCACCACCGCTGGATCACTAGTGTTCACTACTGAAAACCTCCACTCACTTGAAGTGGACACTGACGTCCCACAGGACAATAAGACACAGCTTCACTTCAGTTCTAGTAACAACTGTTTATTCAGAATAGTATTCAGTCCAGGTCCACCTCTGCTGAATCCGTCCAATCTGAGACGCATATTCATTCCATAACTGTCCTAATAATAATGGTACTGAACTATGTAGAGCTGAATGAAGCACAAGAAGACAAACACAATGTGCTGCACGTCTCATATAAAATAAATAACCACTTCAGAGAGTGACTTTATGGACATTCAGATCTCTGAAATTATCAAACACACACACACACGGACTCGGCGGAACCCAGGAGACGGAGGTTAAGGCAAAATATTCATATCTAACTTATATACACACACACACACACACACACACACACACACACACACACACACACACACACACGCATACACACGCGCACACACACACAGCATCATCTGAGGGGAACTACAGCCGCATGCAATTTGTTGTTGTTTTCTTAGCAAGCGGTCCAACGTTGGTCTCACTTTATTTATTTATTTATTTGTTTGTTTATTTATTTGTTTATTTTTGCCAGTCTGGCTCCTGGAGTCTACTTACTCTGCATCCCAACACTGCCCCGCCTCCAAACACTAACAATCAACTCCTCAGCTGACGAGCCAAGTCTTCACCGAGCTCAGAGTCAGTGAGTGCAATGCAGAGGGAGACCTCCAGGACCAGAGCTGGTCTACCAGGACAGACTGGACGAACCGGCTGAGGGACCTTCAGTCTGCACATGGTGTGGACAGCAGGACGAGGAGTAAGATGAAGCTACTTTGGGGAGACGTCCCTCGGTTCCTCCCTGACCGGAGTAGAGAGAGATGGACAGAGTGAAGCTGAGGATGAAAGGCAGACGGCGGAGGAGAGCGTCGGCCTTTTCTTCTCAGACAGTCTTACAGGTGTGCACTGACTCATGCTCGTTCAAACAGAGACGGTCCCACAGGCGCCCGAGTGGACCTCCGGCAGGAGCTCGTGGAATTAGGGAAGGCCTGGGGACGGACAGGCTCTCACTGGTACTGTCTGTAGTCGCCGAAGGAGGGAGCGGGCATGGGGGCCGGTTCCTCCGCAAACTGAGGACCTGATGGGACAAAGCGGGTCAGAGTCAGAGTCATGACACACCGCGCGGGCAGGTAGAGGCGGTCCGGAACACTCACCTGTCGGGAACTGTGATGAAGCGAACCTCGTCAAGAGGATTCCAGCTCCTTCTATTATTGCTAACAGTATCCCCCCCACAGCAGCCGAGCCCACCATAGCAACAGGTCCATCTGAGGAGAGACAGCGAGGCAGTTTACAGACTCTGAGAGGAAGGAGGCAGACGGAGAACACCTGAAAACATTCAGTACATGAACAGAACCCAGAACCGCCAGCGCGCTGGATTTAGCCTCAACTCTGAACCACTGACAGGAATTCTGATCAAACACAGATTTTTTTTTTTTACTTTTAAAAGTTTGGATGGTTCTGAGAAGACTGTTCACTGGTCAGTCTCCACCAGTACGTTCCAGTTTGATTCACTGGCTCCTTTAGGGAGTTCAGTAGAAGGTTCTGAAGTACAGGTCAGTTCTCCTGAAATCTACAGCATGAGCCTGAACTGCAGCGCCCAGTCAGAATTTCCAAAATTCACAGGTGTTGCCCTGCAACACGATACATACGACACTGAAGGCGTTTCCTCTGCTGTAAAATATCAGGACGCTTTTAAAATTAGAATAAAATTTATTTCTCTGAGATTAATCTGATTTTCAGTTTAGTGTCTGAGTGTCTCGTGAATCTGACAGACGGGCTAACGACTCACTTCTCGCCGCCAGGATAGCGCCCGTCATCGCCCCACTCGTTATGGAGTTCCAGGGGTCTTCCTTCCCCCGGACCTTCACCAGCCCACAGTCGATCATAGAGAAGAGCCCACCCCACACGGCGAAGCTTCCTGTGAACAGAGGAGGAGTTCACACGGCTGAACATCAGACTGGTTCTCCGGTACTACAACAGTGACGGTCCACCAAAATTCTACTGTCAAAATTCAACACCTCAGAATTCTTCTCCTATCTACTCTGTGAGGTAGTACTTTACAGTACAGTAACACAGGGTACAGTTCAGTACAGTATAGTACAGTACAGTAATACAGAGTACAGTATAGTAGAGTAGAGTAGAGTCATGGTAGGACTTGGTAGGTTCTACTGTTACTGTGGACACGACTACCTGATTAACCTTCAAAACGCAACATATAATAATAATAATAATAATAATAATAGTAACAATAATAATAATAATAATAATAATAAATCATAAAAATGGGTAAAGGTTAGTGAATTGCGAAAGTGGATATTTGTATATCATTGTTCACTATGCATGTGCTGCCCCCTAGTGTTTTCATATATTTTTTAACACTGATAAAACTGTTTTGGTTATTTTTTATTGGTCTATTCATCAGAAACTTTTCACACAGTGTAAACATCAGCTGCTGCAGTCAAATGAAGTGTCGAAGCTTAAATAATTAGTAATTAGTCGATTACTGAACTAATTACTGAGTACTGAACTAACGGCTCCCGAATTACTGATACACGCTGTAAGACTGAGAATGAACTCTGACCTCCGAGCTGCGGTGCTCTAGTCCTGATGGCCGTCATGCTGCCCCTCAGCCGGTGGTTCATTCCCTGAAGAACAGAAAACATAAACAATTAAATTAACATTAATTAAACATTAATTAAACATTCCCATAGTTTAATCTCAAACAGAGCAACTCAAACAGGTTTCCATCACTACCGTCCATCACACTGATCATCACACTGATCAAACACACACTGATCACACACACACACACACACCCACTGATCAAACAATCATCACACTGATCAAACACACACACATCAAACACACACACACACACACACACACACACACAATCACACTGATCAAACACACACTGATCACACACACACACACAATCATCACACTGATCAAACACACACACACACACACACACACACAATCATCACACTGATCAAACACACACTGATCACACACACACACACACAATCATAACACACACACAATCACACTGATCAAACACACACACAATCATCACACTGATCAAACACACACACACAATCATCACACTGATCAAACACAATCATAACACACACAATCATCACACTGATCAAACACACACACCCACACACAATCATCACACTGATCAAACAATCATCACACTGATCAAACACACACACACACACAATCACACTGATCAAACACACACACACAATCATCACACTGATCAAACAATCATCACATTGATCAAACACACACACATCAAACACACACACACACACACAATCACGCTGATCAAACACACACACACACAATCATCACACTGATCAAACACACACAGACAATCATCACACTGATCAAACACACACAGACATCATCATCATCATCATCATCATCATAATAATAATAATAAATTGTTAACAGGTATGTTTCTGTGTGTTCTGAAGTTGTAAGACGACTCACTGCTGTTTAGTTGGGAGGTAATAATACAGTCAGAGATCAATCACTGTGATAGATTTATAAATTAATAATTTATTAATAGCCGTGTCACGGCAGAGAACAGACTTGGTGTTTACAGGATCTTACAATATTGGAACACAATTTACAAACAATTACATTAATTAAATTTAATAACAGATTAAACTGTGTATCGTTTCTGATTAGTGCTCTTCATACCTGCACGTAAAACACACATAACTTCATTCTTTATTTTTTACTATAAATAAAAAATACTTTTATTTACTTAAATTTATATTATTATACTTTATATATCTTATATTTTTATTATTTCCTTTTTATCTTTATTTATTGGTGAAAGAAGTAACAGCAAAGTAAGAATTTCATTGTACAGTTTAACTCTGTTCTGCTGAGCATACAACAATAAAACTCTAGAATATTATTATTATAATGATTATTATTATTATAATAATTATTATTATGATTATTAAGATTATGATTATGATTATTATTATTATTATTAGATTAAACTCACCGCAGGAGAATTTCTGAAGCCTTTCACAGCCTGAAATATTCCTCCACCTATCGCTCCCATAGTGAACGCACCTCCACAGTCGTCCACTATCCTCCACGGGCTGCAGGAGACCAGTCAGAGTCAACACACACACAAAACAACAACAACAACAACAACAACTACAACAACAACAACAAACTAACAAACTAACACTTGAACTGCTGTATTTAGTTATTATCAGTGACAGAAACAGAAATATCTACATATATAATCTGAGCTTCTACAAATATAAACATTCATCACACAATAAACAAAACTACACAACCACAGTTTAACACCTAACACCACCTGTAAACACACACTTATTATTATTATTATTATTATTATTATTATTATTATATTATTATTATTATTATTATTATATTATTATTATTATATTATTATTATTATAATTATTATTATTATTATTATTATATTATTATTATTATTATTAACTAAAATAAAACTCACAAGAGCAGCTTAACTACTTACTGTCTACAGTTAAGATTCTTATTCTAACATCCCGTTCCACCTTAAACAGTGCAGTAGTCACATTCGGGTTCAGCATTTAAGGTGGAACAGGGGATTCTATAAGAAGCTAGAATGTGAATGTATTATTTAAGGTGGAACAGGGGATTCTATAAGAAGCTAGAATGTAAATACTGTGTTATTTAAGGTGGAACAGGGGATTCTATAAGAAGCTAGATGTAAATACTGTGTTATTTAAGGTGGAACAGGGGATTCTATAAGAAGCTAGAATGTAAATGTATTATTTAAGGTGGAACAGGGGATTCTATAAGAAGCTAGAATGTAAATGTATTATTTAAGGTGGAACAGGGGATTCTATAAGAAGCTAGATGTAAATACTGTGTTATTTAAGGTGGAACAGGGGGATTCTATAAGAAGCTAGAGGTAAATACTGTATTATTTAAGGTGGAACGGGGGATTCTATAAGAAGCTAGATGTAAATACTGTATTATTTAAGGTGGAACAGGGGATTCTATAAGAAGCTAGAATGTAAATGTATTATTTAAGGTGGAACAGGGGATTCTATAAGAAGCTAGAATGTAAATGTATTATTTAAGGTGGAACAGGGGATTCTATAAGCTAGATGTAAATACTGTATTATTTAAGGTGGAACAGGGGATTCTATAAGAAGCTAGATGTAAATACTGTATTATTTAAGGTGCAACAGGGGATTCTATAAGAAGCTAGAATGTAAATGTATTATTTAAGGTGGAACAGGGGATTCTATAAGAAGCTAGATGTAAATACTGTGTTATTTAAGGTGGAACAGGGGATTCTATAAGAAGCTAGATGTAAATACTGTGTTATTTAAGGTGGAACAGGGGATTCTATAAGAAGCTAGATGTAAATACTGTATTATTTAAGGTGCAACAGGGGATTCTATAAGAAGCTAGATGTAAATACTGTGTTATTTAAGGTGGAACGGAGGATTCTATAAGAAGCTAGATGTAAATACTGTATTATTTAAGGTGGAACGGAGGATTCTATAAGAAGCTAGATGTAAATACTGTATTATTTAAGGTGGAACAGGGGATTCTATAAGAAGCTAGAATGTAAATGTATTATTTAAGGTGGAACAGGGGATTCTATAAGAAGCTAGAATGTAAATACTGTATTATTTAAGGTGGAACGGAGGATTCTATAAGAAGCTAGATGTAAATACTGTATTATTTAAGGTGGAACAGGGGATTCTATAAGAAGCTAGAATGTAACTGTATTATTTAAGGTGGAACAGGGGATTCTATAAGAAGCTAGAATGTAAATACTGTATTATTTAAGGTGGAACAGGGGATTCTATAAGAAGCTAGATGTAAATGTATTATTTAAGGTGGAACAGGAGATTCTATAAGAAGCTAGAATGTAAATGTATTATTTAAGGTGGAACAGGGGATTCTATAAGAAGCTAGATGTAAATACTGTGTTATTTAAGGTGGAACAGGGGATTCTATAAGAAGCTAGATGTAAATACT
>CM038714.1:20244689-20259689 GCA_021613375.1 Megaleporinus macrocephalus
TCTCAATCTCTCTCTCAGTCTTAATCTCTCTCTCTCTTTGTCTTAATCTCTCTTTCTCTGTCTTAATCTGTCTCTCTCTCTCAGTCTTAATCTCAATCTCTCTCTCAGTCTTAATCTCTCTCTCTCTCTTTGTCTTAATCTCTCTGTCTTTGTCTTAATCTCTCTCTCTCAGTCTTAATCTCTCTTTGTCTTAATCTCTCTCTCTGTCTTAATCTCTCTCTCTTTGTCTTAATCTCTCTCTCTCTGTCTTAATCTCTCTTTGTCTTAATCTCTCTCTCTTTGTCTTAATCTCTCTCTCTCTCAGTCTTAATCTCAATCTCTCTCTCTCTGTCTTAATCTCTCTCTCTCTCAGTCTTAATCTCAATCTCTCTCTCTCTGTCTTAATCTCTCTCTCTGTCTGTCTTAATCTCTCTCTCTGTCTTAGTGTGTGTGTCTCTCTCTCTGTCTGTCTTAATCTCTCTCTCTGTCTTAGTGTGTGTGTCTCTCTCTCTCTCTGTATCTCATTCTTTCTCCCCGTCTCTCTCTCTCTCTCTTTCTGTGTCTCTCTCTCTCTCTCTCCCTCTCTCTCTCTCTCTCTCTCTCTCTTTCTGTGTCTCTGTCTCTCTCTGTCTCTCTCTCTCTCTCTCTCTCTCTTTCTGTATCTCTCTCTCTCTCTCTCTCTCTGTCTCTCTCTCTCTCTAGTCGTAGAGAAAGACAGAATCTTGGCTGTCCTCCCGTTATTAGGAAGGAGAAAGGAATGAGCTGCAGACGGAGTCTCTATTGAGAATGACCATATATGGACATGTGGTGGGTGCAGATGGAGAGTCCGGGGCAAAGAGAACATAAACTGGCCTTCAGCTGCCGTTCAACCCCCCTCCCCCCATACACCCCCCACCCCCACACCCAACAGCACTTCTAAACCTTACTCTGATTTCCTACTTCTAGCTCCTAACTCCTAACTCCAACTCCTAACTCCAACTCCTAACTCCTAACTCCTAACTCCTAACTCCAACTCCTAACTCCTAACACCTAACTCCAACTCCTAACTCCTAACTCCTAACTCCTAACACCTAACTCCAACTCCTAACTCCTAACTCCTAACTCCTAACCCTAACTCCTAACTCCTAACTCCTAACTCCTAACTCCAACTCCTAACTCCTAACTCCTAACTCCTAACTCCAACTCCTAACTCCTAACTCCAACTCCTAACTCCTAACTCCTAACTCCTAACTCCTAACTCCAACTCCTAACTCCTAACTCCTAACTCCTAACTCCAACTCCTAACTCCTAACTCCAACTCCTAACTCCAACTCCTAACTCCTAACACCTAACTCCAACTCCTAACTCCTAACTCCTAACTCCTAACTCCTAACCCTAACTCCTAACTCCTAACTCCTAACTCCAACTCCTAACTCCAACTCCTAACTCCTAACTCCTAACTTCTAACTCCTAACTCCTAACTCCAACTCCTAACTCCAACTCCTAACTCCTAACTCCTAACTCCAACTCCTAACTCCTAACTCCAACTCCTAACTCCAACTCCTAACTCCAACTCCTTACTCCTAGCTCCTAACTCCTAACTCCTAACTCCAACTCCTAACTCCAACTCCTAACTCCAACTCCTTACTCCTAGCTCCTAACTCCTAACTTTAACTCCTAACTCCTAACTCCTAACTCCTAACTCCAACTCCAACTCCTAACTCCTAACTCCTAACTCCAACTCCAACTCCTAACTCCTAACTCCAACTCCTAACTCCAACTCCTAACTCCTAACACCTAACTCCAACTCCTAACTCCTAACTCCTAACTCCTAACTCCTAACCCTAACTCCTAACTCCTAACTCCTAACTCCAACTCCTAACTCCAACTCCTAACTCCTAACTCCTAACTCCTAACTCCTAACTCCAACTCCTAACTCCTAACTCCTAACTCCTAACTTCTAACTCCTAACTCCTAACTCCAACTCCTAACTCCTAACACCTAACTCCAACTCCTAACTCCTAACTCCTAACTCCTAACCCTAACTCCTAACTCCTAACTCCTAACTCCAACTCCTAACTCCAACTCCTAACTCCTAACTCCTAACTCCTAACTCCTAACTCCAACTCCTAACTCCTAACTCCTAACTTCTAACTCCTAACTCCTAACTCCAACTCCTAACTCCTAACTCCAACTCCTAACTCCAACTCCTAACTCCTAACTCCAACTCCTAACTCCTAACTCCTAACTCTAACTCCTAACTCCTAACTCCTAACTCCAACTCCTAACTCCTAACTCCTAACTCCTAACTTCTAACTCCTAACTCCTAACTCCAACTCCTAACTCCAACTCCTAACTCCTAACTCCTAACTCCAACTCCTAACTCCTAACTCCAACTCCTAACTCCAACTCCTAACTCCAACTCCTTACTCCTAGCTCCTAACTCCTAACTCCTAACTCCAACTCCTAACTCCAACTCCTAACTCCAACTCCTTACTCCTAGCTCCTAACTCCTAACTCTAACTCCTAACTCCTAACTCCAACTCCTAACTCCTAACTCCTAACTCCAACTCCTAACTCCAACTCCTTACTCCTAGCTCCTAACTCCTAACTCTAACTCCTAACTCCTAACTCCAACTCCTAACTCCAACTCCAACTCCTAACTCCTAACTCCAACTCCAACTCCTAACTCCAACTCCTTACTCCTAACTCCAACTCCTAACTCCAACTCCTAACTCCAACTCCAACTCCTTACTCCTAACTCCTAACTCCAACTCCTTACTCCTAACTCCTAACTCCTAACTCCTAACTCCAACTCCAACTCCTTACTCCTAACTCCTAACTCCTAACTCCAACTCCTTACTCCTAACTCCTAACTCCTAACTCCAACTCCTTACTCCTAACTCCAACTCCTAACTCCTAACTCCTAACTCCAACTCCTTACTCCTAACTCCTAACTCCTAACTCCTAACTCCTAACTCCAACTCCAACTCCTAACTCCAACTCCAACTCCTAACTCCAACTCCTAACTCCAACTCCTAGCTCCAACTCCTAGCTCCAACTCCTAGCTCCAACTCCTAACTCCTAACTCCTAACTCCAACTCCTAACTTCAACTCCTAACTCCTAACTCCAACTCCTTACTCCTAACTCCTTACTCCTAACTCCTAACTCCAACTCCTAACTCCAACTCCAACTCCAACTCCTAACTCCAACTCCTTACTCCTAACTCCTAACTCCAACTCCTAACTCCAACTCCTAACTCCTAACTCCAACTCCTTACTCCTAACTCCTAACTCCAACTCCTAACTCCAACTCCTAACTCCTTACTCCTAACTCCTAACTCCAACTCCTAACTCCAACTCCTAACTCCTTACTCCTAACTCCTAACTCCTAACTCCTAACTCCAACTCCTAACTCCAACTCCAACTCCTAACTCCAACTCCTTACTCCTAACTCCTAACTCCTAACTCCAACTCCAACTCCTAACTCCAACTCCTTACTCCTAACTCCTAACTCCAACTCCTAACTCCAACTCCTAACTCCAACTCCAACTCCTTACTCCTAACTCCTAACTCCAACTCCTTACTCCTAACTCCTAACTCCAACTCCAACTCCTTACTCCTAACTCCAACTCCTAACTCCAACTCCTAACTCCTAACTCCAACTCCTAACTCCAACTCCTTACTCCTAACTCCTAACTCCTAACTCCAACTCCAACTCCTAACTCCAACTCCTAACTCCAACTCCTAGCTCCAACTCCTAACTCCAACTCCTAACTCCAACTCATAACCATCTGAGTACTACACTCAAGAAAAACAGCCTCAGTGTATTTATTTCTTTTAACTGATTTATTTTAATGCTTTATTTATTTATTTCTGTAAAGCACTTTGAGTTGCCACTGTGTATGAAAGGTGTTATACAAATAAATCTGCCTTGTGTAATGTATCTAGTGTGTAGTGTATGTAGTGAGTAGTGTATGTAGCATGTAGTGTGTAGTAGTGTGTAGTGTATGTAGTGTGTAGTGTATGAGGTATGTAGTGTGTAGTGTATGTAGTATGTAGTGTGTAGTGTATGTAGTGTGTAGTGTGAAGTGTATGTAGTGTGTAGTGTATGTAGTATGTAGTGTGTAGTGTATGTAGTGTGTAGTGTATGTAGTGTGTAGTGTATGTAGTGTATGTAGTATGTAGTGTGTAGTGTATGTAGTATGTAGTGCATGTAGTGTGTAGTGTATGTAGTATGTAGTGTGTAGTGTATGTAGTTTGTAGTGTGTAGTGTATGTAGTGTGTAGTGTGTAGTGTATGTAGTATGTAGTGTGTAGTGTATGTAGTGTGTAGTGTATGTAGTATGTAGTGTGTAGTGTATGTAGTATGTAGTGTATGTAGTGTGTAGAGTGTGTAGTGTATGCAGTGTGTAGTGTATGTAGTATGTAGTGTGTAGTGTATGTAGTATGTAGTGTGTAGTGTATGTAGTGTGTAGTGTATGTAGTGTGTAGTGTGTAGTGTATGTAGTATGTAGTGTGTAGTGTATGTAGTTTGTAGTGTGTAGTGTATGTAGTGTGTAGTGTGTAGTGTATGTAGTGTGTAGTGTGTAGTGTATGTAGTATGTAGTGTGTAGTGTATGTAGTGTATGTAGTGTGTAGTGTATGTAGTATGTAGTGTGTAGTGTATGTAGTATGTAGTGTGTAGTGTATGTAGTGTATGTAGTGTGTAGTTTATGTAGTGTGTAGTGTATGTAGTGTGTAGTGTGTAGTGTATGTAGTATGTAGTGTGTAGTGTATGTAGTGTGTAGTGTATGTAGTGTATGTAGTGTGTAGTGTATGTAGTATGTAGTGTGTAGTGTATGTAGTATGTAGTGTATGTAGTGTGTAGTTTATGTAGTGTGTAGTGTATGTAGTATGTAGTGTGTAGTGTATGTAGTATGTAGTGTGTAGTGTATGTAGTGTATGTAGTATATAGTGTGTAGTGTATGTAGTATGTAGTGTGTAGTGTATGTAGTATATAGTGTGTAGTGTATGTAGTATGTAGTGTATGTAGTGTGTAGTGTATGTAGTGTATGTAGTGTGTAGTGTATGTAGTATGTAGTGTATGTAGTTTGTAGTGTGTAGTGTATGTAGTGTGTAGTGTATGTAGTGTATGTAGTGTGTAGTGTATGTAGTGTATGTAGTGTGTAGTGTATGTAGTATGTAGTGTATGTAGTTTGTAGTGTGTAATGTATGTAGTGTGAAGTGTATGTAGTGTATGTAGTGTGTAGTGTATGTAGTATGTAGTGTGTAATGTATGTAGTGTGAAGTGTATGTAGTGTATGTAGTGTGTAGTGTATGTAGTATGTAGTGTGTAGTGTATGTAGTGTGTAGTGTATGTAGTGTGTACTGTGTAGTGTATGTAGTATGTAGTGTGTAGTGTATGTAGTATGTAGTGTGTAGTGTATGTAGTATGTAGTGTGTAGTGTATGTAGTGTGTAGTGTATGTAGTGTATGTAGTGTGTAGTGTATGTAGTGTGTAGTGTATGTAGTGTATGTAGTGTGTAGTGTATGTAGTATGTAGTGTATGTAGTTTGTAGTGTGTAATGTATGTAGTGTGAAGTGTGTAATGTATGTAGTGTGAAGTGTATGTAGTGTATGTAGTGTGTAGTGTATGTAGTGTGTAGTGTGTAGTGTATGTAGTGTGTAGTGTGTAGTGTATGTAGTATGTAGTGTGTAGTGTATGTAGTGTGTAGTGTATGTAGTTTGTAGTGTGTAGTGTATGTAGTGTGTAGTGTATGTAGTATGTAGTGTATGTAGTGTATGTAGTGTGTAGTGTATGTAGTGTGTAGTGTATGTAGTGTATGTAGTGTATGTAATGTGTAGTGTATGTAGTATGTAGTGTGTAGTGTATGTAGTTTGTAGTGTGTAGTGTATGTAGTGTGTAGTGTATGTAGTATGTAGTGTGTAGTGTATGTAGTATGTAGTGTGTAGTGTGTGTAGTATGTAGTGTATGTAGTGTATGTAGTGTGTAGTGTATGTAGTGTGTAGTGTATGTAGTGTGTAGTGTATGTAGTGTATGTAGTATGTAGTGTGTAGTGTATGTAGTGTGTAGTGTATGTAGTGTGTAGTGTATGTAGTATGTAGTGTATGTAGTTTGTAGTGTGTAATGTATGTAGTGTGTAGTGTATGTAGTGTGTAGTGTATGTAGTGTATGCAGTGTGTAGTGTATGTAGTATGTAGTGTGTAGTGTATGTAGTGTGTAGTGTGTAGTGTATGTAGTATGTAGTGTGTAGTGTATGTAGTGTGTAGTGTATGTAGTGTGTAGTGTATGTAGTGTATGTAGTGTGTAGTGTATGTAGTATGTAGTGTATGTAGTGTGTAGTGTATGTAGTATGTAGTGTGTAGTGTATGTAGTGTGTAGTGTATGTAGTATGTAGTGTGTAGTGTATGTAGTGTGTAGTGTATGTAGTATGTAGTGTGTAGTGTATGTAGTGTGTAGTGTATGTAGTGTGTAGTGTGTAGTGTATGTAGTTTTAGGTCTGCAGACACAGAATAGTTAAGATGCACATTTGTCACAGAGCAGAAAATAGATTTTCTCCGACAACACATATAAACACACATAATCAATCATATATAATCATAATCAATCATATATAATCATATATAATCATATATAATCATATATAATCATAATCAATCATATAAAATCATATATAATCATATAAAATCATATATAATCATATAAAATAATATAAAATAATATAAAATAATATATAATCATGTGTAAACACTGTGTTTTACTTGTTAATTATTATATTATTTGGAGAGAAATCCTCCCAGCCTGTTATTTTTAGCTCATATGGTCAGTCTACGCGCCGTAGCCAAAGAATTCCTCAGCGCGCTGTTCGGTGCTGCACAACTTTATTAGGATCAGTTTGACATTGTGTGTTTATCATAACGACAGCAGTTCGTTAGTCATGAATGATTCACTCTGTCTGCTCCGTAATTACAGTGTACATCACTAACAACAAGCAGAAGCTGAGTTTAAATCAAATTAGCCTTTTAATTAAACAGCTTTCATCCTCAGGACTCGGCGCCGTACGCTCGCGTCCCCACCACAGAGAGTCCTTCACTGTCGCACCAGCATTTACACTCAGTGTAGTATTCCCATCCGCCCGACTGGAGCCGGGAACGCCGGCGGAGCGGCAGCCCGAACTGAGACCGTCCACAGCATGACCAGATCCAAAAAGAGTTCAGTACCATGAGATACCCCACCCACCGAGAGGAAACACCACCCTTCAGTCCTGTACTGTGTAATCAATGTGTATTGTGAGTGTAATATGAGTGAAGCATGTGTGTAATGAGTGTGTAATAAGTGTGTAATGAGTGTAGCGTGTGTGTAATGAGTGTGTAATGAGTGTAGCGTGTGTGTAATGAGTATGTAATGAGTGTAGCGTGTGTGTAATGAGTGTGTAATGAGTGTAATATAAGGGTAGTGTGTGTAATGAGTGTAATATGAGTGTGTAATGAGTGTGTAATGAGTGTAGTGTGTGTGTAATGAGTGTGTAATGAGTGTAATATAAGGGTAGTGTGTGTAATGAGTGTAATATGACTGTGTAATGAGTGTGTAATGAGTGTAGCGTGTGTGTAATGACTGTGTAATGAGTGTAATATAAGGGTAGTGTGTGTAATGTGTGTAATATGAGTGTGTAATGAGTGTAATATAAGGGTAGTGTGTGTAATGAGTGTAATATGAGTGTGTAATGAGTGTAATATGAGTGTGTAATGAGTGTAATATAAGGGTAGTGTGTGATGAGTGTAATATGAGTGTGTAATGAGTGTAATATAAGGGTAGTGTGTGTAATGAGTGTAATATGAGTGTGTAATGAGTGTGTAATGAGTGTAATATAAGGGTGGTGTGTGTAATGAGTGTAATATGAGTGTGTAATGAGTGTGTAATGAGTGTAATATAAGGGTGGTGTGTGTAATGAGTGTGTAATGAGTGTAATATAAGGGTGGTGTGTGTAATGAGTGAGTAATGAGTGTGTAATGAGTGTAATATAATGGTGGAGTGTGTAATGAGTGTAATATGAGTGTGTAATGAGTGTGTAATGAGTGTAATATAAGGGTGGTGTGTGTAATGAGTGTGTAATGAGTGTAATATAAGGGTGGTGTGTGTAATGAGTGTGTAATGAGTGTAATATAAGGGTGGAGTGTGTAATGAGTGTGTAATGAGTGTGTAATGAGTGTGTAATATGCTTTAAGTTGTTTTCGTCCTGAGTGATTAGCAGAAACTGATAGTTTTAGTTATTAAACTATTAAAGCTGTTATTTTTAATAAACACTCTTGTTTACGTTTTAAAATTAAACCGAATCAGAGATTAATATACAGGTTCCTAAAGGGTTCTAGGCGTAGGGTTCTAGACGTAGGGTTCTAGACGTAGGGTTCTAAGATAAACCGTAAATCAACACTTCCATCTCATTTACCAAGAAACATCATCAGTCGTCTCCTGGGAAACCCCGTCTCCTGTGATGTCACTCCAGAGAACCGTTTACGACACCTTTGTTTTTAGGAGTGTCCTCCAGAAATTACTCTGATATATCACTCTCTCACACTTCAGCACTGAGCTCCTCCTCACCTCCCTGAATTTAGAACCAATAACTGATAATCAGCTTCGGGAAGATCTATTATAGAATGAACCCGCTCACGCTCACGCTCACGCTCACACACACACACACACACACACACACACACACACACACACACACTCACACACTCATCAACGTACCACACGAATCTCCTAGTGCAAATCACAATCACGGCATCAACACAGGATCAGTCTGAGCAGCACAGCTTCAGCCGGCGTCCAGTCCTCCCTGCAGTCCAGCGTAACGAGAGAATCCTGGACTGAAGCTGTGCACCTGACTCTCCTCGTACCGGCCAGTAGGAGACTCTGATGCTGAGAGCTGATCTCCTCAAGGTCTGTGAGATGCCTTTCTCTCGTCCTTCTTCTCTTCATCTTTCATTCTTCTCTCACTGTCTACTGCAGCAGCTTCGGTAAGTCCACCTTTCAGAAGAAAAGAAACACTGGATTAGAGTCAACATGGACCATCTGGACGGAGAGCTGGGTTCGTATGGCTCTACACTTAAAACTATACTAAATGTTTTTTGTTAAGGGCCATAGAAGAACCGGTTTCTGTTCCCTGAGAACCTTGCAGTGGGGTTCTTTTGGTTCATTAATAAAATCTTAAAGCTTACACATTATTTGAAGGTTCCAGGAAGAACCCTCAAACTGTCAAGCAACCTTTCTGTGAAGGTTCTATGCACCTCTGAAAGGTTCTTCACAGTCACAGATCTGGTGGCTCCTCTATGGCGTCACTCAGAGAACTCTGTAACTAAACTTCACCGCTGAAAGTTAGAAGCTGGTCGTTTAGAATCTCTTGCCTTTTTGAGTTGTTTGATGTTGGCGCCCCGTATCGAGGCCAGAAGCTGATCCCTCGAGTTTTGACTTCCACCTCGACCTCCGGTCCTGTCGTCGAGCTTTCTCTGAGACACGGGGGTCAGCGAGTTCTTCAGAAAGTCTCCATCCAAAATTGGGGGTGGAGGTGGAGGTAAGCCTCCAGGTGGTGGGGGTGGAGGCGGTGGACCGCCAGGCCCCTTTTTGGGGGTCAGCTTCGGGGAGGGTACAGGGGACGGAGCGGGAGAGGGTCTCGGGGAGCTCCTGGGAGAGGAGCCCCTGGTGAAGCCAGGCTTCGGGACCTCGAGGGAGTCCTTCTTGTCGCCGTTGCCCTGAGCCTGGGCTTGTTTCTGCTCCTGCCGCCGCTTCTGCCTCTGCCGGTCCATATTGCGACTGAGGATGTTGGTCATGGTCATGCGCGGCCCGGCTAACTCGAAGTGGTAGCCCAGCTTCAGGAGGGCCGTGTTCTCCTTCAGGATCTTCGTCATCTCCATTTCCGTCTTGCCGCCGCAGATGTGGCGCTGGTTGTGGAAGCGGAGCTCGGTGAGGGTGGAGTTGTGCTGCAAGGCTTGGATCAGCGCCATGATGCCTCTGCTGGTCAGAAGGTTGGAGTCCAGGTTGATGCTGGTGATGGTTTTGTTGGAGCGTAAGGTGCCGGCGATGGCGTACGCCACGTGGTCGTCGGCGCGACAGTTGGCGAGCGCAAACGTCTTGACGTGCGTGTTGTTACTCAGAGCTTCGGCGAACTGAATGAGGGTTTTGACCTTGATGACCTCAGAGTTGTTGACGTTGAGTTCCGTCATGCCAGCGTCGTCGCGACGAACCCTCTCCAGATCTTCAGCAAACATGCTCACGGACTCCTCCTCCTCCTCCTCCTCCTTGCTCTTCGTTTTCGTGTTCTTTTCTGTTACGCCGTTTCCAAGTTTCTCCACCTCGCTGGACCGGGGAGCTTCGTTCTGAACAGTTTTCTCCTCGTCCTTCTCCACTTTTCTCTTTTCGCTGATCTTCAGCTCTTCTTCTTTCACTTTAACAGCTTCTTTATCCGTCTTCTCTCTCTCGTTCTCCTTATCTGTGCTCTCAGCGTCTCTCCTAACGTCCTTCTTCACTGCGTCTCTAAGCTTGTCATTGGACTCTGTCCGTTCGGTCTTCTTCCTTTCCTCTGCTTTGACCTCCGGAAGCTGGTTTGGTTTCTCTTCCAACTTGGACACGAGGCCTTTCATCTTGCTGTCCTCTCTTTTCCTGGCTTCTTCTCTTCTCTCACGTTCTTTCTTTTCCTCCTTCTCCTGCTTCTCCTGCAACCTGGAGATCAGGTCCCTGGTCTTGCTGTCTCCTGATTCCCTCTTCCGGCTCTCCTCTCGTCTGTCCTTCTCCTTAGGTTCCTCCTTTTTATCCTGAAGCTTGGAAATCAGCTCTTTTGTCTTGCTACTACCTTCTTTCATCTCTCGTCTTTCTCTGAGCTTACAGTCGTCGTTCAGCTCCTTCTCCTTGACCTCACCTCTCTTCGCGCTCTCCTCTACCCTCCTGAACTGGCCGGCTCTGATATTGTTGGGTTCTTCTGTGGTTCTGGTGGTCTTGCTCTCGGCTTTACTCTCTTGTTTAAGAGGAGCCGTCTGAGCGGAAATGCTGGCTTGTCTTTGAAGCCCGCCGTCCCTGGAGTCAGACCCGGGGACGTTCTTCTCCTGACTCAGGCCCATCTTTCTTAGATACTCCTGCTTCCGACTTTCTCTTCTGGGCTCAGCCTGAAAAAATACATAACAGGAGATAAAACTGATTCATGCTTCCTGAGCTCCTGTAACAGTCCTGACACCTGACTCCGTTAAGAACATACTGAATGTTTCATCCTGGAGCCAAATCAATGTGTAGAGCTCGATATCACATGAATTACTATATAAACCATACGGGAAACGTTCTGAACGAGGAGTATCTGATTCCTCGTGTTTATGTTCTGGATGGTCAGTTGTTTTATAGACATTTAGAAATCTACTGGCTGGGTGTTTGATTTGAGAGCCACAGTCTGTTTTGCTGTGTGCAGCTTCCAGTCCTGGCAGACGTAACCTTAAAAGGCAGTGCTCTGAGGAGCAATCAACCAGGGCTTGGCCTCCAGAACCACCGCAGAGTCCAGAGACTTCACTTCTTTCCAAGAGCTGAACGAGTACTCTGAGTTAATACAGTTTGTTCTAGCTTTTACACACCGCCTGTTCCAAGATCAGTACATCCAGAATCTAAATACAGTTTCACATACAGTTTCTCCAAAACCTCACCTCCCACCTCCCACCTCCTAACATCTGTCAGAAACACCAGATTAACAACGCTGCCCAAAATACCACCCTCCCTGTCTGAACTGAGGTTCTCCTGAAATGCTCAGGAGCTGCTAAAGAAGGTGCAGATGTTCAGATGTTTATCAGACCCTGGAGCGGTCGCTCGACTGTGAGATTCATTCTTCTGACGTACCTCTGTGGATGGGTTCCTCTGCAAACACAGCCTGGGTTCTTCCTCGCGGGCGCCCACTCGGCCGGACTCCTTTCTCCTGGCCGCGCTTTGTTTTAAATCCGTTTGGTCCACCACGATGAGCTCGCTCGGGTCGGGGTCCGGCACGGTGGACACCTCCTTCTGCAGCTCCTCCATCTCCTCGGGCGACAGGTTCGACAGCAGGTTGTCAAGATCTGGGTCCTCGCTCACCTGGCGGCCGGTTCGCGTCAGCCCCCTCACCTTTCTCCTGGACATGACTGCGCTCGGGAGAGACTCGGTTCTAGAGGAGGTGGTGTACGCGCTCGGCCGTGCTCTTCTTCTGTTCCCGCGCAGAGAAACCCGAACATTCAGGAGAAGGAGCAGCGGAGTCCGCTCAGAGGAGCGGCAGAGAGGTTCTCAGGACGGCTCCAGTCCGCTTGGACATTCCTTGAAATCCACGACGCCTGCATGACCAAATTTAGGCGGAGGTTTACGCTCCTTTAAAGGCAGCTGGGAGGGACGAGGTTTACTAAAACTCCGAAGTATCTGAGATGCTCTCCTCCTATTTGTGATAAGTGTGTGTGACTGTGTCTCTGGACTCCAACATTAAAGTAAACACCGCGTCTGCAGGAATGTTTAAACTGAACATTAATCAACGAGTCAAAGATTCCAGAGAACTTCACACGACTTTCATTCAAACACACCAGACAACAACAAGCTTCTGGAGGAGAGACGTAGAAGATCAGATCTTTATTGTAAAAGGTTATGCAGTACGCTGTGAGATCAGAACTCTGTTATAGCGAGTAGATCAGCTTCTAGTAGACTTTTACTCTTTCCAGGAAAATCCAGCTGCTGCTCGTTTTGCTAAATATAAATACATCTCGTCTGGTCCCAGATACAGTCTCGGTTTCACTTCACATTCCACCGGGATAACTGATCAATAAATCAACAATAAATCAACAATTAATTATCAATAAATTAACAATAAATTAACAATTAATCAACAATGACACACAGAAGCACTCTTTACATTAGATCACAGGAAATTTGCATTAAAGTTTTTTTAACAGTACACAAACAATCACACCAGTTGGTCACCATGGCACCGCGGCTGATTCCGAGCGGTAACTGATCCTGATTCCAGTTTGAGGCGGTTCTGATGGCGGTTCTGATGGCGGTTCTGATGGTGGTTCTGATGGCGGTTCTGATGGCGGTTCTGATGGCGGTTCTGATGGCGGTTCTGATGGAGGTTCTGATGGCGGTTCTGATGGCGGTTCTGATGGAGGTTCTGATGGAGGTTCTGATGGAGTTAATGTGAGGAGGTAGTAACGCTTACTTAAACCACAGCAGATACAAACACCTCCAGAACTATTCCCAGTTCAATTCCAACAAACCAGCATTCCCAGTGAACCAGTCCTCCAGAGTTTTACTGGAAATACCAGCATCCCCAAACTGTCTCACTGACCACTGTCCACCTGTCCTGCACCTGCACTCACTGTCCTCGTCATTAGGTACACCTGTCCTGTACTTAGACTCACTGTCCACTTCATTAGGTACACCTGTCCTGTACTTAGACTCACTGTCCACTCAGCTCAGCTGTGCTGCAGGACATGTTACTGTCATTGGCTGGACTGAGAAAAGGTCACCATCCAGCGCACTGTGAGAGACGGACCCCTGATGAAGGACTAGTGGACTAGAAGGGAGGAGTTATCGTCTCTAGTGTCTACACGGTCTACAAGGTGGAGCAGGTAGGACAGGTAGGAGTGTTTAAACACACCACCACCACGTCAGTGTCACTGCAGTGCTGAGAACGACCCACGTCCCTAATAGTATCTGCTCTGTGGTGGTCCTGACCTGACCAGACAGAAGAGACTGGACTGAGTGTAGGTATCAGGTGTAGGTATCAGGTGTAGGTATCAGGTGTAGGTATCAGGAAGGTGTATTTACTGGACTGGACAGAGAGTTTAAATTAAAACTATGGTATAAAGCTGGAGTGACAGGTCCGGTCAGGTGCGTGAGATCATCACTAATCTAGAATACAGCGCCTCTCTGAGGCTCAGGTGAGTGAATACGCTCTCCAGGTGTTAATGTCAGGTAGCTGTAGCTCCAGCTCCACTGAACAGGCTTATAAACAGACTGTAGTCAGTATAGAATCTAACAGCTGATCATTAAGAACTCTAGGGGTTAGGGTTTAGGGTTAGGGTTTGGGGTTAGGGTTTAGGGTTAGGGGTTAGGGTTTAGGGTTAGGGTTTAGGGTTTAGGGTTAGGGTTTAGGGTTTAGGGTTAGGGTTTAGGGTTTAGGGTTAAGGGTTAAGGGTTAAGGGTAGGGTTGGGGGTTGGGGTTAGGGGTTAGCGGTTAGGGTTGGGTTTAGGGGTTAGGGGTTAGGGTTAAGGGTTAAGGGTTAAGGGTTAGGGTTTAGGGTTAAGGGTTAAGGGTTAAGGGTAGGGTTGGGGGTTGGGGTTAGGGTTTAGGGTTGGGTTTAGGGGTTAGGGGTTAGGGTTAAGGGTTAGGGGTTAGGGTTTAGGGTTAGGGGTTAGGGTTTAGGGTTAGGGGTTAAGGGTTAAGGGTAGGGTTGGGGGTTGGGGTTAGGGTTGGGGTTAGGGGTTAGGGGTTAGGGGTTAGGGTTAAGGGTTAGGGGTTAGGGTTTAGGGGTTAGGTTTAGGGTTTAGGGGTTAGGGTTTAGGGTTTAGGGTTTGGGGTTAGGGGTTAGGGGTTAGGGTTAGGGGTTAGGGTTAGGGGTTAGGGTTTAGGGTTTAGGGTTTAGGGTTTGAGGTTAGGGGTTAGGGGTTAGGGGTTAGGGGTTTAGGGTTTAGGGTTTAGGGTTTAGGGTTAGGGTCTGCTGTTCGTACGTGCTGTAGGTTAAAGGAATGTTGTGGATGAGACGACTCCAGACAGACGGGTGACCAGCCGTCCACAGCAGACCAGACAGGAAGTCCATCGAGCCGCAGGACAGCGTTCCAGCTATGAGACGGTCTGACGCTGGACGGGATGTAAAGTGGGCGGAGTTTTGTGTTTAATATAAATAAAGTGTTTGAGCGGCTGGGACGCAGACGCAGACCAATCATGCTGCAGTCGAGAGAACGCTTCAGAAATAAACAACAACAAACCAACAGTTCACACGCCACGCCCAGTCAGACCCCCACAGCCGGCCCGGACCCCCGGGGGCTTCCTCA
>CM038714.1:20264689-20309689 GCA_021613375.1 Megaleporinus macrocephalus
CAGAGTAATGAGCAGTCGTTACCTCCGTGACTGTATCCCGGATCAACAGGCGGGTGGTAAGGGGGGTACGGCCCCTGCGGCATCATGGGATACTGAGGAGGCATACCAGGATACTGTGGAGCCACCGGGTAACCGGCGTGCTCGGCGTTCCCGATGGGTTTTCCGTAAGCGTCATACAGGGGTTCCACAGGATAGCTGGCCATCGGAATCTGCTGGGCTGAAAGAGAAGATACACTACTGATACACGGACCCTCACCACAGCCTGCGGAGACAGAGGGTCCGAGTCCGAGTCTCCGAGAGTGATTATTAAAGGTGTGGTAGAAGAAAACCGTACACTGGAACATCTGAGAGGTCACTACACACACCGGACACACCGGGAACATCAAACACTGCCGCCCCTGCTTCAGACACAAATCAGCTCGTTAACATCTCACCCCAAAACACCCCAGCTCACCCTGAAGCCCCCCCAAGACAACGAAGCAACCCGGATATAAACAGCAATCCAGCGTTCCAGACCTTCCCAACAACACCCCAACTGTCAGAGCTACATGTTGATCTTCAAACCAGCCTGAAGTTCCTCTTCTCCACATTCTTCATCTAACGCTCCACCTTAAACGCGCAGCACCACACACTCCATAATGGAACCACAGCAGCGTTTTAAGGTGGAACGAGAAATCCCAAACCAGCTGCTGAACTTCCAACATCTTAACAGAATCCTGAACATCTTTAACTCTGCAGTCTGTACGTTTCACTCCGGACAGTTTCTTCTTACTCCAACACTCGACACCATGGAGCAGCTTCAGCTCAGCGTTCAACACTGAAGAGACTGAAGAGACGAGCAGCCTCCACCTTTATTACACACAACCTCAACAGTGACTGGAGAGAAGCACCATGCTGTGTGAGTGGATCACAGTGTGCTGTTAGAAGGCAGATCTTCTTCACTGAAAGTTCCACAGAGACACCTTTCATCTACTTTGTGTTTGATGTCCAGATCAAAGAGAGTAGCTAGTACAGGTAACGTTACTACTAGCAGCTCAGACTAGCATAGCTAACTAGATGTGGGCGGAGCTGTTCCGCTGTAAACCAGCCAATCAGAACAGAGCTCATGAATTATTCATGATCAAAGTGTTATTCTAGGAGATCAAAGAGTGTAAAAGTGTGCAGAATCACACCTGTACTCACACACACCACATACTCAGAACATCAGAGATCAAACGCTGAATTAATAGTTTTTGTGTATTTGTGTGTACATATCTGTGTGTGTGTATATATAAATGTGTGTATGTGTGTGTGTGTATATGTATGTGTGTGTATATAAGTGTGTGTGTGTGTATAGGTGTGTGTGTATAGGTGTGTGTCTGTATGTGTGTGTGTGTATATAGGTGTGTGTGTGTATAGGTGTGTGTGTATAAGTGTGTGTGTAAGTGTGTGTATGTGTATATATATCTGTGTGTGTGTATAGGTGTGACGTGTATGTATGAGTGTATAAGTAGTGAGTGTGTAAGTGTGTACATATGTGTAAATATATATGTGTGAGTGGTGTAAATGTATGTGGTAATAAGTGTGTATTTGTGTGTGTGTGTATTACTTGTGTATAGTGTGTTTTGTGTGTATAGGTGTGTGATGTGTTTGTATATAGTGTGTGTGTGTGTGTGTGTAGGTATGTGTGTATAAGTGTGTATTTGTGTGTGTGTGTATTAATGTGTGTATAAGTGTGTGTGTGTGTGTATAGGTGTGTGTATGTGTGTGTATAAGTGTGTGTGTGTGTATAAGTGTGTATTAATGTGTGTATGTGTGTGTATAAGTGTGTGTGTATACGTGTGTGTGTGTATAAGTGTGTATTTGTGTGTGTGTGTATTTGTGTGTGTGTGTATTAATGTGTGTATAAGTGTGTGTGTGTGTGTGTGTATAAGTGTGTGTGTGTGTAAGTGTGTGTGTATAAGTGTGTATAAGTCAGTCAAGTCAATTTTATTTATATAGCGCTTTTTACAACAATGTTGTCTCAAAGCAGCTTTACAGAGTTTTGAAAACAGTTATAACAGTATAAGTGTGTATTAATGTGTGTATAAGTGTGTATTAATGTGTGTATAAGTGTGTATTAATGTGTGTATTAATGTGTGTATAAGTGTGTATTAATGTGTGTATAAGTGTGTATAAGTGTGTATTAATGTGTGTATAAGTGTGTATTAATGTGTGTATAAGTGTGTATTAATGTGTGTATTAATGTGTGTATAAGTGTGTATTAATGTGTGTATTAATGTGTGTATAAGTGTGTATTAATGTGTGTATAAGTGTGTATTAATGTGTGTATAAGTGTGTATTAATGTGTGTATAAGTGTGTATTAACTGTGTGGTATTAATTGAGTGTATAATTGTGTATCAATAGTGTGTATTAATGTGGGTATAAGTGTGTATTATTGTTGTGTATAAGTGTTATTAAGGTGTTGTATAATTGTGTATTAATAAGTGTGATATAAGGTGTGTATAAGTGTTAATTAATGTGGATAAGTGGTAGTAATGTTGTATAAGTTGTGTATAATGTGTGTATAAGTGTGTATAAGTGTTGTATTAATGTGTGATAAGTGTGTATTAAGTGTGTATAAAGTGTATAAGTGTTGATTAATTTGTGGTATAAGTGTGTATGAATGTGTGTATTAATGTGTGTATAAGTGTGTATTAATGTGTGTATAAGTGTGTATTAATGTGTGTATAAGTGTGTATTAATGTGTATTAATGTGTGTATAAGTGTGTAATTAATGGTGTATAAGTGTGTAATAATGTGTGGTATAGTGTGTAAGTAAGTGTGTAGACAGTGTTGTTATAAGTGTGTATTAATGTGTGTATAAGTCGTGTAATTAATGTGTTAGAATGTGTATTTTTGTGGTATAATTGTGTATGAATGTGTGTATTAAGTGTTGTATAAGTTGTGTATTAATGTGTGTATAATGTTATCAAGTTGTATTAATGTGTGTATAAGTGTGTATTAATGTGTGTATAAGTTTGGAACCCTATTGCAGTAGTAGAACCTGTGGATGAAGTTCATTCTATAAGAAGTCAGTTCCTGCTGTTGTTCTAGATATCAGTTCTAATATATAACTGGTGGTGAGAACCGGGTTCACAGTGCCGGGATGTTAGAGGATGAGTTTCTGCGGCTGCTGTAGTTTAACTGGAGGCAGTGACTCTAAACTCTGTGTATAAAGTAGAAATCAGAGGCAGTGACTGAATTCGTGGGTGTACAGATACACACAGAGATTAGTTAGATACGGGTGCTGAGGTTCGGGTGCTGAGGTTCGGGTGCTGAGGTTCGGGTGCTGAGGTTCGGTCCCTAAATAAACAGGCCAGCAAGACCAAAAGATGGAATGTGGAAACGACACTTTCATGGTCTTTTATTTTGAAATTCATCCAAAACTCCAGTGGGTATAAGGACACTAATAGGCTGTACATCACCATGGCAACACTGTGAATCCCTAATACCCACCACGCCGCAGAGCCGTGGAGGCCCGTACGAGCTTTTCGTTCTGATAAGCCGTGAACATCTCCAGCTTCTGGAGGAGAAGAGCTCATCTGCTGAATAAACCTCCCCCCGACAGGAAACCGCACGGCCCACACTTTAACCCTTTACTGATAACGACCCCTTCGCCGAAACTCACCGACCCCTTACGGCCCCTCCCACCGGGCGAGTGCTGCGCCTCGTTAGCCGTATCATTCGCTCCGGTGGTCTCGGGGGTCCGTCAGGGTGACCGTCACCCTGTCCTCTTATAAAGCGTCTTATTGTTCTGTAGTCGTGTCAGCGTGTCCTTCAGCAGAGCAGCGCTCGTCAGTCCTGGGTCGGCTCGGTCGGGTTTAGTGCCGCTCCAGTCCAAGATCGGAAACGTACAAGCAAGTGGTGAACACGGAGACAAGGACACAGTCTGTAGCAGAAACGGAGAGAAGAGCAGCTTAGATCCCGATGGACTGCAGGACTCTCCGCTCGGAATCATTCAGGTGGCCAGAGAACACGCCGTAGCAGGGCTGCTGAGCAAACTGAGTCAGGAAGTCCGTCAGATACGCCTGGAGACACGGAGAACATCATCAGCGTTCACAGAACATCACATCTTCAGCGCAGGAGAACTCACCAGAGACACCTACCTGGAGATCAATCTGATATATAGGATCCTTCAAAGCATCCGGATCATCTTCATCATCGTCCTCATAATAATCATCATCTGAGAGAAAACACAATGAATATATATAGAAGGAACGCTCGGAGATGGGTATTAATAAATTAATTAATTAATTAATAAATACATACACTCATCAATAACATAGATATGTATTATTGAACAGTATTGAACACTGATCAGTATATATGTAGTATTGTATATAGTAACAGTATATAAACGTAGTATTGTATATTATTGAACATTGAAAAGCATATATATATATATAGTATATTGATCAGTATATATGTATATAGTGTTGTATATTGATCAGTATATATGTAGCATTGTACATTGATCAGTATATTTTATATATATATATATATATATATATATATATATATATATATATATATAGTATATTGATCAGTATATATGTATATAGTGTTGTATATTGATCAGTATATATGTAGCATTGTATATTGATCAGTATACATATATATATATATATATATATATATATATATATATATATATATATATATATATAAAAACACACACACACAGTATTGTATATTGAACAGTATAGTTGTAGTATTGTATACTGATCAGTATATTTCTAATATTGTATATTGATCAGTGTATATATATATATATAAAAACACACACATAGTATTGTATATTGAACAGTATATTTCCAGTATTATATACTGATCAGTATATTTCTAGTTTTGTATATTGAACGGTATAGTTGTAGTATTGTATACTGATCAGTATATTTCTAGTATTGTATACTGATCAGTATATTTCTAATATTGTATATTGAACAGTACGTTTATAGTATTGTATATTGAACAGTATAGTTGTAGTATTGTATATTGAACGGTATATTTCTAGTTTTGTATATTGAACAGTATAGTTGTAGTATTGTATATTGAACGGTATATTTCTAGTTTTGTATATTGAACAGTATAGTTGTAGTATTGTATATTGAACAGTATATTTCTAGTATTGTATATTGAACAGTATATTTCTAGTATTGTATATTGAACGGTATAGTTGTAGTATTGTATATTGAACGGTATAGTTGTAGTTTTGTATATTGAACAGTATAGTTGTAGTATTGTATATTGAACGGTATAGTTGTAGTATTGTATATTGAACAGATATTTCTAGTATTGTATATTGAACAGTATATTTCTAGTATTGTATATTGAACAGTATAGTTGTATTGTATATTGAACAGTATAGTTGTAGTATTGTATATTGAACAGTATAGTTGTACTATTGTATATTGAACGGTATAGTTGTAGTATTGTATACTGATCAGTATATTTCTAGTTTTGTATATTGAACTGTCTAGTTGTATTGTATATTGAACGGTATATTTCTAGTTTTGTATATTGAACAGTATAGTTGTAGTATTGTATATTGAACAGTATATTTCTAGTTTTGTATATTGAACAGTATATTTCTAGTATTGTATATTGAACTGTATAGTTGTATTGCATATTGAACGGTATATTTCTAGTTTTGTATATTGAACAGTATAGTTGTAGTACTGTATATTGAACAGTATATTTCTAGTATTGTATATTGAACAGTATATTTCTAGTATTGTATATTGAACGGTATAGTTGTAGTATTGTATATTGAACGGTATAGTTGTAGTTTTGTATATTGAACAGTATAGTTGTAGTATTGTATATTGAACGGTATAGTTGTAGTATTGTATATTGAACAGTATATTTCTAGTATTGTATATTGAACAGTATATTTCTAGTATTGTATATTGAACAGTATAGTTGTATTGTATATTGAACAGTATAGTTGTAGTATTGTATATTGAACAGTATAGTTGTACTATTGTATATTGAACGGTATAGTTGTAGTATTGTATATTGAACAGTATATTTCTAGTATTGTATATTGAACAGTATATTTCTAGCTTTGTATATTGAACAGTATATTTCTAGTATTGTATATTGAACGGTATAGTTGTAGTATTGTATATTGAACAGTATATTTCTAGTATTGTATATTGAACAGTATATTTCTAGTTTTGTATAATGAACAGTATATTTCTAGTATTGTATATTGAACGGTATAGTTGTAGTATTGTATATTGAACGGTATAGTTGTAGTATTGTATATTGAACAGTATAGTTGTATTGTATATTGAACAGTATAGTTGTATTGTATATTGAACAGCATATTTCTAGTATTGTATATTGAACAGCATAGCTGTAGTATTGTATATTGAACAGCATATTTCTAGTATTGTATATTGAACAGTATATTTCTAGTATTGTATATTGAACAGTATAGTTGTAGTATTGTATATTGAACAGTATATTTCTTGTATATTGAACAGCATAGTTGTAGTATTGTATATTGAACAGTATATTTCTTGTATATTGAACAGCATAGTTGTAGTATTGTATATTGAACAGTATATTTCTAGTATTGTATATTGAACAGTGTAGTTGTAGTATTGTATATTGAACAGCATATTTCTAGTATTGTATATTGAACAGTTTATTTCTTGTATATTGAACAGCATAGTTGTAGTATTGTATATTGAACAGTATATTTCTAGTATTGTATATTGAACAGTATAGTTGTAGTATTGTATATTGAACAGTATAGTTGTAGTATTGTATATTGAACAGCATATTTCTAGTATTGTATATTGAACAGTTTATTTCTTGTATATTGAACAGCATAGTTGTAGTATTGTATATTGAACAGTATATTTCTAGTATTGTATATTGAACAGTATAGTTGTAGTATTGAATACTGAACAGTATAGTTGTAGTATTGAATATTGAACGGTATAGTTGTAGTATTGAATACTGAACGGTATAGTTGTAGTATTGAATACTGAACAGTATAGTTGTAGTATTGAATATTAAACGGTATAGTTGTAGTATTGAATATTGAACGGTATAGTTGTAGTATTGAATACTGAACAGTATAGTTGTAGTATTGAATACTGAACAGTATAGTTGTAGTATTGTATATTGAACAGTATAGTTGTAGTATTGAATACTGAACAGTATAGTTGTAGTATTGTATATTGAACAGTATAGTTGTAGTATTGTATATTGAACAGTATAGTTGTAGTATTGAATACTGAACAGTATAGTTGTAGTATTGTATATTGAACAGTATAGTTGTAGTATTGTATATTGAACAGTATAGTTGTAGTATTGAATACTGAACAGTATAGTTGTAGTATTGTATATTGAACAGTATAGTTGTAGTATTGAATACTGAACAGTATAGTTGTAGTATTGAATACTGAACAGTATAGTTGTAGTATTGTATATTGAACAGTATAGTTGTAGTATTGTATATTGAACAGTATATTTCTAGTTTTGTATATTGAACAGTATAGTTGTAGTATTGTATATTGAACAGTATATTTCTAGTTTTGTATATTGAACAGTATAGTTGTAGTATTGTATATTGAACAGTATAGTTGTAGTATTGTATATTGAACAGTATAGTTGTAGTATTGAATACTGAACAGTATAGTTGTAGTATTGTATATTGAACAGGATAGTTGTAGTATTGTATATTGAACAGTATATTTCTAGTATTGTATATTGAACAGTATAGTTGTAGTATTGTATATTGAACAGTATATTTCTAGTTTTGTATATTGAACAGTATAGTTGTAGTATTGTATATTGAACAGTATATTTCTAGTTTTGTATATTGAACAGTATATTTCTAGTATTGTATATTGAACTGTATAGTTGTATTGTATATTGAACGGTATATTTCTAGTTTTGTATATTGAACAGTATAGTTGTAGTATTGTATATTGAACGGTATATTTCTAGTTTTGTATATTGAACAGTATAGTTGTAGTATTGTATATTGAACAGTATATTTCTAGTATTGTATATTGAACGGTATATTTCTAGTATTGTATATTGAACGGTATAGTTGTAGTATTGTATATTGAACGGTATAGTTGTAGTTTTGTATATTGAACAGTATAGTTGTAGTATTGTATATTGAACGGTATAGTTGTAGTATTGTATATTGAACAGTATATTTCTAGTATTGTATATTGAACGGTATATTTCTAGTATTGTATATTGAACAGTATAGTTGTAGTATTGTATATTGAACAGTATAGTTGTAGTATTGTATATTGAACAGTATAGTTGTACTATTGTATATTGAACGGTATAGTTGTAGTATTGTATATTGAACAGTATATTTCTAGTATTGTATATTGAACAGTATATTTCTAGCTTTGTATATTGAACAGTATATTTCTAGTATTGTATATTGAACAGTATAGTTGTAGTATTGTATATTGAACAGTATACTTCTAGTATTGTATATTGAACAGTATATTTCTAGTTTTGTATAATGAACAGTATATTTCTAGTATTGTATATTGAACGGTATAGTTGTAGTATTGTATATTGAACGGTAATAGTTGTAGTATTGTATATTGAACAGTATAGTTGTATTGTATATTGAACAGTATAGTTGTATTGTATATTGAACAGCATATTTCTAGTATTGTATATTGAACAGCATAGCTGTAGTATTGTATATTGAACAGCATATTTCTAGTATTGTATATTGAACAGTATATTTCTAGTATTGTATATTGAACAGTATAGTTGTAGTATTGTATATTGAACAGTATATTTCTTGTATATTGAACAGCATAGTTGTAGTATTGTATATTGAACAGTATATTTCTAGTATTGTATATTGAACAGTATAGTTGTAGTATTGTATATTGAACAGCATATTTCTAGTATTGTATATTGAACAGTATATTTCTTGTATATTGAACAGCATAGTTGTAGTATTGTATATTGAACAGTATATTTCTAGTATTGTATATTGAACAGTGTAGTTGTAGTATTGTATATTGAACAGCATATTTCTAGTATTGTATATTGAACAGTTTATTTCTTGTATATTGAACAGCATAGTTGTAGTATTGTATATTGAACAGTATATTTCTAGTATTGTATATTGAACAGTATAGTTGTAGTATTGTATATTGAACAGTATAGTTGTAGTATTGAATACTGAACAGTATAGTTGTAGTATTGTATATTGAACAGTATAGTTGTAGTATTGAATACTGAACAGTATAGTTGTAGTATTGAATATTGAACGGTATAGTTGTAGTATTGAATATTGAACGGTATAGTTGTAGTATTGAATATTGAACGGTATAGTTGTAGTATTGAATACTGAACAGTATAGTTGTAGTATTGAATATTGAACGGTATAGTTGTAGTATTGAATACTGAACGGTATAGTTGTAGTATTGAATACTGAACAGTATAGTTGTAGTATTGAATACTGAACAGTATAGTTGTAGTATTGTATATTGAACAGTATAGTTGTAGTATTGAATACTGAACAGTATAGTTGTAGTATTGAATACTGAACAGTATAGTTGTAGTATTGTATATTGAACAGTATAGTTGTAGTATTGAATACTGAACAGTATAGTTGTAGTATTGAATACTGAACAGTATAGTTGTAGTATTGTATATTGAACAGTATAGTTGTAGTATTGTATATTGAACAGTATAGTTGTAGTATTGTATATTGAACAGTATAGTTGTATTATTGAATATTGAACAGTATAGTTGTATTATTGAATATTGAACAGTATAGTTGTAGTATTGTATATTGAACAGTATAGTTGTAGTATTGTATATATGTATATTTGTGTATTATAGAGACTCCAGTGTGTGTCAGGGATTTGGGTTATCACGCTGTTTCTATTAGAGTCCTCGTAGATTAAATATAATCCAGGCTAATGAAGTCCAGTCTCACCGTATTTATTAGAAGATATGAGGTCAGAGAGAAGCTGCCCTTCTAGTCCTTCATCTTCATCATCATCATCCTCTTCCTCCTGATCCTCCCACATTCCTCCTGAATCTGAAACGCACACCAGTCACTGAGCACGCTTTCACTTTAACTCTTACTCAGACTTCAGTACGTACACCTACATACATACATACATACTAACTTTAAATCACTCTCACTGATTAGATATTTTAATTTGAAGGAAAAGACACAAACATCCAGCTATTAGTTTTAAAACTCTCTGATGTTTATGTGTAAGAGGAGAAAAAAATTTATGAAAATATAATTTTTGTTCCATGTGAACTAGAACTGTCAGAGTGAAGGAATAAACATGTTTAAATGCTTATTTTTAAAGAATGATTTGATTCTCAGTTATTTCTGCTGTACTGGTGAGGTGAGGGAGCGAGAACGAGTCAAGCATTAATCAATCATCTGTAGCACTTTCATGTTCACTATCGTTAACCTGACGGCCGTGCGGTGCGACTGCTGTACCTTGACTCCAGTCTGCCGGGTTGGCTCTGTTAGCATTAGCCTCCACTACTGAGGACAGCTCGTTCACAATAAGTTTGAAGATCTTCACCAGCAGAGGAATGTTGGTCCATCGCTCCGGATCTGAAAGAGATCAAACATTAATCGGGCTTCACGACGCTGAGCCGGAGAGACCCGCTGGATCAGTGTCGGTTCTTACTTTTGGCTGATTTGGAGCGCGTGCGAATTCCCTCCTCGGGGTTAAAGATCTCCTCCCCTTTAACCACGATGTCCTGCAGACGCTTGTCGTTGGCGTTGAGGCCGTGCTGAAGGAGTTTACAGAGCGCTATCGCACTGCGGGCAGAGAACACACAACCAGAGAGTCAGGACTCAGATCAGATCAGATCAGAATTTTATGATTTAGTCTAGTGACAGTCGAAAGCGGGGAGGGTCTGAAGATCCCACCTGACTTTGCCCTCATATTGGCCATAGAACAGATGCTGGCGGCTCATCCACTCCGTCATGACGAACTCCAGGGCGGGTTTTCCTGTAGGCCCTGGGAGACTGGACAGAAACTCTAACAGAGGGTCCAGCTGGGAGTGGACTAGGTGGGCGAACACCATGATGAGAGACTGTAGAGGAGAGAGTCGTGAGCGATGTTACACAGAGCGGCTACAACACCTGACCTCACGCGGTTTACACGATTTTCTATTTAACATTGGAGTGAATCTGATCTTATATGTTTTTATCTTGCGTTTACCTTTAAATACATTTAGATACATTTCAGACTCGCTTTGAAAACTGAAACAATAATATAAAGATGGTCTCCTCTCCCCTGGAGGATCAGAGCCTACCTGCATGACGCTCAGAGTCTCCGCTTGCTGCATTTTACTGAGGATGGCGCGTAAGACCTGATCCAGCTGCTCCCCCAACTGCGTGCCGGCCCGAGCGATCAGGGTGGAGACCAGGCGGCCCACGAAGGCCGCAGTAAACTCAGACGTGCGGGGGTCCAGGAGCTGACTGACCACCTGCATGACATACCACAGGCCACTGTGGCCCTGTTCGTCTTGCCACCGGCCCACCTGCTCCAGAGCCACGGAGACGTAGGCCCGCAGACACTCGCCGCCGTTCTGCGGAACACACCACCAAAAAGTGAGAAGGCAGAGTTCTGTACCATTTAAACACGCGTGTGTGACACGCTCACTAACAGCCACTCACCTGCATCGTCGTGTTGTCGTCGGTGCGAAGCGTGCACTGAGCCACGGCAGGGAAAGCCTGGCACACCAGCATCTCAGACAGAGGAGGTTTAGTGTTCCGGACCACCGTCGTCAGGATGTCGATAGCGGTCTGTTCAGACAGGACCATAATTAATTAGTGACTCGTTAAAGAGCGCCGAGATGGACTCAGAGGACGAGGCCAAAGAAGAACGTCTTACAGCGCAGAGGCCCGAAGGAATCTTATCCGGGGGCGCCTGCATGATGCTGACGAGGGTGGGGATGAGGCGCATCTGCATAGGACCCTGACACGCCTCGATCTGAGCCAGCTCCTTAAAGATGTCCTGCGCTAACGAGGCCACCACAGGATCTACAGAGAGGAAGTAATAAATCAGATCAATAACAGAACTCGTTACAGAACAAACACAGACCCGGACCACCAGAGACCGGCTGTACCGTTGCTGTACTTCAGGAAGATGGCGATGGTGAGAGGGCAGATCTTGTTCTCGGCACTCGTAGTAAAAGCTGGATCCACCGTACACACGATGCAGAGGGTCTCCATGACCAGCGTCAGGACCTCCGAGCTGAACTGCGCAGCCAGCTGCACCAGCCCCTCCAGGACACTCGGCAGGTACGGCTGCAGGACGTGGGTACTTTCCGACAACTTGAGCTGGTCACAGTACCTGACACACACACACACACACACACACACACACATCAATGGAACCAGAACCATTCTGCAACTTACACACAACGTTAAAACTACAAGGACTTTAAACTGTAGAAACTGCAGGAAAAGCAGAGATCAGTTAAACCAACACCGGTGCCTAAAAGAAGCTCCAGTGGATCCTCACGACCACACTGGCAGCCCACTCAGACAACGTCCAGAAGGATCTACACACCTGTCTAATCAGCTCAGCACAGGTACATCAGTATTTCACACCCAGCACTTAAGAAGCAACTCCTGATCCTGAAGGTTAATCTTCTCTCAACATACACTCCAACACATCCACAGCGCTGATCACCACGTAAACTCTATGTCTTCACTCTATCTGAGGTAGTGACCGTCCTCCTGTCCTGCTGAACACTGGAGGACTGACCATCAGGGCCTCCTCCTCACCTGACACCAACCAGCTCTCCTCTTCACTCTTGTTTCAGCCTCACTCCCACTTTCCACAAAGACTGAGTCAGAGACTGCCTCGGTCAAAGTCTGCCTCTATCTGTGTATTAAAGCTTTTAAAATCCAGACCTCAAACAGAAATTCTCCGAGTTCTACTTTGCATGATTCTTATTGAATTGTAAACACTGTGGTCAGAGGAGGACCGGCCTCTGCTTGTGAGACTGGTTCCTCCCAAGGTTTCTTCCTCCAGTCTGAGGGAGGTGTTCTCGCCGCTGTTAAATCAGCTGTAAATCTGCTTTGTGACATCATTGTAATAAGTACTACACAAATAAACTTGACTGACTAAAACAACAACAACAAACTTTATAACCACTTATAAACACTAGTGTAAAGAAACTTTTCACACACTGAGCTCACTCTATAACACATATGGAGTTTAGGTTCCTTACAAATATGAACTGAATGTGTCAGGACTGAGAGTGAAACAAAACATCAGACCCTCCAGATCATCGTGTATCTCTATTTTTGTTTTTCTATCATTTGATTGCAGCAGCTGCTTTACACTGTGAGTTAATGATGATGATGATGAATGGACCAATGGAAATGCTACAAAACAGCTCACACTAACAGTAAAGCATGTTTTTGTGTGTGAGTGTGTGAGAGTGTGTGAGAGTGTGTGAGAGAGTGTGTGTGTGAGAGTGTGTGAGTGTGTGTGTGTGAGAGTGTGTGAGAGTGTGAGTGTGTGTGTGAGAGTGTGTGAGAGTGTTTGTGAGAGTGAGAGTGTGTGTGAGTGTGTGTGTGAGTGTGTGTGAGAGTGTGAGAGTGTGTGTGTGAGAGTGTGTGTGTGAGAGTGTGTGTGTGAGAGTGAGTGTGTGAGAGTGAGAGTGTGTGTGTGAGAGTGTGTGTGTGAGAGTGAGTGTGTGAGAGTGAGTGTGTGTGTGTGAGAGTGAGTGTGTGAGTGTGTGGATGCAGATTGTTTCTGAACTGCGGTTGGTGTGAAGCTGATGAGAGACGAGGCCTCAGTGGTCCGGCGGTCCAGCTTACCCCCAGATGGCTCGCACGGCGGAGATGCGGACGGACGGCGGCTGGCTGTCGTGCAGGCCGCTCACGGTCGCCTGCAGGAACTGCTGGATGAGCTCCGGAGACATGGCGGCGGTGAAGCGACTGGCCGCCCACAGAGCTCGACCCAACAGGAACGGAGAGGCGGCTGAGGGAGAACACAGGAAGGTAACTATAACGACCACACGCTACGTCACCTGGAACCGAAACACTACACCTGGCGCCGTCACTGAGGCAACGGGTCCAGACCGACTCGACTCACTCGCCAGGTTGAGGTCAGCGAGGATGACGTTGGCCAGAAAGCCGTGCATGTCGAACTGCACTCGGCCGTTCTTAACGTTCTCCGTGATGATGGTCTTCACCGAGCCCAACGCCAGCATGCAGGCTTCATGGACCTTCCACCTGCACAACACAAACACAAACAAACAAACAAACAAACAAACAAACAAACAAACAAACAAACAAAGTGTGTAAAACGATGATCTTCTTTAAACTGAATAACTTTCATCACATAAAACCCACAAACGTTTACAGACACTACACTCACTCACTACACACTGCTGTAATTAATTATAATATCCAGATTCCTTTGATCTTGAAGAGTCTTTAATGTGGGAATGTGAAAGCACAATCAATATACAGTGTTATGTAAAGAGCGCACCTGTGGCTGTTCTGATTGGTCTACGTTATACACTGTAGAGACTCATTTAAAACTTTACATCTCTTTAAAACTCCTATCTGCCTCCTTTCATCACCCACACAGTCCAGGAACAAAACCAGTTCAGATCATCAGTTAAACCACATAAACTTAAATCTCTTTAAATTCATTACCGAAATAAATTAGCACATACACCACCATGTAAACGTCTGATCACCAGTAAGATCAGCAGATCTGATTAGAACAGATGTAAATAATCAGACATACAGTACAAAGTAACATGAATATGTTATTGTGAGAGAAGTAGATCAGATCTTGATCCAGTTTGAAGAACAAAGTTAGGTTCCAGATTTCTCCTGGACGCCCCAGACATTGTATGAATGTGTTCAGTTCTTGATTTATCTTAATGAAGTACTGAGCAGTCAAAGCAGGTATTAGATCAGAACTGATAATAATACTGGGTTGTTTAGGAGAAGCTTGGAAAGAGTTAAATAAACACACTGACGTATGAAAAACACTACTTACTCTATTAATACTGATTAATATTTAATAATAAAGTGTAAAAGCTCTACTTACTCTATTAATACTGTTTAATATTTAATAATAAAGTGTAAAAGCTCTACTTACTCTATTAATACTGATTAATATTTAATAATAAAGTGTAAAAGCACTACTTACTCTATTAATACTGATTAATATTTAATAATAAAGTGTAAAAGCTCTACTTACTCTATTAATACTGATTAATATTTAATAATAAAATGTAAAAGCACTACTTATTCTATTAATACTGTTTAATATTTAATAATAAAGTGTAAAAGCTCTACTTACTCTATTAATACTGATTAATATTTAATAATAAAGTGTAAAAACACTACTTATTCTATTAATACTGATTAATATTTAATAATAAAGTGTAAAAGCACTACTTATTCTATTAATACTGTTTAATATTTAATAATAAAGTGTAAAAGCTCTACTTACTCTATTAATACTGTTTAATATTTAATAATAAAGTGTAAAAGCACTACTTACTCTATTAATACTGATTAATATTTAATAATAAAGTGTAAAAGCTCTACTTACTCTATTAATACTGATTAATATTTAATAATAAAGTGTAAAAGCTCTACTTACTCTATTAATACTGATTAATATTTAATAATAAAGTATAAAAGCTCTACTTACTCTATTAATACTGATTGATATTTAATTTATATATATAATAATTTATAGAGTGACTAAAATGTTTATACTGTACTGTATGTCACAAACATCAGCAAATGAAAATCTTCAAATAATAATAAAAACTTTTATATGTAATGATTCATATATAGTCATACATCAGCAAACACAAACTGAATTATTATTATTATTATTATTATTATTATTATTATATATCCTGATGAGTATTTATTTTAAATGTACTTTCACTTTAAATAATAAACACAAATGAAGAAGCTCTTGTTTTGAACTCACCAGTGTTCACCACCAGCGTTCCTGGCCTGCTCCGCCTCCTGGAGGTGCCGCGTTGCCGCTGCTGCTAAAGCTGCAGCACTTTCATTCTGGAACTCCGCTGCCACGACCTGAGGAGGAGGAGGAGGAGGAGGAGGAGGAGGAGGAGGAGGAGGTTAGTAAACATGAAACAAACTTTTTAATCATGTTCCTTCAGAAAAATCTTCAAGGGGTAGAAAAGGGTAGAAAAGGTAGAGAAGGGGTAGAAAAGGGTAGAGAAGGGGTAGAAAAGGGTAGAAAAGGTAGAGAAGGGGTAGAAAAGGGTAGAGAAGGGGTAGAAAAGGGTAGAAAAGGTAGAGAAGGGGTAGAAAAGGGTAGAAAAGGGTAGAGAAGGGGTAGAAAAGGGTAGAGAAGGGGTAGAAAAGGGTAGAGAAGGGGTAGAAAAGGGTAGAGAAGGGGTAGAAAGGGTAGAGAAGGGGTAGAAAAGGGTAGAAAAGGTAGAGAAGGGGTAGAAAAGGTAGAGAAGGGGTAGAAAAGGGTAGAAAAGGGTAGAAAAGGTAGAGAAGGGGTAGAAAAGGGTAGAGAAGGGGTAGAAAAGGGTAGAAAAGGTAGAGAAGGGGTAGAAAAGGGTAGAAAAGGTAGAGAAGGGGTAGAAAAGGGTAGAGAAGGGGTAGAAAAGGGTAGAAAAGGTAGAGAAGGGGTAGAAAAGGGTAGAGAAGGGGTAGAGAAGGGGTAGAGAAGGGTAGAAAAGGTAGAGAAGGGGTAGAAAAGGGTAGAAAAGGTAGAGAAGGGGTAGAAAAGGGTAGAGAAGGGGTAGAACAGGGTAGAAAAGGTAGAGAAGGGGTAGAAAAGGGTAGAGAAGGGGTAGAAAAGGGTAGAAAAGGGTAGAAAAGGTAGAGAAGGGGCAGAAAAGGGTAGAGAAGAGGTAGAAAAGGGTAGAAAAGGGTAGAAAAGGTAGAGAAGGGGTAGAAAGGGTAGGGAAGGGGTAGAAAAGGTAGAGAAGGGGTAGAAAAGGGTAGAAAAGGTAGAGAAGGGGTAGAAAAGGGTAGAGAAGGGGTAGAAAAGGGTAGAAAAGGTAGAGAAGGGGCAAAAAAGGGTAGAGAAGGGGTAGAAAAGGGTAGAAAAGGTAGAGAAGGGGTAGAGAGGGTAGAGAAGGGTAGAAAAGGTAGAGAAGGGGTAGAAAAGGGTAGAGAAGGGTAGAGACGGTAGAGAAGGGGTAGAGAGGGTAGAGAAGGGTAGAAAAGGTAGAGAAGGGTAGAGAAGGGGTAGAGAAGGTAGAGAAGGGTAGAAAAGGTAGAGAAGGGGTAGAAAAGGGTAGAGAAGGGTAGAGAAGGTAGAGAAGGGGTAGAGAGGGTAGAGAAGGGTAGAAAAAGGTAGAGAAGGGGTAGAAAAGGGTAGAAAAGGTAGAGAAGGTAGAGAAGGGGTAGAAAAGGGTAGAGAAGGGGTAGAAAAGGGTAGAAAAGGTAGAGAAGGGGTAGAAAAGGGTAGAGAAGGTAGAGAAGGGGTAGAAAAGGGTAGAAAAGGTAGAGAAGGGGTAGAAAGGGGTAGAGAAGGGGTAGAGAAGGGTAGAAAAATGGTTAGAAAAGGTAGAGAAGGGTAGAAAAGGGTAGAAAAGGTAGAGAAGGGGTAGAAAAGGGTAGAGAAGGGTAGAGGACGGTTAGGAAGGGTAGAGAGGGTAGAGAAGGGTAGAGGAAGGGTAGAGAAGGGGTAGTAGAGAAGGGGTAGAGAAGGTTAGAGAGGGATAGAGAAGGTAGAAAAGGGTAGCGAAGGGGTAGAAAAGGGGTAGAGAAGGTAGATAAGGGAAGGTAGAAACGGGCTTAGAGAACGGGTAGAAAGGTAGAGAAGGGTGTAGAAAGGGGTAGAGAAGGGCGTATAGAGAAGGGTAGAGAAGGGTAGCGAAGGTAGAGCAAGGGGTAGCAAGGACGGTAGAAAGGTAGAGAAGGAGTAGAGAAGGGTAGAGAAGGGTAGAAAGGGTAGAGAAGGGTAGAGAAGGTAGAGCAAGGGTAGAGACGGGGTAGAGAAGGGTAGAGAAGGGTAGAAAAGGTAGAGAAGGGGTAGAGAAGGGTAGAAAAGGTAGAGAAGGGGTAGAAAAGGGTAGAGAAGGGGTAGAAAAGGTAGAGAGGGTAGAGAAGGGTAGAAAAGGTAGAGAAGGGGTAGAAAAGGGTAGAGAGGGTAGAAAAGGTAGAGAAGGGTAGAGAAGGGGTAGAGAAGGTAGATAAGGGGTAGAGAGGGTAGAGAAGGGGTAGAGAAGGGGTAGAGAAGGGTAGAAAAGGTAGAGAAGGGGTAGAAAAGGGTAGAGAAGGGGTAGAGAAGGGTAGAAAAGGTAGAGAAGGGGTAGAAAAGGGTAGAGAAGGGTAGAAAAGGTAGAGAAGGGGTAGAAAAGGGTAGAGAAGGGTAGAGAAGGGTAGAGAAGGGTAGAGAAGGGTAGAGAAGGGGTAGAGAGGGTAGAGAAGGGTAGAAAAGGTAGAGAAGGGGTAGAAAAGCGTAGAGAAGGGTAGAGAAGGGTAGAAAAGGGGTAGAAAAGGGTAGAGAAGGGGTAGAGAAGGGGTAGAAAAGGTAGAGAAGGGGTAGAGAAGGGGTAGAAAAGGGTAGAGAGGGTAGAAAAGGTGTAGAGAAGGGTAGAAAAGGTAGAGAAGGGGTAGAGAAGGGTAGAAAAGGTAGAGAAGGGGTAGAGAAGGGTAGAAAAGGTAGAGAAGGGGGTAGAAAAGGATAGAGAAGGGGTAGAGAGGGTAGAGAAGGGGTAGAAAAGGGTAGAGGAAGGGTAGAAAAGGTAGAGAAGGGGTAGAGAGGGTAGAGAAGGGTAGAAAAGGTAGAGAAGGGGTAGAAAAGGGTAGAGAAGGGGTAGAGAGGGTAGAGAAGGGTAGAAAAGGTAGAGAAGGGGAAGAGAGGGTAGAGAAGGGTAGAAAAGGTAGAGAAGGGGTAGAAAAGCGTAGAGAAGGGTAGAGAAGGTAGAAAAGGGGTAGAAAAGGTAGAGAAGGGGTAGAGAAGGGGTAGAAAAGGGTAGAGAGGGTAGAAAAGGTAGAGAAGGGGTAGAGAAGGGTAGAAAAGGTAGAGAAGGGGTAGAGAAGGGTAGAAAAGGTAGAGAAGGGGTAGAGAGCGTACCAGCAGCAGGTCCTGAGCAGAGATACGGACAGAGTACGAGAAGGTGTCGTCGTCTTCATCTTCAACAAACTGCTGAGGATTGGCCGTCCACACTTTGATCTACACACCAACACAGCATTCTGGGATTAGAGAGCAGAGCAAGTGGACAGGGACAGGGACAGGGACAGGACTGAAGCATGGACGCACCTGGTCCTCAGTGATCTGCATGTAGAGGATGATGTAGTAGATGAGCTCCGGCAGAGCTTTCTTCACCGTGCTCTTGAACTTGTTGTTGTCCAGAAGCGTGTGCACAAACTCAAAGATGCTGAAGACCAGATTCTCAAACCCGAGAACCTCCCCTGCACACGCAGCACAGGAGAACAGTGAGCACCGCACAGCGCTCGGAGACCAACCAGAACCAACACTTACAGACCGGTACCGGTACCAGATCATCATTCAGCAGACATACATCAGAGTCTGATAATAACTGTTCACCTGTTAGTTCTTTAACAAGGTTAATAAGTTAATAAGGTATTGATAAGTTTCCCCCACAAACTGAAAGCTCTGTTATCAGACAAAAGTATAAGAGTCAGTAAAGTGAGTCAGTAACTGGTCCTATTTGATGCCCAACACTATTTTTATTTATATGATTTGATCACGCCTGCACGGAATTAGTTTCACCAAATAAATAAATAAATAAATAAATAAAAACAAACCATCAGAGTCAACTGGATCGTCCACCTCCTCTGTGTAGTTGACCTCCGTTCTCACATAAGTAGGATCAGCGTTAAGAAGCCTGAGTACTGAGTAGGTACGTATTAGACAGTCTGATTTATACAGTTCAGTACGTACTGCTCTCGTACTGAAACAGAGCTGCGCTGTGACGTCAGTAAATAAACAGGAGGAACGTTAAAGGATATAAAGCCGCGCTCTCCGTCAGCGTGTTCCACACGATAGGAAGGATCTGCTGCATGGACGACACCATGGATTTGGGGAAGTTCTTCACTAACGCAGTCACGGCCTGTTAGAGTTAAACCAAACACTGTGACACACCTACACCACATCACGCTCACCGCAGCAGATAAAAACCTGATCAAACATTATCACTTCATCAAAAATTAATAATAATAAAATCACACACACACACACACACACACGCTCTGTTAGCAGTTAAAATCCTCCTACTGGTCCTACCTGTTTACAGTTAATTATATAATAATAATTATAATTTATAAAACTCTCAGCTCAGCCTCTCTTTCTCTCCAAGTCTGATTATCTAGTTTCTGACCTTGAGGACCTCCATCTTGAGGCCACTGTCTGAGGTGGGTCCGTCGGGCATCTGCAGCGCCTGAACAAACGCCTCGGTGAACTGCTGCACCACCGGGAAGATCAGAGCTTTGGCCGCGCCCTGGGAATCAACAACAAACAAACAAAACAAATAAACAAAAATCCAAATCCACCAGCTGACCACTCCTTCTGCTGACCACTCCTTCGGTCCTCACCTTTTCAAACACCTCGATGGCGCAGATCAAGTTGGCACAGGTGGTGAAGATCTCCACCGCTCTGGATCTCGTGCGGATGCTGTACACCTGCAACACGACCAGACACGAGGGCATCAGGGCACTTTCCCCAAACACACTCCAGCGGGCCAGGAGTCGACCCCCCAGCCCGGCGACAGGGTCCAAACGGGCCTCGTAAGAACCGTATACAGTACCTCCGCCATGGTGAAGATTTTATACATCTCCGGCAAAATGACGGGCGCCACCAGCGGCATCTGCGTGTCCGTCACTTCTCTGGTGAACTCTAGAGGAGAGTGAACAATCAGTGACCCACACTGTTTAAACGGGTCAGTGGCGATCAGAACCGGAATAAACCGGACCAGACGCTCCGCTCAGACAGAACATGCCTGTATGACAGCTGTCAATCATCAGTACGAACTTTACATCTTAAACGTCCTGCTGCCGGGTTCCACCGTCCTGATACCTTCGCCATCACAGTGAAAACTTCTTACAGCATTTCAGAAACGTTTAAACACACAACTGAACTGGCGTGGGTAACGACGTGTGTGGGAGAACTCTTTGATCCAGATATACAGGTGTGTGTACGTGTGCTGCTCGTCTGAGGCCTCGTTACAGCGTCAGGACTTAATTATTCACTTCCAGTCGTTTCCAGGTCTGAATGCTGTCCTTCCTTTCGCAGAGCTCGCTTTACCACAGACACAGAGACGCACGTCCTCCAAACGTCACACACTAAACGGGTCTGTGTACAAAAAAGATACTACTTTTCTCAGCTAGCCCCTTTCTCAGTTACACAGTGACATCATCACATAACAGTTCTTATGCTGAGCTGCTGGAGACCCATAAAACACTGACCACTCAATCGTCCAGCTCTAGTCCAGCTCGCAGAGGAGGATCTACTGATTTGTACTACCGGACTTTCAGGATCAGACTCTGGATCAAACAGTGCTGTGGGAGCGGAACTTGTGTGTTGTGTGTATTTCCACATCTGCACAAACTCTGAGGGGCCCGGTACCTGTGAGGACCCTCATGGCGCCGTGGACAGCGTTGACATCTCCGCTGACCAACATGTCCATAAGGAGCGTGAAGAGCTGCGGCCAGGCCTCGGGCCAGTCCCAGTGAGCGATGGCCGACACCGCATAGGCCACGCTGGAGCGCACCTTACTGATGGCCTCCCGCAGACCCCCCGGCAGGAGGTCCCGGATCGCCGCCTTGGCCTGGAACGAGGAGCGTAAGGAGGAACAGGTACAGGTTATGAGGAGCAGCCTCAACTGAGAACAGGATTAGAAACTATCTATTGATCTTTAACAGAACTACAGATCAATAACTCAAATCCTATGTATGATGCGTGTGTGAGTCCTAGTGTGTAAGTGTGAGTCCTATGTATAATGTACGTGTGTGTATTTTTAATGTATAGTGTGTGTGTGTGTTTGTGTGTATAATGTGTGTGTGTGTGTGTGTGTGTGTGTGGTGGTCCTAGTGGTTGTCCTGGTTCAGGGTCTGAGTGAAGATCTGCACTAAGGTAAACTATAATCTTCTCACCCTTTCGGTGGTCTCTGGTGGTCTGAACTTCTCGGACTGGGCGCACCAGTGGGTCTCCACATACTGCTTCAGGATGACTGAGGCGAGCTGCATCAAACAAACAGACATCAAAGAGGAGTAACGAGCTAAACGCTAACTAAACATTAGCTCCCAAACCACCGCTACTCAGACACACTGAACCTTAAACACCCTCACCTGCCGAATAGCGAGGGCTCCCTGGGGGTCCACAGTCAGCTCAGCCAGGTGAACTCCAAACTCTGGGGTGGAACGTAAAGGAGACACGAGTTTAAACTTTATTCAGTTGGAGCACCGACACATATGACCTGCTGAGGCCTCAACAGCCAATCAGAGAGCAGATCAAACAGTCAGACGGACTTTATGAACAGCGAGGCTTCAAAGGCGGATGTTTTTTGTTGTAAACACTTCAAACAGTTTCTCCTGGTTCCTGTACAGGACTGTGTGAACGTGGAGCCGCGAGTCTCTGAGGCTGGATTTACGCTCAGAGCCGCCGGAGGCCCAGAGACAATGTTACTGCTGACACTCAGAACTCCAGCAGTGAGGAGCACCCGGACTCAAATCCAGCTACATCAGCCTCATCACACAGACTACACAGAGAGAGTGTATGTGTGTGTGTGTGTGTGTGTGTGTGTGTGTGTGTGTGTGTGTGTGTGTGTGTTGAATATGGTCAAATACCACATTTAGCATTACTGGAAGTTACAGCTTTAATAATAAAACAGATTTTCAGACGTAGAAAAAGATTCTGTTACATTTTATATTATATGTACAGTAACAACATGCTTTAACACATTATATATAAAACAAACTAAATACTATAACAGTATAAATATAAATAAAGATAGATCTGCTGTTTGAACAGACTCATCAAACGGGAGATACACTTTAAACTCTGATTAGAAAAGAGAAGTGCTGTGACGGGAGATACACATCAGTAGATACTGATACAGAAATATAAACGTCGTATAAACTTCCATCCAGATCAATATCACAGAGAAAACTCAATAAAATAAAAACCGTATCAATAAAATACAGACAGCTTTAACAGCAGCCTCACATCACCTGATCACTCCACCCATCTCTCATTCTCTCTCACACACACACACACACACACCCAAAACTGATAAACTCTTTAAACTCTTTTTTTAATTTCTACCCATACTGACACCATACAGCTCTGACCTTATTATTATTATTATTATTATTATTATTATTATTATTATTAGTAATAGTATATTCTACACAGTAGTAGTTAATATCTTTAAAAGATGAACATTTATTGTAAGAAATCACTAAAACAGAAACAACATTAAATATAAAAACTCCTGTACTTTAGGAAAAAGTCTGACTGGAAATCAGACCCGAGACTCAGACTGAGGTCCAACTGAGGGGTGATCAGTGAGGGGTGATCAGTGAGGGGTGATCAGTGAGGGGTGATCAGTGAGGGGTGATCAGTGAGGAGTGATCAGTGAGGGGTGATCAGTGAGGGGTGATCAGTGAGGGGTGATGAGTGAGGAGTGGTCAGTGAGGGTTGATGAGTGGTCAGTGAGGGGTGATGAGTGAGGAGTGGTCAGTGAGGAGTGGTCAGTGAGGGTTGATGAGTGAGGAGTGGTCAGTGAGGGGTGATGAGTGAGGAGTGGTCAGTGAGGAGTGGTCAGTGAGGGTTGATGAGTGATGGGTGGTCAGTGAGGGGTGATGAGTGAGGAGTGGTCAGTGAGGGGTGATGAGTGAGGAGTGGTCAGTGAGGAGTGGTCAGTGAGGAGTGGTCAGTGAGGAGTGGTCAGTGAGGAGTGGTCAGTGAGGGGTGCTGACGGTCATGTAAGGCGGCGGGAGGCGAATCGTGCAGAAACGCGTTTCCTAAAAATTAAACTATACAGATACAAACACTACCCCCCGAACCCAGAACCAGTAACCGCCCCGGTTTGAGTCCACAACCAGTAACCGCCCCGGTTTGAGTCCAGAACCAGTAACCGCCCCGGTTTGAGTCCAGAGCGGGTTTAATTCTGAGCTCAGTTTAACGTGACGGTGAAGTTTCTCCTCAGTGAAGCTCCGGGTGGCTGACGGAGCCCCGCTAGCCAGCCTGCTAACCCCGCCGAGCGGAGCAGCTGCTTCGGATAAAACCGAGTTTAATTCCTGAAACTCAGAAACGCTGCTGAGAGACTTTCTCCTCACCGGTCCGACCCACTCCTCCCTCCGGAACCGGTACCGAGTACACACCTGAGGAAACGCGTAGCTAAAGTTAGCTTCCTTCTCCAATTCCACCTTAAATACCTCAGCAGTTCCAGTCTCGCGCCTCGGGACCCCGCTGCTGTACCAGAGTAAGGAGTTGACTATTTAAGGTGGAACTAGAAGTTCAGTATTCAGACAGAACGTAAGGAGTTGACTATTTAAGGTGGAACTAGAAGTTCAATATTCAGACAGAACGTAAGGAGTTGACTATTTAAGGTGGAACTAGAAGTTCAATATTCAGACAGAACGTAAGGAGTTGACTATTTAAGGTGGAACTAGAAGTTCAGTATTCAGACAGAACGTAAGGAGTTGACTATTTAAGGTGGAACTCCGTATTCAGACAGAACGTAGGTAACGTTACTGTGTAATTTAAGGTGGACCGGGATGTTCGGTGAAGAAGTTAGAACGCAGCTTCTGCTCCGTTTAAGGTGGACTGAGGAATTCGACTAAGCAGCCTCAGAACGCGGTTGAGCGGGAGTGGGTTTTGCGGTTCCCCTCTGTAAGCGAAGCTAACCGGGCGGGCTAACAGAACCGAGCCGCCGCCGAAGAGCTCACCTTCCGTCACTTCCAGCACTTTAATCTGCTCCTCTGCGGCCGCGCGGACCTCCTGAACCGGGGACAGGATGGCGGTCAGGGTCTCGATCAGAGCCTCTTTCAGTCCCTGCTGAACCGGACCTGCGGCCGAACCCGCGCCGGGAGCCGAAGCGCTCATTCCCGCCATGTTCTCACCAGTAGCGCGAGGCTGCGGAGGCAGAACCGCCGAACAGCGACCCCGCAGCACTGCGCGCCAACCCGCCGGAGGAGGAGCGTCACCCCGGCCTTTAGTAGCTCCGCACGGCTCGGCGCCCCCTGCAGGAACGGAGGTGGAACAGCGACACCGCGCCGTCACGGCTGGCCTGCTGGTGGAGCTTCTGGTACTGAGTTCCGGGTTTGATCTTCTGGTAGAGCTCGGTATCAGACCGAACAGGAGTTTTTATACCCAGAACCTTCATTAACACCCAGATACCGGACTCTAACAGTATAACTGAAATTAAAATTTATAAATCACATTCCTACAAACTGTCTCCACTTTCAATGGGAGTCAATGGAACCAGAAGTTTTTCCAAGCTACTCTGGAGCATTTCTATTGGTCCATTCATCTTTAAATATTCACACCGTGTTAAAAACAGCTGTCGAGCTCAATTGCAGAAAAAATAGACTAAAATTAATATATGTTTTTCATTGGACAGCAAAAACTGGCTAGTGTTTCATCTTTCAACATACACACGTCTTCTCTGTCCAAAGAAAAATAAAATCTCCAAAACAGCTTTACAGGAGAGAACTGAACCTTCTTTACTTTCTATGGGAGTCAATGGAACCAGAAGTTTTCCCCAAGCTACTTTGGAGCATTTCTATTGGTCCATTCATCATTATATATTCACACCATGTTAAAAACAGCTGTCGAGAAAATGAAAAGAAAATGAAAAGAGACTAAAATTGATAATGTTTTTCATTGGACAGTAAAAATTGGCTAGTGTTTCATCTTTTAACATAATGCTTAATGACCTTACACACACACACACACACACGGGTATCACACACTCACGTCTTCTCTGTCCAAAGAAAAATAAGCATCTCCAAAACAGCTTTACAGGAGAGAACTGAACCTTCTTTACTTTCTATGGGAGTCAATGGAACCAGAAGTTTTTCCAAGCTACTTTTCTATTGGTGCATTCATCATAGAACTGTTTTTCTTTGGAGAGTGATGCTATAACACTATAAACACACACACACGCACACACAGGTATCACCCCACCCCCCTTTTAAAAATAAGCACTCCTGTAATCCGGTGCCGCTCGTGAACTGTCAGTGAGAACAACCCATTTTATTCCACAGTTAACATCTGATATGGTTCTCTGTTAAAGAAAGAAACAGCATAAAGTCACAAAGTATAGTTCACACTTCTTCTGTCTGCTACATCACTCAGATCACCTACACCAGGATTCTGTACAACCATCGCTAACGCAACAAGCTACAGATCAGAGCAGATCTCGAGCTACTGAAAGCCAGGGCAGCCGGCACGGACGCGGCTGGGATAAATAAATAACATCATTAGATACACGTACCAAAGCAGGGTTCCAAAAATAAACTCAGACCATTCGTTTTAGTCCAATTAATACAATTTGGTGGAAAAGGCCCCGGAGCCGGGGCTCCTGATTACATCACGTGTTAGGAGGAAACGTGGCTTCTGAAAAACTGAATCCAATCAATTCTACCGACAGCCCTCGGCCGCGGGACGGAGACGCTGGAGGGGCGTCTGCGTGTCGTGTCTTCTACACGAGAGAAAGGAAGTCTAGAAGAGGAAATGTAAAAACACCAGAAAAAGGCGACCAGAGTCGTAAGGGTTCTGGATAACAGTCCTATCAAGAACAAAGTAGCACCGGAGCGACGGGGCGTGTATACGGGGGCGTCTGAGGAGGAGGCGCGGGTTCTGGTGCGTACTTGGTGCTATAACTCGTGTGCAAAACTCAAAGTCTTCGGACGCTCCGCGGCGTTTTGGTCCTCATTGTATCAAATCGCTTAACGAGCAGTTGACGCAGATGTAGTCCTCGTTCTCGGCCTGCTCAGCAGACACGCCCACGCAGACCTGGTGGAACCACTGGTTACAGCTGCCGTCGCACTGGACCCAGTTAACCTGCAGGGGAAAGCAGAGGAGGACTTCAGAACCGGGGGTCACGGTGGGACAGTCGGAGGTTCTAAAGACTGAACGAAAGAGGAACTGACCTCGTTACCCTCCGGCTGCAGACACCGCTTAGCCGAGCACACGGACCAGTCCTCCTCCGAGTCCTCCGAACAGGACGGGTCTGAGAGGGAGTTGGACGGGGAGACAGTCCTTTTCTCCTCACGTCTCCTCTCCTTGTTTGTCTTGGGCTTCTTCTTCTTGGGCTTCTTGATCTTGTCTCGGTCCTGCACGTCAGGGTTCTCCTTCTCCAAGCGCCTCTTGGGGTTCTTCTCCAGCTTCTCACATTCCTTCTGCGACTCCAGGAGAACCTCCTAGAAGAACACGTTCATTTTAAAACAGTCCTATAATAATAATAATAATAAGAACAATAATAATAATAATAATAATAATAATAATAAGTTATGATGTTCATGGAAACACACTGTGCTCTAACCTGGCTTTTGCTGGGGGGTGGACTTTTGTGAACTGGGCTTTTGTGGGGTGGGCTTCTCTGTGGTGGACTCCTGTGGGGTGGGCTTCTCTGCGATGGGCTCTTATGGGGTGGGCTTCTCTGCGATGGGCTTTTATGGGGTGGGCTCCTCTGCGATGGGCTCTTGTGAGGCGGGCTCCTCTGCGGTGGGCTCTTGTGGGATGGGCTTTTATGAGGTGGGCTTTTATGGGGCGGGCTCTTGTGGGGCGGGCTCCTGTCCTGAGCAATGTGGTACTGATGGTCGTGCTCGCTGCTCTGGAGGGAGTGGTGAGACGGGGACATCCAGCTAAGCAGGCCCTGGTAGAGCTGGTGCAGCTCAGGTAAAGTCACCTGCAGCAGGAGACCCTCCACCAGCAGCTCCTCCAGCTCAGGACTAAGAACTAAGACACAAACACCAAACACGCTCAGAACCAGCAGCACAACTCAGACTAGCTAGAGCAGCTTCAACATCTGAAAACTCTACTGACCGCTCAGAGGGACACACGGGTGCTGCATGTAGAAGGAGCTGTTACTCCCTTCCAGGGTCAGAGTGGAGGCCGTTCCAGAGAAAGGTCTCATCTGCAGGTCCAAATCAGAAGAAGAAGAAACAGACGTTCAAAACAAACCTGCACTAAACCAGTTCAGTAAACAGGAGAGGTGTGAACAGAAGCCAGTGAATCAGACTGTGATGGTTTGTTTTTACTGGTTTACAGAAACAACACGGCTGCTTGGAGTCTGATTATCAGAGCAGAGCGTTCGAGCTCAGAGCGATTTGTAGGTGACGAGAATGATGGGAAGATACGAGCACTCAGCTGATCTATCATCAGACATCCAGCTCACCAAACTAACCAGCCAGGTCTACTAACTACCTAAAACTGCTGGTCCAGTATTCAGGTTCTGAACCCAAACTAAGCCCTGACTCTAGAAGTGAGAGGATATTTTTAAGAAAAACAAGTCTGTAAAAATAGTTTTATTTGAGAAAGTTAAAACTCAGCTTCTCTGCTTTCGTCTCCTGAAACTGAAGTGTGTCTGATCTGTGGAGGAGGTTTTACCAGGAGCAGTGAGGAGGAGTCTCCTAAACCCTGTACTCTATCAGCCGCAGTGAAAACGCCGGGGTCCCTCGTTACTGCCGTGGTTCTATCACTAGACTGTGGACGTTGGTGTCTGCCCTGGTGTCTGTCCTGGTGTCTGTCCTGGTGTCTGTCCTGGTGTCTGCCCTGGTGTCTGCCCTGGTGTCTGCCCTGGTGTCTGTCCTGGTGTCTGTCCTGGTGTCTGTCCTGGTGTCTGTCCTGGTGTCTGTCCTGACTTAGCGGGATGCAGTAGAGAGCCACGGCGACTGGTTCATGTCTCTCTATTACCGTGTACTGTTTCCACGGGAACCCAAAATGCAGCCAGACGTACCACTTAAACGTGGCGGAAGAGTCTTCTATACAAACCTCCTCCAACAACGCTACACTGTCTGCTCCTAGCAGAGACCCTCTGTACCTGACCAGGTGATGTATTACAGCGATACCCCTCCTGCTGGGAGCTGCTCTCGCCACCGGTGCTGCCGGATCCCTCGTAACAAGTTTATACGACTGAGCTGACTCTTCCCCGCGAGACAGATTCAAGCTCAACAAGAAATATAGTCGCGTTAATCTCGTGAGATCTCGTCACCCCCCCCCCCGAAACTCTTAATGAAGACCTCCTAACGAAGTTCTAGTGTGCTGAGTGAATGTGTTTACAGACTAGATTAGAGGAAGATCATCACCGTTATACTCAGATTTACTGAGATTTTCATTGTTCTGACCTCTCTGTATGAAGTGGGCCGTTAAAGGGCACAGCAGAGCGCTAAGCGTGTGTACTGACCCCCCCATCCCTCCACAGGACCACCTAACCAGCCCGACTCCCCCTAACAGAGGTATAACAGGTGGAGGACGGAGGACGCTTACTTTCCCACTGAAGTGCTGCGTGAACGGTGAGACCTGCTGGACTCGGTGTTGCCAGCGCACCGTCCTCTCGATCACATAGCGCAGGGCGTCGCCCTCGGGGAGCCGGACCCGGATACGCTGGAGAGAGGCCAGCAGGGGCAGCACCTTGTCCAAGGGGGGCTTCTCTGATCGACTGCAGCGCGGGCACAGCCACAGGCGGCCGGCCTGCGTCTCCTGGAACCCCGGCACGCAGCCGCTGTGGTAGGCGTCGCGGCAGAGCTCGCACTGGAGCATCGGGCCGGCGGGCACCGTGTGACACAAACACACTGTGGGCGCGGAGGGGCTGGGCTGGAACTTCATCTCGTTGGTGGACCTCAGGCCCGACAGGCTCTCCAGCTCCTTCAGACGCACCTCAGCGAGAGTCGCCATCTGTGGAGCAGCGACACGCAATCATCACACAGACGGAGCAGACGCCCCCGATACACCCCTCACTCCATTACAGCTCACACGCAGCTCACACGCAGCTCACACGCAGCTCACACGCAGCTCACACGCAGCTCACACTGCTTCTACACACTCTTCATTCAAACACGAGGAACCATGTGCTGGTTTATCTCAGAGACACAGAAGAACGTAAACGCTAGCAACAGAGAGTAAGAGTGAATAAGGCAGCGTACGGCTGAGGCGGTGTCTTTACTCTCAGACAGAGCTTTCTCCACGTCACCGAGACTGTCCAGCTTCAGTCCTGGCTTTTTGCCAGCAGGGGAGACGTCTTTCACTCGTTTAGACTTCGATTTTGGACATTCTGTCTCACACTTTGGACAGAGGACCTTAAAAGAGAAAGACACAGAGTAAAATTAAAACTGTTATATCATATTACACACTCACACACACTCACACACACACTCACACACGCACACACGCACACACGCACACACGCACACACGCACACACGCACACACTCACACACTCACACACTCACACACTCACACACTCACACACACACGCACACTGATCTCAAAACATTCAGGCTGTGTTCACACTGCCAGCCCAAATCTGGTTTCAGGCTCATCCACACACTCTATAGAAGATTATACTACCTCAGCCGCTGACCTTATTAACGGTCTCATGGCTGAATGCAATCAAATGATGAGGGTGTTGGTGGGGGGGCTTGATGGGGAGGGGCCAAACTTCTCAGTAACACCGTCTGGTGTCAATTTTAACAGTAGTACCAGCTCCAAGTCTAGTATGAGCCTAAACTTGAATTTAACTAGTCCTGGGCTCGGGCTGCATCATCAGTGCAGGATCTCAGTGCAGGTCAGGAGACCCACAGCGTGAGTATCTACATGTGGTGACTCCAGAGGGACTCCAGAGGGACTCCAGAGGGACTCCAGAGGGACTCCAGAGGGGAGTTGTGAGCTGTGACAGTGTAACTGATGGGATTAATGATGGCCCTCAAAGGTCGGAGACGTCTGGACACACAAATCCGATCTGATGGCGTAGCAGTGTGGACAGTCGTCTCTGATTTGAGAAACGAGATTTGTTAGCAGTGTGAACACACTGACCAGCGGCCGGACGCTCACCTCCAGGAGTGACAGAGACGAGTTCTTCAACAGGAACATTTTAGCCGCGCTCTCTTTCCAGGCCTGCACCTCGGATACCAGGCTCTCCAGGCGAGCCAGAGACTCCAGCAGGACCGGGATGCCCTTAGCTTTCGACACCAGATCAGACAGCGCGGCAAGAACGGGGACGCGTCCTCCGAGCTGCAGACAGACACACAGTTAAACAGACGCAGCAACGAAGACACAGAGTTCAGTACTGCTCACGGCCCGCGGGTGACCGGACCGGTGTTGGGATGCGGACCTGTAGCGCGTCTGCCTCCCGCATCCAGTCTCGGGCCCGGCTCACCGCGTCCTTCAGCTGGAGACAGTTCGGCAGGTAGGCATGGATACTGTTGATTTCCAGCGAGGCTGCCTCGAGCGCCTCCAGACTGTGACGAGGCCTGAAGAGGAAATACATTCAACTTCAGCACAGTTTAAAAACCTGACTCTCTACTGAACACCACCAGGTCACGAGCCACTCACTGCGGGTCACCGTGGCTTCCTATACGGTGGTCCCGCCGCTCAACGCACAGAGAGCGGCACAGAGAGCGGCACAGACAGCGGCACAGACAGCGGCACAGACAGCGGCACAGAGAGCGGCACAGAGAGCGGCACAGACAGCGGCACAGACAGCGGCACAGACAGCGGCACAGACAGCGGCACAGAGAGCGGCACAGAAAGCGGCACAGAGAGCGGCACAGAGAGCGGCACAGAGAGCGGCACAGAGAGCGGCACAGACAGCGGCACAGAGAGCGGCACAGAGAGCGGCACAGAGAGCGGCACAGAGAGCGGCACAGAGAGCGGCACAGAGAGCGGCACAGACAGCGGCACAGACAGCGGCACAGACAGCGGCACAGACAGCGGCACAGACAGCGGCACAGACAGCGGCACAGAGAGCGGCACAGAGAGCGGCACAGAGAGCGGCACAGACAGCGGCACAGACAGCGGCACAGAGAGCGGCACAGAGAGCGGCACAGAGAGCGGCACAGAGAGCGGCACAGAGAGCGGCACAGAGAGCGGCACAGAGAGCGGCACAGAGAGCGGCACAGAGAGCGGCACAGACAGCGGCACAGACAGCGGCACAGACAGCGGCACAGACAGCGGCACAGACAGCGCTTCAGGACACAATACTTTAATCCTGCTAATCTGCCAGGAAGCAGCGTCGCCCTGCAAACGCTAGCCCAGCACATCTGACCTCCCCAGGGCTGAAAGAGCCGCCCCAGCCTTTCTGTACATACCAGCAGAGAACAAACCGCCCCCGCCCCCCCACCTGGTCACTCCACAGGCACTCCGAAATAAAACTACTGCAAGCGTGATCTAGTTTGATCTGGACGTGGACCAATCAGCTGTAGAGAAGCACTGCCAGATCTATTTCAGCACCGACATAAAACACAAGCTACAAACATAATAAAAATAAAATAAATAAATAAATAAATATCATGAAAAAATAAATATATCTACACTGAGTAGAGTTAACGTCAGCTACCTGGCGGTCAACATGTTGTGGGCCTTCTCCTCCCAGTGTTCAGACACCGTCAGCAGCTCCTGCAGCCGGGCCATCGTCCTCTCCACGCAGGCGTGTGGTGCCAGTCCGACGCCCTGGTCGATCAGCCTCCTCATGCAGTCCAGGCTGAGGCTGGCTGGCTGCTCGCTGGCCTGCTGTACTGCCTCCACCCACCGGGCCTGTTCCAGCCTCTGTCTGAGCACCGCCAGCTCAGGCAGGTCCACGTCCAGGCCGGTGCCCTCGTCCAGCGAGCCTTGCAGCGCCGCCGAGCCGGGCATGTCCTCGGCCAGGAGATCAGCGCTCCGCTGCTGGAACTGCTCGATGCGGCTCAGCAGAGCCTTAGAGGAGAGGAGAAGAGAAGAGAGGAGAGGAAAGGAGGGGAGGAGAGAGGAGAGGAGAAGAGAAGAGAGGAGAGGAAAGGAGGGGAGGAGAGAGGAGAGGAGAAGAGAAGAGAGGAGAGGAAAGGAGGGGAGGAGAGAGGAGAGGAGAAGAGAGGAGAGGAGAGGAAAGGAGGGGAGGAGAGAGGAGAGGAGAAGAGAGGAGAGGAGAGGAAAGGAGGGGAGGAGAGAGGAGAGGAGAAGAGAGGAGAGGAGAGGAAAGGAGGGGAGGAGAGAAAGGGAGAGGAGAATTTATAAACTATTAAATTATTATTTTACCAGAGGATACGGCTCCAGGATGTTTAGGCATGCTTGCGTCTGATTGGATGAAGGGGAGGGGGTAAGGGGTGGGTAGTGTAGTGTCTCTACTAATATTGTTATTAAACTCTAACATTAGTGTAACGTTAGTGTAGTGTCTCTACTAATATTGTTATTAAACTCTAACGTTAGTGTAATGTCTCTAATATTGTTATTAAACTCTAACGTTAGTGTAACGTTAGTGTAATGTCTCTAATATTGTTATTAAACTAACGTTAGTGTAACGTTAGTGTAGTGTCTCTAATATTGTTATAAACTCTAACGTTAGTGTAACGTTAGTGTAGTGTCTCTACTAATATTGTTATTAAACTCTAACGTTAGTGTAATGTCTCTAATATTGTTATTAAACTCTAACGTTAGTGTAACGTTAATGTAGTGTCTCTAATATTGTTATAAACTCTAACGTTAGTGTAACGTTAGTGTAGTGTCTCTACTAATATTGTTATTAAACTCTAACGTTAGTGTAATGTCTCTAATATTGTTATTAAACTCTAACGTTAGTGTAACGTTAATGTAGTGTCTCTAATATTGTTATTAAACTCTAACGTTAGTGTAACGTTAGTGTAGTGTCTCTACTAATATTGTTATTAAACTCTAACGTTAGTGTAACGTTAGTGTAGTGTCTACTAATATTGTTATTAAACTCTAACGTTAGTGTAACGTTAGTATAGTGTCTCTAATATTGTTATTAAACTCTAACGTTAGTGTAACGTTAATGTAGTGTCTAATATTGTTATTAAACTCTAACGTTAGTGTAACGTTAGTGTAGTGTCTCTACTAATATTGTTATTAAACTCTAACGTTAGTGTAACGTTAGTGTAGTGTCTCTACTAATATTGTTATTAAACTCTAACGTTAGTGTAACGTTAGTGTAGTGTCTCTACTAATATTGTTATTAAACTCTAACGTTAGCTTCACCTGAACACGCCGCTCAGAAGCAGCCAGAGTGAAACACCTCCTTCTCTAATTCTGATTTACTGGAGAAACAGTGAAACACCTGCGTGTAGGTGATTAAATGAAGACTGGTGTCAGAACGTTCTCCTACGTTCTGCTAAACCTCAGTCCAACATCATATGTACTGAGGAGCGAGAACCAGGGTTCTAGTAGGTCGAGACGTGGTTGAACCCGTCTGGTCTGTGACTGAAAGCAGGCAGGTGGTCCAGTACCTTGAGAAAGGGGGCCTGTCTGATGGTGCAGGGCAGGTCATACAGCTGCTGGATGAACGAGCGCAGCTCCTCTACAGTAAGCTGGTTCTGGGATTTGCCTCCACCGGTGCGGTACCTGAAACACAGGTATCAGTGATCAGTGATCTCCACAGACCAGAGGAACGCAGGGCTCCAGCGAGGAGGATCTAAGGCTGCACCTGGTCTGTCTCTTGCCGTTCAGTAACTGCTGAGCCATGGAGGCGATCTTCTCCGCGTCCTGGATGATCTGGCGCAGGTGCCTCAGCAGGTCAGTCTCGGGGTACATCTTCTTTTCTGCCTCCATGATCAGAGCTCGAAGGTCCTCCAGGTCTGCAGCAGAAGAAAGGAAGAGCACGCATCACTTCTACTCACAGACACAACCTATCAGTGTTCACCATCAGATCAGGTCTGAACCGTCACTCACCACTTTTTTCGTGATCAGACTTCAGAGTCTTGTCCACCTTAGAGGCCCAGTCCTCGTACGACTCGGCTCGGCTAGCCACAGCTTTAAACATCTGGTTCAGCGTTCCCAGCGTGTACTTATAGCTGTAGAGCAGTACGCGGGATTATAGAGCTCCATTAACTATTCACACATCACATACATCAAAGGATATTTAAATCAATGTTCAGAAGCTGTTCTCAATAGTTAGTTAAATTAAAGGAGCGGTGTGTAATCTTCAGGGGTGATACTTCAACATAAATACTCAGGAAGTACTTTCTACAGCCCCTGTGTGGAATGTTATTCTGTAGCAACACTGCAGCTCTACGTAGCAACTGTCGCCAAAAGACAACCGACTAATAAGCAGATCTAATGAAAATAATTTCATTTAAAATATTCTATTACTACTGATACCCTAAATCTTACACACTGCTCCTTTAATTGACTTCATACTGTGATTATATGTGGACAGTAAAAAGTAATAAAGTGAATATTTTTTTTAAATGAAAGATATTCTGGAGTCATATCCTCTCCTCATCATCCTGGACACAAACTTACAGCATTCATTTTATTTATTTATTTATTTTTTACACATACAGTCTTATTTTTAACAAATTCAGTGTTGGAGGTGATACAGCAGAGATTAAACCATCTGAAATGTAGTTTAGCAGTAAAGACGGATCTATAGTGAATCTACAGCTTTCTGGTTTCATTCCTTTCAGTAAGTTTATTAAAGGAGAAGATATTAAAGGTGTAATTGAGGTACATGATGAACTAGATGTCAGTTAAAACCCTGTAAAATAGATTTTTAATATAATAAAACTATGTTTGTGTTGAGTTACACCCACTGATACATGACCAGTTTACATTATTACTATTATTCACTCTTCTGTACTGTTATTTTATAGACCGGCTACACACACTGCAAAATCACTGTACTTCAGCTCTCTAGACTGACCACCGTCATCACTGTGGCTCCTAATAATAATAATAATAATAATAATAATAATAATAATAATAATTCTATTAACAGTTTCTATTTAACGACCTCACGTCTCTATCAGTGCAATAAGACTTCTACTGCTCTTGTAATGTATATGTACATAGAACTGCCCCACTGTGGGGTTACCAGCTCTTCTATAACACTCCAGTTATTTACTTATTTATTTATTTATTTATTCTAATTACCGTTCGTCGTCTACAGTGCAGTCTGTGTTGTACACAGTGACGCTGCCTGTTTCCTTCAGGATCAATACAGCGTTACCGTATCTGCCTTGTGTAAATACTGGACTAGGTAAAACACCAGTCTGACTGTTGGGGTGAGGAGTGATATAGAGTGATATACTAGAGTACATGCGTCCATCACTAACGTAAACACACTCACTTCAGTGTGTAGTTTCTGGGGTCGCAGGAGCAGAAGCCCTGGAGGTGGTGCAGACAGACCAGCTGGCCTGGACTGCAGGGACACGTTATAGCAGACAGGTAGCAGGTGGTCCTGCACTTCGTACACTGCCTCTCCTCGTCTGGCTGCTCCTCATAGTCCACCTGCTGGGAGTGCCACACGCCCTGGGGAGACCAAACATCCACACAATGGGATCAATTAACCACGAACAGGAGGATTTCACTCACAGCACTCAGAAAACAGGAGAGAAAGACAGAACATACATGATAAACTCAATAAATAAATAAATAAATAAATAAATAAATAAATATCAGGAAAGCCCACTGATCACTGATGGAACCAGTTTGGTTAAAAATTCTAAAAAATGTGCTGTTCACTGATTAAAAGTGTTCAAACAGAGTAAAGAAACTTTCTACAGCAGAAGATCAGACCAGGAACGAAACACAGACACTGTGGCCTCTTACATATACCCTCCTTATATACCATAACATCTCAAATACAGCCCTGCCTAACAGTAAACATATATATATATATATATATATATATATATATATATATATATATATATATACTATATATATATATATATATATATATATATATATATATATATATATATGTGTGTGTGTTCCAGGTGACCATTACTCGTGTGTGACACTGTTACGAGAAAAGGCCTCATAACAGGAACGGAACCAAACCGGTCTCCTCCCGTCTCCACAGCCAGGTCTCGTACACGCGGCTGGTGTGATGTGTAAGAGTGAGATGTTCTCACCTGCTTGTAGGCCTTCTCGCGCAGCTCCTTCTCCTCCTGCAGCATGGCGCTCATGTCCCTCTGTATGGCAGAGGCCAGCTCCAGCTCCAGGCCGTCGGCCTTGGCGGCGATATTGCACACCATCTCGTCGTGAGAGAAGACGCAGTATCTGTTCAGAGAGCGGTAGTGTTCCACACACTGCCGACCCAACGGCATCTGGGAGAGAAACGAGGTCACCGTTACACCATCACTCAGATTTACAGCCTTACGAGAGCAGCGCGGCCTACAAAACACGGAGAGGACTCACCCAGTCCACCGTGCAGAAGTTCACAGCCTCCGCAAAGTTGAAGCCCTGATTGAAGCCGCTGTGATAGGCTCTCGGGAAGGTGATGACAAACTCCCCAGCACACTGGTTAGTGCGGTAAATCTGGAACAGAGCACACACCACGTCTCACTCTCAAACATCTCTCCAGACTCTCCAGAACTTCAACACAGACCTAAACGCCTAATGATGCCTTTAGTCTAAATTTAATCTGAGAACCGAGTCTAAGCAGTAGAGCAGCGGGATGGTGGTCAGCTGGCCTGTACGAGAGCACTCACAGGGACTCCGTGCTCCATCAGGAGATTTGGGTTCATGATGGTGACCAGCTGGTGGAGAAGATCTGGCTGGGACTCGAACAGCTCAGGGGCCAGCTTCTTCATCACCATCTCCAACTGCTCTGCAGCGTAGCCTGGAGCGCCATACCACGTCTTCGGCTCTCCCCTACGAGACACACACACACACACACACACACACACACACACACACACACACACACACACACACACACACACACACACACGACCATCAGCTGAGATCAGACTCTCTCACTGGCAAATAAAAACATACAACTACAACAACAGGAGGAGGAGTCTGAGAGCAGAGTTTAATTATTAGACTGAACTTAAAGCATCATTAAACTACAGATATCAGAACATCAGACAAATAAAACAAATAAACTTGATTGTTATGATACAATAGAGGGAGTATGTGGGATTATAGAGCTCTATTAACTATTTACACATCAATCAATTACATCAAAACACAATTCAATCAAAGTCAATGTTCAGATACTGTTTTCAATAATTTAGTGACTCGGTTAAATTAAAGGAGCGGTCTGTAATCTAGGCTGAGGTTGTAAACATGGCTGGGTATTAAGAGCCTCTCAGAATCTTTAAGGCGTGTGATTTTTGCCGTCACTCCACATTTCAGGGTTGTTGTCCTGAGGCCTACAACTTGGCCAAGGGCTGAAGAAGGTGGACACAGCTAGCTCAGCCAGCGGCGTAGAGACTTCAGGGCCTTTTTAGCCCACAGTGCTGGTCGAAGGAGGAAGTGACACACTCGCACATCAGTTCTGTGTTTATATAGATTTTGGTTTCAGATGCTGTTTTCAATAATTCAGTTTAATTAAAGGAGCAGTGTGTAATCTGGGCTGAGGCTGCGTATAGGCTGACACTTCAACTTAAATACAAAGGAAGTACTTTCAACAGCCAGTGTGGGGGTTGTCCATTCTGGGCTACCGTAGCAACACTGCGGCTCTATGTAGCAACTGTCACCGGACGGCAACCAGATCCTATTCAGATCTGAATGAATCATTCATAGTAATTAAAATACAGTTTGTATTTACCGGTATACCTATATATATATATATATATATATATACACAACTTTTATTGGTTCCCCTAAATCTTACACACTGCTCCTTTAATTTACCAACTTATACTGTAATTATTTACTGATGGTCTACTATCCACTTACACATGTTTGGGCAGTTCGAGCTTTAATTAATATTTTTTAATAAAATACTTTCTGGATATTTATTTATTTATCCAGAGGCAGCGTACGGCTACGTCTCTACTTCAACCAGTGCTGCTCTGAGTTACAGTTAAAGAAAGTTAAACAGAGATAAATAATAAATAAGAAACTGTAAATACAGAACTCATACGAGACAATGTGTGTGAAAGCAGTAAGTGTGAGTGTTGGTGTCAGAATGTGGGTGGAGCTGGTGTAAACAGCAGTGAGTATGGATGTGGTGGAGCTGTGAAGGTGAAGTACAGCTCAGTAGACATTACTGGAGATGTTCAGGTCTGAGAGTAAGATCCACTGATTACTGATGACATCACAGCACCTGCTTCAATAGTCATACCAGTGCAGGTAGTTGATGGAGTAGCTCCAGTGGTCCTCTATATGCCAACAGAAGGAGGAGAAGCACATGCCAACGTAGAGCCACGGGAGCTTCATCCCACATATGTCAGCAGTAATGTGAGTCAGCACAGAGGCGTCCAGCACCGGCATGTTGTTCAGGTTCCAACCGCTCGTAAGATAATGCTGGAGAACAGACGGAGAGCATCTTTACCAAACGCTGGACCTTCTAGGCTGTTTACTGAGAAGACCAGCACGAGCGTCATCATCGTTACTCTTATTTCTTTACTCTTCACGACAGGCAGCACAACGTACCTCCTCCTCAGGCGAGACTGTGAAGGTGCCGTTCTTCACAGGGAAGCCGCTGCCGAAGTCCTTGGAGGCGATATCTGCCCCGTACTCCACAGTCACGTCCTCCTCGATGGTGCTGACCAGACGCCAGAACTCCTTCTCAACAAGCTCTGTAGGAACCATCTACGAGACAGGAGTGAGAGAGAGTGAACGTCGTGGTCTGTACAGGACGTAACTGACCTGGTACAGCAGGACGGAGGACCTGGACCTACATGAACAGGCATGTTGAAGTAGTCGGACTTGAAGGAGTCGGCCATGTCTCCGAACGAGCGGAGGGTGTAGTCTCTGCAGGCCTGCTCGAAGCCGAACGCGACCTGAAGCTTGCCGCACTCCTGGCGTACGGAGAGACACAGACATGTTTTAGAAACACATGATCCGGACGGTGTCCGTCGCTCAGACCGCGTCCCGGAGAGACGTACGCTCATCATCTCAGCCGTCACCGTGTTTCAGTTCAGCCACCTTAAACCAGAAGAAGTAGCCATGCTTACCTGGGCCAGGCACTTGGGGCATCTCCAGTCTCCTTTAGGAACATCATGGAGAGGTGGGATCAGACAGAAGGTGTGGTAGCTGTCATCACACCCATCACACAGCAACAGCCTGTCCTCATCACCCCCTCCCCCACACACCAAACACATGTACTGCTCCACCTGGACGAACAAGCAACATCAGATTAAAGACCACCCTATTTACAAAACAGAGGGGGCGCTGCGCAAACGTAAACAAAAACAACAAAATTCGCTGCTAATCATTTAAAAAACTACATTTGAAAAACAGCAGAAAAACAAAAACAACAAATAAACTGAAAATTTACTTTGAAAAGTTTGCCACAAGTTTGCTGGGAGCAACAACAGACTGAACAATTAATTAATTAATAATCAGCAGTTAATAGACGGCCGGCGGAACATCTCACAGCCAATCAGGTTAACTGGTAGCAGGACTCTTTTGAACCCACAGTGATGAACGAAGGAGGAGTGTTCGACTTGCACGCCACTGAATTCTGTGTTTATATAGATTTTGCGCAGCGTCCAAACATTTTTGGAAACAGCATTTTACTAATTATAGTCAATATAACTGTAAATTAATATTTTCAATGCATATGAACGTCAGCAGCCATCAGTTATATTAGTAATTAAATACTTAATATAATAAATACTAAATTAATTATGGGTCAAATAATAAAAAATGATGTTTAAATAAATTATAAATCATCTGTAACCTTAAAAAACATTTTACTGTAAAAAGACTAAAAACTCTGCCAGCTGGTCTTTACTGTATGAAAGATATGAAGACGTGTGATTATGCAAAATAATAACAGCCGGTAGTTTCAGCAACTGAGTAACAGAAACAGCTCCTCCATAGAAACACTGCAGAACATACACAGACCAGACATAACACTAACCCCACCTCCTCCTATCAGCTCCACTGACCATACAGGACCTCCACCCACTGACCATACAGGAGCTCCACTCACTGTCCACTGTATCAGCTCCACTGATCATACAGGACCTCCACTCACTGTCCACTGTATCAGCTCCACTGACCATACAGGAGCTCCACTCACTGTCCACTGTATCAGCTCCACTGACCATACAGGACCTCCACTCACTGTCCACTGTATCAGCTCCACTGACCATACAGGACCTCCACTCACTGTCCACTGTATCAGCTCCACTGACCATACAGGAGCTCCACTCACTGTCCACTGTATCAGCTCCACTGACCATACAGGACCACCACAGAGCAGATACTATTAGGGAGGTGGGTCATTCTCAGCACTGCAGTGACACTGATGTGGTGGTGTGTGTGTGTGTGTGAGAGTGTGTGTGTGTGTGAGAGTGTGTGTGTGTGTTAGTTAGTGTGTGTGTATGTTAGTTAGTGTGTGTGTGTATGTTAGTTAGTGTGTGTGTATGTGTTAGTTAGTGTGTGTGCGTGTGTGTGTTAGTTAGTGTGTGTGTATGTGTGTGTTAGTGTGTGTGTATGTGTTAGTTAGTGTGTGTGTTAGTGTGTGTTAGTTAGTGTGTGTTTTAGTGTGTGTTAGTTAGTGTGTGTGTTAGTGTGTGTGTGTGTGTTAGTTAGTGTGTGTGTTAGTTAGTGTGTGTGTTAGTTAGTGTGTGTGTTAGTTAGTGTGTGTGTTAGTTAGTGTGTGTGCATGTGTGTGTTAGTTAGTGTGTGTGTTAGTGTGTGTTAGTTAGTGTGTGTGTTAGTGTGTGTTAGTTAGTGTGTGTGTGTGTTAGTGTGTGTGTGTGTGTGTGTGTTAGTGTGTGTGTTAGTTAGTGTGTGTGTGTTAGTTAGTGTGTGTGTGTGTGTGTGTTAGTTAGTGTGTGTGTGTGTTAGTTAGTATGTGTGTGTTAGTGAGTGTGTGTGTGTTAGTGTGTGTTAGTTAGTGTGTGTGTGTGTGTGTGTTAGTTAGTGTGTGTGTTAGTGTGTGTGTGTTAGTTAGTGTGTGTGTGTTAGTGTGTGTTAGTGTGTGTTAGTTAGTGTGTGTGTGTGTTAGTGTGTGTTTTTTTTAGAGAAGGAAAGTTTCTGAGGGAGTGACTTTGTTCTCGATCCTCACCTTTGATTTCTGACCCTCCGGCGCCGACACAGCTGCTTCTACAGGTTCTGCTTTAACCTGAACGGGAACGTCCACTAAAATAAACACAAATCTATCAGAAACTTTTCAATTTAATATGAAAAAAACAGCAGAACAGCTCGTGTGGTAATAAATGATATAATTGTTCCAGATCCTGTGAGGAGGTTACCTGGTTCAGGTTTTGCCACGTACGAGCCCATCCTCCTCCTCAGGTTGGGTCTGTTCTCACACTGCTCACTCTGCTCACTTTTAAAACAGCGACCCTGAAACGGGACGGAGACGATTTACTCTCCAACAGAGACGGACAGTCACCTCACTTCATTCACACGTTCATAAACACTTCGAGCAGCCACTGCCGTGAACAGGGCTCTAATAATAATAATAATAATAATAATAATAATAATAATAATAATAATATTATTATTCTGCCCCCGGGGAGTGTTTACCTCGGTGCGCTTGGCTCTGCGAGCAATGCTGGAGGTTTCTGCTGGCTGCATGGACTGCCTCTGGGGCAAATCATGAGATTTATACTCTTTATCTTTGGTGTCGTTAGTGAGAGTGGGCTTCTGTGAGCTCTGGTGAGAAAACACAAAGCAGATACAGGATATTAGTGTCAAAATACTAACACACACACACACACACACACACAGACACACACACACAGACACACACACACAGACACAGACAGACAGACACACAGACACACACAGACACACACAAACGTAACACTCTAACCAAAAGGGGCCTCGGCGGTCTCACACTAGAAACCAAAAAAAGAAGAAGTAGTTCACGCGTACACGGTTCTTCTTATCAGATTAATCAGAAGAGCGAGGAAACCAGTGGAGCACTAACGCAGTCAGACCTTCTGCAGAACCAAAAAACAGACGACCCCTTCAGCGGGACCCTCGGGTTAAAAGAGCGAGAGAGCAGGACAGTAAACCTGTGACCTGAGGGTCATTAACTGAGAACAAACTTGAAAGGAAAGGAAAGGAGGGAGGGTGTGTGTGTGTGTGTGTGGGGTGGGGGTGGGGGTGGGGTGGGGGGGTGGGGGGGGGGGGAGCTGAGAAGCATTTGTTGCTGAAAGGAAACCGAGCAGAGCCACAGGAACAGCAGAGCACTGACAAAGGAGGAAGACGGCAAAACAAACAAAACCACACGCCTACAAACAGAAAACACTCCGAGTGTTCTTCACGAGAACTTCAGACCACCCTCGCCCGACACCCGCCACCAGACGCCGTACCCTCCGCCGGACTGGGGGGTGCAGATAAAAACAACAGCGCTGAAAATAAACCGGGGCAGCCGTTCTGCTCCGCTGCTCACAGCACAGGTGGGGTCTGGAGAGAAAACAGACCCAGACTGACGCCTCCCGCTGGAACCAGTGCGGAACTGCAAGCGTGATTTATTCACCATCAACACACAGAACACACCAGTCCACACGCACTCCGAGAGAACGGAGCTCACAGAGGAGACAGCGGGATGGACTGTAGCACTGCCCACGTGGCTCGGCGGTCAGTTCAGAGCTGGAGGTTAGAGAACCAGTCTGTGACTGGACTGGAAGTTTGCAGGATGTGACTGAAGTGACTTTGATGAAGACATCAAACCCCCAACTGTTTCCCGGGTGCTGTGGATAGGGCTGCCCACCACTCCGGGCAGGTGACCCCCTAGTGTGCAGGTATGTGGGTGTGTCACTCACAGAGCTACGTTCAGTCACACATGAGCCACAAGGCCAACGGCGAGCGTTGAAGGACTAGAAGCTGCCCAGTGTTGGGCTGCAGAGCAGTTAAGGACCAGTAAGCACCTACTACCAACCTCACTGATGCTCTTATGACTGCATACAATCAAACCCTCACAGCAATGTTCTAACAGCTAGTGTAAAGTCCTCTCTGCAGCGCAAAGAGGAGAAGCTCCCTATTAATACCTGTGAGAGCTTCAGAGAGCTGGAGTCTACAAAACTCATGAGAGAGAGAGAGAGAGAGAGAGAGAGAGAGAGAGAGAGAGAGAGAGAGAGACTAACTGCCTCACCAGGCGGTTGGCTCCTGACTGGAACAGGTAGTAGGGGTACAGAATCCTCTCGTAGTGGGCGCGCAGGTGAGAGCCGACAGCCTTGCCGGGAGCGAAGCCCATCCTCAGAGAGATCTGGGTCCATTTCCGCTCTCTGCAGACCGAGTCGAACCCCCCCTCCTCCGTCACCACCTGCAGGAGAAGCAAGACGAGCGGTTTCACTTACACAAATACAGATCTGCTTTGGTGAGCAGGACATTCCAGGAGCAACGCTCTGGGGACTCGGCTCATAACGGCTACCTTGTAAAGCTGGTACAGGTCCAGAGACTTGCGCTCCACATGAGGGATCTTCAGCGTGCAGCCCTGCAGCTCCCAAAACTTGGCAATCTGATCCAGAAAGTTGAGCTTGACTCGCGTTTGAGCCTGAGACGCACAAAAACACAGAGCACACAGCAAACCATAAGTTTGTAATCTGAGAAACTAGCAGACCGTCTTTATTCTATTTAAACATCTATTACTTTCACTCTGGCATACATACAGGAACATTCAGAGCAAAACAATAACAAAGAGAGGATGGACGATCCATCGAGACGTGTGTAACTTCTAACGTGATCATGAACATCTTCACTAAAGCAGTGAACACTGGACACACCGTCCTAAACATACTCAGTAAAGAGGTTTAGTTACACGGAGGTCAGGAGACGGACATCGGGGTCCCTGCTCTCACAAGTCTGTTAGAATAGAAGTGTGTCCTGTTTTAACTGACAGCCCAGACCTGTCTGTAGGTGTAGGTGTAGGTGTGGGTGTGGGTGTAGGTGTAGGTGTGGGTGTGGGTGTGGGTGTAGGTGTAGGTGTAGGTGTGGGTGTGGGTGT
>CM038714.1:20314689-20347561 GCA_021613375.1 Megaleporinus macrocephalus
AGTTTATTAATTCGTTCCAAATTTAACAAGAGCTTCTTCCTACATCCATACGTAAACTCTCACATCAGAATCTAAACGAGGTGTTAACGAGGCGTCCTGCTGAGGGCGTGTCCTCCCCTGCCTGGACTGTTATTCTCTTCCTCACCTGTAGATGTAGATCCTCATAATATCCTAAATTTACTGATACGGCGCGTCACTCAGCGCTCTGTGGGGTCAGTGAAGAACATCATCACAGTAATTAGATTAATTATCTTTAATACGGACCCTAACCCACCGCTCCACTCGCAGCACGTCCTCCAGGTCAGGACAGGACGATACAGGTTATTACCATCACAGGTGCTGCAGTAGAGTAGTGATTACAGCAGGTGGGCTTTAGGAATGTTAAAGCGTCTTAATGGACCAATCAGCTTTCAAATACTCGGTTACCACAGTTACTACTGCAAATCAATTAGAACAGAGTATCAGTTACGGGTTTAATATAAACATTCATCTCAAACAAAGTGCCTCGAGATAGAAACCCGGATCACTCGTCCAGTGAAAGGTCCCAGCAGGCTGGTGGTCTGGGGGGGGGGTCTCGGTTCTATGGTTCTGGTGAAAGCGGTGCAGGTGTTTCAGGTGTGGCGCTCGCGCTCCGCTCTACTCGTGGTTTACTCGGTCCAGCGCCACGTAGAAGCTCTTCTTGTCGTCCAGGTTGTGCCAGCCGATGGGTCCGATCTCACAGTCGGCGCAGATCAGATACTTGACCCGCCCCACGTCTTTGGTGAAGCCCACGTTCTCGAAGGCGTACATGTCGTCCACGAGCCAGTGAGCGGTCAGCGTGTCCCCGTCCAGCGTCCCCTCCGACTGATTAATGGTGCTCTTCTTCCGCATGGACGGCAGAAACAGCTGATCAGCAGGAAACACACAGAGTGAGGCATCAGAGCTCAGCTCCAGCATACAGTAAACAACAACAACAACAACAACAACAACAACGACAACAACGACAGTAATAATATAGTTTATTATTATATTAATATTCATATAATAATAATAAACACAGTCGTCTGTCTGGGAGGTGTTCAGTATATTTCTCTGCAAAGAGATCTGTTTACTAAACTCAGAACTCAGAACTGAGGTGTTTCAATTCTATAGGTTTAACTGTGAGAGTGAATGTATATATATATATATATATATACACACACACACACACACACACACACACACACACACACACACACACACATACACACTCACACCTACGGTCAGTTTAGAGTGAGGATCCTAACATGTATGTGTTTGGACTGTGGGAGGAAACCGGAGAACCCGGAGTGGAGAACATACACACTCCACACAGAACGTTCCGGAGTGAGAATCTGCGAGTGTAAATATCGTCGTGTGGGTTCTCTGGACGTTAAACAGTAAAGTAGGTTCTGAGAGGCGTCACAGACTCTGGTTCCTCTCAGCAGAACTCTGAGCTGATCTGAGTATCTGAGATGGTCTGAGTATCTGAGCTGGTCTGAGTATCTGAGCTGGTCTGAGTATCTGAGCTGGTCTGAATATCTGAGCTGGTCTGAGTATCTGAGATGGTCTGAGTATCTGACTGGTCTGAGTATCTGAGCTGGTCTGAGTATCTGAGCTGGTCTGAGTATCTGAGATGGTCTGAGTATCTGAGATGGTCTGAGTATCTGAGCTGGTCTGAGTATCTGACTGGTCTGAATATCTGAGCTGGTCTGAGTATCTGAGCTGGTCTGAGTATCTGAGCTGGTCTGAGTATCTGAGATGGTCTGAGTATCTGAGCTGGTCTGAGTATCTGAGCTGATCTGAGTATCTGAGCTGGTCTGAGTATCTGAGCTGATCTGAGTATCTGAGCTGGTCTGAGTATCTGAGCTGATCTGAGTATCTGAGCTGGTCTGAGTATCTGAGCTGGTCTGAGTATCTGAGCTGGTCTGAGTATCTGAGCTGGTCTGAATATCTGAGCTGGTCTGAGTATCTGAGCTGGTCTGAGTATCTGACTGGTCTGAGTATCTGAGCATCTGAGCTGGTCTGAGTATCTGAGCTGATCTGAGTATCTGAGCTGGTCTGAATATCTGAGCTGGTCTGAGTATCTGAGATGGTCTGAGTATCTGACTGGTCTGAGTATCTGAGCTGGTCTGAGTATCTGAGATGGTCTGAGTATCTGAGATGGTCTGAGTATCTGAGCTGGTCTGAGTATCTGAGCTGGTCTAAGTATCTGAGATGGTCTGAGTATCTGAGCTGGTCTGAGTATCTGACTGGTCTGAGTATCTGACTGGTCTGAGTATAGACTGTGTTTGGAATTTTAAGGATACGCCGTGTAAATTAGAATTCTGCCAGTCTGACTCAGCTGTGATATCACTACATCATGTAACAGGACTGTGAACAGTGAGAACTTCACCTCCTTCTCCGCGAACACGGCCACACCTGGACACAGCACCTTAGATCCACAGCGCTGGCAAACCACTGACTTCACATTCTTCCCATCTTCTGAAACCAGACTGGACGGGTCAGCACACCCCTCACTGCGCGAGCTCTGAGTACTGCTGTCCATGCTGGAGAAGAGCTGGAGAGGAGCTAGAGAGGAGCTGGAGAGGAGCTGGAGAGGAGCTAGAGAGGAGCTGGAGAGGAGCTGGAGAGGAGCTGGAGAGGAGCTGGAGAAGAGCTGGAGAAGAGCTGGAGAGGAGCTGGAGAGGAGCTGGAGAAGAGCTGGAGAAGAGCTGGAGAAGAGCTGGAGAAGAGATCATCACCATTAAACACTTACAGGACGAAGAGCTCTGACAGGTGAGTTACAGGTGAATCTCACTCTCACTGTCAGCTCACCTGCTCACTCTCTGGAGTTACATTCTTATTAGACCATCCAGCTCCACCTTAAATAGTGCAGCAGCTACACTGACACGCCTCAGACACTATTTAAGGTGGAACTGAGAATTTCTGACTAACTTCTGACTTTATTCAGGTTTCTATTCAGAACCGACCACAGTATCTTTAACTCCAGTAAACAGACTCGCCTCTCTCACCTCCTAGAGGAGGAAGGTCCTGTGGAGAGGAGCGTGTCCGCAGATTCTCGGGTTTGTTCGGAACTGAAGTCTGAAGATGATGAATTTATAAAATCACAGATTTATTATCTTTAAAGGAGAAAACGTTCCGAACCGCCACTGTTAGCAGTCCGTCAGCAGCGCGTACCGGCGGGAAACACGATCCACACACAACGTTCCACTTCATACCACATAGGCGGAGGCGGAGGAGGAGGAGGAGGAGGAGGAGGCGGTGCGGGGGGATTGTGGAGAGTAACTCCAGAACCGCAGAACCCATTTTCACAGCCTCTGAGTCTTATTAACTGTTATACAGCGTATTGTTTATAGACACTTGGGACACTCGCTCCCTACACAGTGAACTACGTGAGATATGAAATTCGGGCCTCCGCACAAAAGTAGTGTAATATAAATGTACTGTATGGAATTGTGTACGTGTGTCCGAGTCCCGCACCAGTTTGGGTGCTGGATTGATAATTCTAACACGTCGCGCACTACACAGGGAGCAGGGAGCCGTTTGCGACTCGGCCCAGGCGGTCAGTTTGTGGTCCCGCTGTGAAGATTATGATCTGATGATTCAGCCTGTGTTGGTTTAACAGCAGCTCTCAGCTGTGTCGGTGTTTATTCTGGTTGTTTGTGTGTTGCGGTGTGGAGTGAAGATGAAGCTGTGTTGATCAGAGAGAGATGAAGATGAGCTGAGACAGAACACTGTATTTAATAAACCCGGACAGTTAAACTTAGTCAAGTCTTTAATAGCCGTAAACGCTAGTATACTTGTAGGTTACTGTATATACAGGTACAAATAGTAATCCTGTCCAAACTCTCGGATCTAGTAAGAGTTAATAAATGTTAGAGTTAATAACAAGTTAAAAGGGTTAATAGATGTTAGAATTAAAAGAGTTAATTCCTGAGAGGCGAAAGTGCGGCTGTGATCGTAAACAGGCGCTGAGCTGAAAGTGCGGAAGCGAATGTTGCGGTAGTGCAGAAACATCCTGCCTAACGCGTTTTTCTATAAAACACTAAAATATAAGATATTAATCTTAGAACCGAATTTAAAACATCTTTGAGTGAATATAGAGCTTTAACATTCGACTTGCTGCAGTCTAAGTTACAAATTACTCCATCTGTTATACGGACTGCTGATTTATTTTGCTAACTGGCTAATGCTATTGCTAAAGGATACACGGTTAACCAGAATAAAATTATTTTTTTCTTTTTATAGTTTTTATTACTAATAAAATAAAACTCACACGCGTTATACTAACTACTCACTACTGTTTGAGTGTCTACCCAGAAAACGCACAGAAGGTGGCGCTGTTTATGTCGTTTTCACTATTTAAAAACCATGATTTATTATTATTATTATTATTATTATTATTATTATTATTATTATTATTATTATTACACAGCAAAATTACATGGAGTTCTGTGCAGGTATAACGGAACATATGAAGGATTTTAGGATGTTGTAATAACGTTCTCACTACGTTGCCACAACCTGCCGAGCATTTATATTTCATCATTGTGGCAGTAAAACAGTAGTGTTATGTTGTCACAACGTTTTCACAACGTAGACGTGTTTGCAGGGCAGTCGCAGTGAGAACACGTTAAAAAGCAGACAGACTTGGAAGACCTGGACCAGAACCGGACCCTATCTGAACTGGACATTGGTTCATATAATTCTATTTTTCTGACATCCGGGCTGCATACCAAACCGTTCCTGCTCCCTATATAGTGTACAGGTCCTGAAACAGTGGCCTCTATATTGGAAATACTGTATTAATAATCTGAGATGTTTATTAAGGACAGAGACGCTCAGAGACGCTGTCCTCACGTCTCTCTGTGGGACATTCAGTACCATTTAACAGTGAAAGTCATTATACTGTGCACTACATTCACTTCCTCACTGAGTCATGAGATTCTATTCACTGCTCTAAAAAACCCAAACACAGCAGATCTGAATTTTAACACCTGTCCAGATACTTTACGGTGATGCTTCTCAACAGTAATACACTTAATTCAGCTCATGCAGTGTACCGCATCCAGCCCTGAGTCTATATGTCCCAATATATATAACAATATTTATCATTATAATGAAAATATATCACAATACATTACCCTTCCTTCTGAACCTATCACACATCTCAGCAGTATTCAGTGGTGTGTTAGTGTGTGTTGTGCTGGTGTGAGTGGATCAGACACCTCAAACACCTCAGTGTCACTGCTGAACTGAGAATCGTCCACCAACCAAAACTATCCGGACAGCAGTGTCCTGTGGGCGGCGTCCTGTGTCCACTGATGAAGAACTAGAGGAACACAAACTGTGCAGCAGCAGATGAGCTACTGTCTCTGACTTTACATCTACAAGGTGGACCAGCAAGTAGTAGGAGTGTCCAATAGAGTGGACAGTGAGTGGACACTCCAGCAGCAGCACTGCTGTGTCTGATCCACTCACACCAGCAACACGTCAGTGTCACTGCAGTATATATAAATATCACATTTTGTCTCTCACTCACCCTTATTAATAGCACTGATCTGTGGTCAGTTTATGCCTTTTGGACAGAGCTGAACAGGATTATATAAACCGACGAGGTCACTTCCTAGATCAGTGTTTTTACTCTGGGATGCTTCTTTATTATTATTAAGATGTTATGATCGAGCAGTAAACCCTTCGCCCTGTCACCGAACACAAATCAATAACATAAAACATCACGCCAGCGTACCATTCATAAATATTTATTATAACATTTAACGTTTGTGAAATGTATGATTGATCACTACAAAGAACACAACAAATGAACACACGAACCGTTTAGTCTCGAGTCCGTAATAAAGCCACAGTCAGCTTATTATTATTTAAAAAGATCAAACACTAGTTTAAATAAACAGCAGTTTGAGAGAGTCCTCCAGACGACTGACCCTAAAGAGAGTGGGATTAAAGAAACGCTCGGGTTTACCAGACTGCAGTTTTGGCCAATCTACAGTTATTTCCACTGGCCTAAGGCACCGGACCCTAAGAGTACAGATTTACAGACGGCGTAGCCCCCCAGGCAGCGGACCACGCTTTACTTCTTAGTATTAAACTATAAGGTGCAACAACATTTCTATAAGTTTACCGTTTGACCTGGTGGTGAAGATCTGAGGACAGAAAGCAGAAGAGGGTCTCGTGAGCGGACTCTGATTGCCCCATAGCCCCCCGTTTGTCCGTTGTGCGTTCTCAGGTCAGTATTATTTCAGAAAACACACCGACAAGATTCTACTAGTTATAAAACTGGGCTGTAGCCGGAGCGACGTCACTACAAACAGAAATCTATCGAAGGAGACGTTACGGTATGGAGCTCGGGGGAGGCTGCTCTACAGCTCGGCTGAAAGTGCATCAGGATCGTAACGTAAACCACATCTATTGCATTTAGTTTAGTGTCGGATGATCTAGTAAATACTCAGCTTTACTCAAAACACACTCTAATAAAGAGCAAAACACGTCCTGGACCTGGAGAGAGGCGTCGGCTGGCACGCCAGCAGCTTTCCAAACATCCCCCCTGGATTGTGTGAGCGGCTTAAAGAAGAAAGGAGAACCCAAACCGGGGAGGGGGCGCTAGTGACCTTGTTTATAAACTTCAGAGGGGATGCTGGTGGGATCAGAAGTCTCAGAGAAGAGTATCATCAGTGCAGCCTCCCTCGAGGCCGTAGCGGAACTCCTGCAGGTTGGACACTCCGTAGAAATGGATGAAGGCCGCGGCCACGACCAGCACGTGGAAGATCTGGTGGGAATGAAACTGTGCGGAAGAGAAAAGACCACCGTCAACAAAGCATCACCATGAACATCAGCACGACTGACGGGAGGATCTTCTGAGCAGCGTTAGAGCTGCACAGCTTCCAGACAGACACACAGTCTAATTAGTAATTTAACAAAAATATAAATATCTTTAAAAATATCTTTATGTTCAGTATTCAGTGTTTATCTGCTGTCTAACAGTCTCAGACTCACAATCAGCTAACAGCAGGGTGATTAACTAATTAACTAATTAAGCAATTAAGTAAATGTCACCACCGTTACAGGCCCGGACTGTTACTCACCCAGATGTCACACTTGCCGGGGAAGTAGCGCTCGGGGATTCGAGCGGCGTACAGTCCGGCGCCCGTGATGTACATGGCGCCCATTAAGTAGAACCAGCCCATCTGTCCCACCGTGGTGGCCTTGACGAAGCCCTCCTCAATGGTGAAGTGCATCGTGGGTACGATGCCGCTCAGCCCCAGACCCATAAACACTCCTGTGAGAGAAGAAGACTCAGCTTTTCCAAACAACTCACAACAAACGAAGAACAAACCCTCCAGGTCCCGACACAGACTAATCAGACTAATCAGACTAATCAGCTCCTTACAAACACAAACACACCAGAACTGTGGAGGATCCATCACCACCATCTGAACATCTCACTGAGTGAACGTTTCTAATGAGCACTACAGGAGAAACTGCAGAACTGCGCCATCTACTGGTTTCATCTCAAACATTCTCAATCAGACAATCAGTCGGCATCGACCACAGATAATCAATAACGTGTAACAGGAATAACCTGTAAACAGAAGAGATACTTCATATCACAAACACTAATTTAAATCTAATTCTGAGTAACGAGTCGTGTTTAACTCGTTCAGCTAATATTTAATAATATATTTATATACTCTCTCTATAATCCTAACTTAGACAGATCTGTTTACGCTGTTATGTATAGATATATACTTTACTGATCCCAGAGCTCCGCATTTAACACATCCGTCCAGTGAAACACTCACATATACACACACTAGTGAACACACACACTAGGGGGCAGTGAAACACTCACATATACACACACTAGTGAACACACACACTAGGGGGCAGTGAGCAGCCCTACCACAGCGCCCGGGGAGCGGTCAGGGGTTAGGTGTCTTGCTCAAGGGCACTTCAGTCGTGTCTCGTCTGTTCATCAAACCGGATCAAACCGGTAACCTTCTAGTCACAAGGCTGGTTCACTAACGTCCAGCTCACGACTGCACCACGTTACATATACCACGTGTGACTGATGACCCTGGACTCACTCACTCGTCCATTCATCCACTTTAAACTGAAGATAACGATGTTGGAAGATAACGATGTTGGAAGATAACGATGTTGGAAGATAACGATGTTGGAAGATAACGATGTTGGTAATATACATGTTAATTAAAAGCACTACAGCAGTTTGAGAGTCATATATATATCATATATATATATATATATATATACACACACACACACACATCATATATATATATATATATACACACACACACACACACACACACACATCATATATATATATATATTCCTCAGAGTTCCAGTGTTTATTGTGTATATTGTATATACTGTACTGTTTGTGTATCTAGTGTGTGTACTGACTGTCTTGCTCTCCCTTTGCTGCTGTGAATTTCCCCACTGTGGACTAATAAAGAATTATATTATTATATTATATACTATTATATTATATTATATTATATTATATTATATTATATTATATATTATTATATTACATAGTTTGATGTTGCATTTAACCTCCTAGTATGTTACGGTTGTCTGACGTTCCTGAAGAAAATGTTTATTAAGTAGTTGTTGAAATGTTATATATACCGTATGTTCTGAGAAAGTGTAATAAGGTTTTACTGATTTCACTCTGTTTGTTATTAAAGTATTTAAACTGTGTAGCTCAGTTTAATCTGTAACACTATTAATTACTAATTACTAATTACATACCAGGAGGATTAAAATAATGTAAACAATCCCAGATCAGTGTTCTAACGTAGAAATAGAAATCAAAGCCAGTAAACAGTGGAATGTGTGAGATGTGGTTCCACTGGAACTGGAGAGCCTGTTACTAATCATTCAGGAGACATTCTGGAACGTCACTGGAAGTTCCCGAAGCGGCGTTCTCTCCCCGGTACGACATGCGTCTGCGTGCCGGCGCTTTGGGAAACCGGGCTCCACCTAGAGAACCGAATGGAACATGCCTGCCCGCGTGGGTCTGTGCCGAGGTGTGGAAAAGCGATCCCACTGGGCCACGATGATGGCGGCGATGCCCAGCACGCAGACGATTGTGAGGTAGATGAGGCGAGGCTGGGGGGAGCAGTAGAACGAGTAGTACAGCCAGGGGACGAACGAGCCCATGATCAGCAGAGCGATGCCAGAGTAGTCCAGCCTGGAGAACCAAAGACAGACACACTGGTCAGACACCTGGAAGAAGCACTTGAGAATTCAGGACTGTGAGGTGGAGACGGACTTGGAGAAGGTGCGGGACACTTTCTCGGAGTGGCAGTAGACGGTGTGAAAAAGCCAAGAGAAGCTCAGGCAGAGCACGGCTCCCAGGAAGAACATCCCAAACACCACCTTCTCCTGCAGCGGGGCCATGAAGTACATGTTTGGTCTCAGCATGGTGAGGGTTCCCAAACACAGGAACAAGATCAGCCCTGAGAAACACACCAACAAGATCAGCCCTGAGAAACACTCAGTCCTCCTACTCTCACAAGACTGTTCAGACCTGCTACACGATTATAAAGGCCTAATACATAAAATACATGTTATATGTGTTTTTATTGCTTTATTATTATTATTAATTTATTATTGTTTGGTTATTTGAGTAACGGTGAAGATGACAGGTGAATTATCAGACTGTCTGATTATCTGATACTCCTATAACTGACAGTGGTATGAATTATAAACCCAGTGAACAGCGCCGTACAGCCTCCGACTCCAACCCACCGAGCAGATGGGTCCAGATGTTCCCGGTTTCTGTGTGGATCCTGAAGATGCTCCCAAAGCAGGCACGGAAGGAGGGCATGGGCGGCCGATGTCCATGCAGGAGGTAGTCGTTGTCCTTAAGCCACTCGGGTAAAACGTGGAAGGGGATGACTCTCCAGCGGCCCTCCCAAACCTGCAGAGGGCGACACCAAGAACAACCTCAGCGTACTTACGGGACACACCGCTCACGTCCACACCGCTCACGTCCACACCGCTCACGTCCACACGTCTCACTCCAAGATCTCACCTTGTGGACGAACTCTTCCATCTTCTCCATGGCGTGATGGGCCTGCAGAGGAAGAGTAAGAACCTCGCCCACATCGTCGTCGTCATCATCATCGTTGTCCTCGACCGCGAGACCGCTCGCCCCCTGCTGGTGAACACAGTCGCTCGTCATCAGCAGAACAGACTCAGGATCAGTTACAGCCGGCGCCGGTAACGCCACTCACCTCTGATAACACCGCGCTCCCCGCCAGGGACCCCGCCAGAGACCCCGCCTCCTCCAGCAGGGGCCCCAGTTCCATCAGCTCCACGTCCGCCGGGACACGGCACTCCTCAGACACGCGGCAGTCTGCATCGCCAGCAGACCCGTTTCGGCCTGACATAAGTAGACCGCCCTGCGACCCGTCCAGGACTGTGGTCACTCACTGGCGCCGGACACTCCAGAGATCAAACCACGCCCTTCAGTTACAGTTCTGACTGACCGCCAGCACACCACACCTGGAGGACACGCCTCACCTGCTGACAGGTGTTCTGACCAAGTGGTGGGTCTAGATGGTCGAGATGCACCACCCAGTTCCTCCCTCTCTCTGGATCAGCATGAAGCCCTACGACCTGAAGACCATGTTTAAACATTAACACCACACACAGTACCACCTTAACACCACACACAGTACCACCTTAACACCACACACAGTACCACCTTAACACCACACACACTACCACCTTAACACCACACACAGTACCACCTTAACACCACACACACTACCACCTTAACACCACACACAGTACCACCTTAACACCACACAGTACCACCTTAACACCACACACACTACCACCTTAACACCACACACTGTACCACCTTAACACCACACACAGTACCACCTTAACACCACACACACTACCACCTTAACACCACACACACTACCACCTTAACACAACACACAGTACCACCTTAACACCACACACTACCACCTTAACACCACACACAGTACCACCTTAACACCACACAGTACCACCTTAACACCACACACACTACCACCTTAACACCACACACACTACCACCTTAACACCACACACACTACCACCTTAACACCACACACAGTACCACCTTAACACCACACACAGTACCACCTTAACACCACACACACTACCACCTTAACACCACACACAGTACCACCTTAACACCACACAGTACCACCTTAACACCACACACACAGTACCACCTTAACACCACACACAGTACCACCTTAACACCACACACAGTACCACCTTAACACCACACACTACCACCTTAACACCACACACACTACCACCTTAACACCACACACAGTACCACCTTAACACCACACACACTACCACCTTAACACCACACAGTACCACCTTAACACCACACACACTACCACCTTAACACCACACACAGTACCACCTTAACACCACACACAGTACCACCTTAACACCACACAGTACCACCTTAACACCACACAGTACCACCTTAACACCACACACAGTACCACCTTAACACCACACACACTACCACCTTAACACCACACACAGTACCACCTTAACACCACACACACTACCACCTTAACACCACACACACTACCACCTTAACACCACACACAGTACCATCTTAACACCACACAGTACCACCTTAACACCACACACAGTACCACCTTAACACCACACACACAGTACCACCTTAACACCACACAGTACCACCTTAACACCACACACAGTACCACCTTAACACCACACACAGTACCACCTTAACACCACACACACTACCACCTTAACACCACACACTACCACCTTAACACCACACACACTACCACCTTAACACCACACACAGTACCACCTTAACACCACACACAGTACCACCTTAACACCACACAGTACCACCTTAACACCACACACACTACCACCTTAACACCACACACACTACCACCTTAACACCACACACAGTACCACCTTAACACCACACACACACAGTACTACCTTAACACCACACACACTTCAAATAACACAACTGCCCACCAGCAACTGTCAATTAAAACAGTAAGTTAGTGTAAGAAGCCAAACTGACCTGAACATCTAACAACCTGACAACTCACTCTCACTATCAGCTCACCTGCTCACTCTCTGGAGTGAGACTCTCATTAGAATATCCAGCTCCACCTTAAATAGTGCAGTTAAACATTCTAGCTTCTTATTCCAATTTCCAGTTCCACCTTAAAGGTTGCCTGAGGTGCAGTTAGTGCTGCACTATTTAAGGTGGACCCGTTCATTCTAATAAGAAGCTAGGATGTACGGATACTCTATTTAAGGTGGACACGTTAATTCTAATAAGAAGCTAGGATGTACGGATACTCTATTTAAGGTGGACCCGTTCATTCTAATAAGAAGCTAGGATGTACGGATACTCTATTTAAGGTGGACCCGTTAATTCTAATAAGAAGCTAGGATGTACGGATACTCTATTTAAGGTGGACCCGTTAATTCTAATAAGAAGATAGGATGTACGGATACTCTATTTAAGGTGGACCCGTTAATTCTAATAAGAAGCTAGGATGTACGGATACTCTATTTAAGGTGGACCCGTTAATTCTAATAAGAAGCTAGGATGTACGGATACTCTATTTAAGGTGGACCGGGTCTAAATACGAGTCTAACTTCGCTCCGTCTTTATTCGGGTTTATAATCAATAACGGTCCTCAGTCTGACTCTCCGCTGGTTAGCCAGTAAAGCTACGCTGTGTTTGTTTATGATTATAGATGTCAGTATTAGGTTCTGATAGAAATTATCAGCACTGCCGGCTCTGTTCGCTAAAATCGATCTTATTGATCTTTAAATCTCCTCAGTGTCCGAATCTGCTGCACAACAACAACAGAGCTAACACGGCTAGCTAGCTACGGTAACCGGCTAGCCCGCCGCAGCAGCAGCTCTGAGGAGAACCAGAGCCGCGGAACAGTCCTCAGCATTGCGGGGCTCCGAGACACCCTCAGCGGCTTCTCATCAGCTCACAGCCCCCTAAACATTCATCCACAAGCGGCCTTTTCAGCCCACTTACCGGAGTCCGAACAGCAGCGCTGGAGACCTGACGCGCGAGTGCAGCTACTGCTAATAGCAGGTAAACAAACCGCGGAGCGGCGCCACCTGCCGGTAACCCGACACACTGCACCCCCATCACCGGAGACTGACCTGCTCTGTGGTCAGTACTGATTCACCGATACTGACATCTTAATACATCACAACTCACACCTTATAAATCAATCAGCCGAGATTAGATATCAGATTATTAGTAACACCGCTGGAGACTATCAGGTCCTGAAGTGCTGAACAGTACTTTATTAGATAGATAGACCGATAGAGTAGATAGATAGATAGAGTAAGTAGTACTTTTACACTTTATTATTAAATATTAATCAGTAATAATAGAGTAAGTAGTGTTTTTCATACGTCAGTGTGTTTATTTAACTCTTTCCAAGCTTCTCCTAAACAACCCAGTATTATTATCAGTTCTCATCTAATACCTGCTTTGACTGCTCAGTACTTCATTAAGATAAATCAAGAACTGAACACATTCATACAATGTCTGGGGCGTCCAGGAGAAATCTAGAACCTAACTTTGTTCTTCAAACTGGATCAAGATCTGATCTACTTCTCTCACAATAACATATTCATGTTACTTTGTATTGTATGTCTGATTATTTACATCTGTTCTAATCAGATCTGCTGATCTTACTGGTGAAAGGGTTACGTGTCTGAGATTCTGTATATAAAACTGTTTAATCTCTCATTGGGTGATGGGGTGACTGGGAGTGAGGGGTGATGGGGTGATTGGGAGTGAGGGGTGATGGGGTGATTGGGAGTGAGGGGTGATGGGGTGATTGGGAGTGAGGGGTGATGGGGTGATTGGGAGTGAGGGGTGATGGGGTGATTAGGAGTGAGGGGTGATGGGGAGATTAGGAGTGAGGGGTGATGGGGTGATTGGGAGTGAGGGGTGATGGGGTGATTAGGAGTGAGGGGTGATGGGGTGATTAGGAGTGAGGGGTGATGGGGTGATTGGGAGTGAGGGGTGATGGGGTGATTGGGAGTGAGGGGTGATGGGGTGATTAGGAGTGAGGGGTGATGGGGTGATTGGGAGTGAGGGGTGATGGGGGGTGATTGTTCTAGCTTCTTGAGTTTAATTTAATTTCAGATTATTTTCAGATGTAATTCTGTTTGAAAGGTGTTTGTAGTAGCTGTTATGGGGGAGAAGTGCAGGCTGTTCTAATGAGCCTGGCTGCTTATGAGCCTCACAGACTCGTCTCTCGTCTCCGTCTCTCGTCTCCGTCTCTCGTCTCCGTCTCTCGTCTCTCCTTTAAGACGGAGCTTCGTCCTCAAAACCAAAAGCTTTAATTCTGCAATCCAGCGTAATCCCTAATCCTCCTCACCAGCAGCGCAGCAAGCGCAGACACGACAAGCCCAAACACCCCCGCCCCAAAAACCCCCGCCCCAAACACCCCCGCCCCAAACACCACACGCCCCGCCCACACGCCCCGTGTTCACTGGTTGACAGAATGCAGTTTAATGTAAAGAGAAAAAAGAACTCAGGTAGAGCGCCTCCTTTCATCTACAGCGTGTTTATTTAACAGACTGACCGCCGCACTGCAGACATTCCTTACATTCCAATGTGAAGTTATAAAGCAGTAATAACGTGTAAACAAAGTCACATACAAAAGACCCCCGATTCCGTCTGCACAGTGTTTAACACGCGGGTTTAAACTCGTACAGTAAAACACACTCGAGCGAGAAGCAGGAAACAGATCTGAGGAGCTTCCACGACGCCCACCGCTCGGCCTCAGCAGGAGAAGCATTTAATATCAACCACACCACATACCAGCACTGGAACCCACAGAGGTCTGATTAGGAGGAGGTCTGATTACGAGGCTCCCGGTTTATGGTTTATCTGTGAGTTCCAGACGGACCTGTGATTGGACGGGACCGCAGTGCGTCTGCAGAAGCTTTGGCAAAGTGCTGCGTTTCCCCCCAAACAGCATCGCTACGGGGGGACACGGCCGGGGGGCTAGTAGGCGAAGCGCTGACTCTGCCTGTAGCCCAGCTTGTCCAAGTTTGGGTTGCAGGCAAACTGGATCATGGGAGGTGGTCCGCACATCAGGACCATACAGTCCTCACTCTGCGGCGGAAGGTGGTCCTGAATCATGTCTGCGTTAATGAAGCCCTCACTGTAATCCCATTCTGCAGAGACACACACACACACACACACACACAAACACACACACACACACATATTACACACGTTATATATTATAAATATTAATAAAAGATAAACATCTACACAAATACACAAACACCATCAAAACACAATCCTAATCCAGCAAACCGTACATACGACCTCACTGTAGTTATAAACACACACACTAGGGGGCAGTGAAACACCCACATATACACACACACACACACACACACACACACACACACACACTAGGGGCAGTGAAACACCCACACATACACACACACACACATACATACATATAGATAGATACACACACACACACACACACACATTAGCAAATACACATACTAGGGGCAGTGAAACACCCACAAACACACAAACACACACACACACACTAGGGGCAGTGAAACACCCACACATACACACACACACACATACATACATATAGATAGATACACACACACACACACACACACATTAGCAAATACACATACTAGGGGCAGTGAAACACCCACAAACACACAAACACACACACACACACTAGGGGCAGTGAAACACCCACATACACACACACACACACACACACACTAGGGGCAGTGAAACACACACATACACACACACACACACACACACACTAGGGGCAGTGAAACACCCACACACACACACACACACACACACTAGGGGCAGTGAAACACCCACATACACACACACACACACTAGGGGCAGTGAAACACCCACATACACACACACACACACACACACACACACTAGGGGCAGTGAAACACCCACATATACACACACACACACACACACACACACACACACACTAGGGGCAGTGAAACACCCACACATACACACACACATACATACATATAGATAGATACACACACACACACACACACATTAGCAAATACACATACTAGGGGCAGTGAAACACCCACATACACACACACACACACACACACACACACTAGGGGCAGTGAAACACACACATACACACACACACACACACACACACTAGGGGCAGTGAAACACCCACATACACACACACACACACACACTAGGGGCAGTGAAACACCCACATACACAAACACACACACACACTAGGGGCAGTGAAACACCCACATACACACACACACACACACACTAGGGGCAGTGAAACACCCACATACACACACACACACACACACACACTAGGGGCAGTGAAACACCCACATACACACACACACACACACACACTAGGGGCAGTGAAACACCCACATACACACACACACACACACACACTAGGGGCAGTGAAACACCCACATACACACACACACACACATACATACATACATATAGATAGATACACAAACACACACACACACATTAGCAAATACACACACTAGGGGGCAGTGACCCACATCCACCCACACCCATATACACACACACACACACACACCAGTGAACACACACACTCTAGGGGGAGTGGTGAACCGGCCTACACACAGTACCCGGCGAGCAGTTGGGGGTTTAGTGTTTTAGTGAGTTCAGGGATCGACCTCACGATCAGAAGTCTGGTTCCTAACCTCACACGACTGCTCTCCTCCTGGGAGCTTCAGGGCCAACAGGGTAAGTAATGTAAGTCTATGTACCATAAAGAGATAATAAACTATTAAATACACACTGGAGTCACATCATTATGACCAGAGTGACCACCGTGTGCAGCACAGACAGCAGCTAGACGGACTGGGGGTCTCAGTAAGGTCCTGGTAGGAGGTCTCAGGTATCTGGAGGTATCATGCTGACTGCAGTGCATCCCACAGCTGCTGGAGGGAGCGTGGAGGACGATCCATAGAGCCAACACCACCATCCAGGTGGTCCCACAGATGCTCAATAGGGCTAGGGGTCCAGGGTAGAACTTGGTCAGTTCTTCCCACCAGTGTGGGACATTTCTAGTCGTGTGACGTGTCTCATCGTCTTGCTGGAAGATCCCATCCACCCCAGAGAAGACCATCAGCATGTATGGTGTACGTGACCTGCAAGGATGGATTCAGGCCCAAATGGGTGGACAGTGTTTTCCACACGGAGGAGTGGGTCCAGAGAACGTTACTAGAACATTCCCCAGACCAGAACGCTGCCAGCTCCGTGCTGCTGCTGTCCAAAGTGTCTCTGTGAGCTGTTATAATTATTATTATATAATTTTGTGTCTCCAGTGCAGAACTAAGCAGCTAGCGGTGAACATGTCTCTGTCATCAGAGTTTTAGAGGCTGTGTTTGAAACGTGCTGTAGATCAGACGTCTCACTGTAGTTCAGCCCGTACGTCTACCTGTCCTCAGAGAGGACGCAGCTGCTGAACTGGGACAGAGCTCGGGGGTCTAACTGCAAATTTAGAATTTTTTGAGGAAACGTTTCTATAACAGTGACTGGACGCTGGCTGGACGGTGACTGGACGGTGTACCTGCAGGAGCTTGATCCACAGTGAACCAGAGCTTGAACCTATCTGGGTGTCTGGCCTGGATCTCTTCGAGCTCGTCCCTCAGCAGGATGTCCTTCTCGGTCTGTGAGTCAGAAACACAGCAACAGTTTCAGCAGTTTCGGTTCCACCAGCGGCGGAGACTTTCAAACAGAACTAGAGCCGCACACCTGGTTAGCAAACAGAAGACTGCACCGGGTACCGTCGCTGGGGTTCTTCATGATGGCACGGATCAGCTGCAGCATCGGAGTGATGCCTACACAGAGAGAGAGAACTCACTAGAACACTAGAACACTAGAACACTTCCATATCTCTCATCACCTCTTCTACAGAGGCGCCAGTGGAGCCACCCGACACCAGCAGCACTGAAATATTTACACTCGGCAGGTCGGGTTACAGGACTCAGCTCAACAGATTCATTAATAATGCTAACCTAACAATGCTGAACGCTAAGATAACGAGCTACGTGACCCTTTAAATAGTATCATATTTATAAACGACCTGCTAATGATGCATCGCTAATGAGCAAGAATGAAGGAGAAGATCTTAGATTCTGAAAAACTCTTATTCTGAATCTGAATACGGAGATGAAGGTTTGGTTATAATTATTATAACTGTTAATATGATTATTATAACTGTTAATATGATTATTATAACTGTTTATATAATTATTATAACTGTTAATATGATTATTATAACTGTTTCTATGATTATTATAACTGTTTATATGATAATTATAACTGTTTATATAATTATTATAACTGTTTATATGGTTATTATAACTGTTTATATGGTTATTATAACTGTTTATATAGTTATAACTGTTTATATGGTTATTATAACTGTTTATATAATTATTATAACTGTTTATATGGTTATTATAACTGTTTATATAATTATTATAACTGTTTATATGGTTATAACTGTTTATATAATTATTATAACTGTTTATATGGTTATTATAACTGTTTATATAATTATTATAACTGTTTATATGGTTATTATAACTGTTTATATAATTATTATAACTGTTTATATGGTTATTATAACTGTTTATATGGTTATTATAACTGTTTATATAATTATTATAACTGTTTATATGGTTATTATAACTGTTTATATAATTATTATACCTGTTTATATGGTTATTATAACTGTTTATATAATTATTATAACTGTTTATATGGTTATAACTCTTTATATAATTATTATAACTGTTTATATGGTTATTATAACTGTTTATATAATTATTATAACTGTTTATATAGTTATAACTGTTTATATGGTTATTATAACTGTTTATATAATTATTACAACTGTTTATATGGTTATTATAACTGTTTATATAATTATTATAACTGTTTATATGGTTATAACTGTTTATATAATTATTATAACTGTTTATATGGTTATTATAACTGTTTATATGGTTATTATAACTGTTTATATAATTATTATAACTGTTTATATGGTTATTATAACTGTTTATATAATTATTATAACTGTTTATATGGTTATTATAACTGTTTATATAATTATTATAACTGTTTATATGGTTATTATAACTGTTTATATAATTATTATAACTGTTTATATGGTTATTATAACTGGCTAAACTGGCTGCAGGTTTCACCCTAAAAGCTATAAATCAGCAGCGTTTTCTTATTTTAGGCTATTAAAGTGTTAAAGACTTCATTTAAATGAGCTTCATCTTTTATATATTTATATATATTTATATATTTACACTCTTCATAGATTCCCTCAAATATATTTCAGAAGTCTATAATCATCCAGATCCAATTATTTCTAGATACAGATCTCTCTGTTTTGTGGGATATTCTACTTTACAATATTGTTTTATTGTATATTTTTATTAAACTATATATATATATACTGTATATATCAGTATATTGATCACAGATCTGGAAATCATAAAGTATTTGAACATTGAACTGTGTCACTCGTGTTGGTGGACAGTAACGCTGAGCGGTTGGTAGAACGTGGGCTCCTATCAGTCACCGTGGTAGGTAGGATGAAAAGAACCTATGAGCGTACCTGTTCCACCAGCGATGAGAGCGACTGAAGTGACCTTCTTGATCTCAGGTTCGGACTTCTTATCGGCCTGGACAGCAAACTGCCCTGTAGAGGTATGTAGGTAGAAGGTGAGGCTTCAGTTCTGCAGACTGAACGTGACTGATCTCCTCTCAGGGGTTAAACACACAACCTACCGTGTCCTCTGTACTCCAGCAAACCTCCAGGACCTCTGAAGTCCACCACGTCTCCAAGCCTCAGGCTCTCCAGGTACTGGGACATCTTTCCTCCTTCGGGGAACTTGGGGTTGACGTTCTTGAAGTAAATCTGTAAAGCAGCGCAGGCGAGTGACCACACTAACAGACCGGACGCTACGAGATCCGCTGCTCACGGAAAGAAAGCTTACCTTCACGACCAGATCCACGACTCCCCTGTCGTCGTCGCTCGAGACCGGAGTGTACGGACGCACGACCAGACTGCCGTCAATCCGAGCGGAGAGGTAGACGTGTTTCCCTGAGACGTGGAAGAAGTTCAGAGTCAGAGAGGAACAGCCCCCGACACACAGTCCACACATTAACACCAGTAATGAGGTCTGAGGACCACTGGCTGACCTACGGGCAGACCCAGGACGTGATCCGGACTCGGCAGCGCAAACCGGAACTTCCGAGTGTCGTGACTGACCACCTGCAGGACACAAACAACCACCGGCTAGAGAGACAGGAACCCATCCAGTGTACTGTGTTCTCCTGAAAACTAGACTCATCTGAAAACTAGACTCTCCTGAAAACTAGACTCTCCTGAAAACTAGACTCACCTGAAAACTAGACTCACCTGAAAACTAGACTCTCCTGAAAACTAGACTCACCTGAAAACTAGACTCTCCTGAAAACTAGACTCTCCTGAAAACTAGACTCTCCTGAAAACTAGACTCACCTAAAAACTAGACTCACCTAAAAACTAGACTCTCCTGAAAACTAGACTCACCTGAAAACTAGACTCTCCTGAAAACTAGACTCTCCTGAAAACTAGACTCTCCTGAAAACTAGACTCACCTAAAAACTAGACTCACCTAAAAACTAGACTCTTCTGAAAACTAGACTCTCCTGTAAACTAGACTCTCCTGAAAACTAGACTCTCCTGAAAACTAGACTCACATAAAAACTAGACTCACCTAAAAACTAGACTCTCCTGAAAACTAGACTCTCCTGAAAACTAGACTCACCTAAAAACTAGACGCACCTGAAAACTAGACTCATCTGAAAACTAGACTCACCTGAAAACTAGACTCATCTGAAAACTAGACTCATCTGAAAACTAGACTCTCCTGAAAACTAGACTCATCTGAAAACTAGACTCATCTGAAAACTAGACTCTCCTGAAAACTAGACTCTCCTGAAAACTAGACTCTCCTGACAACCAGACTCTCCTGAAAACTAGACTCACCTGAAAACTACACTCACCTGAAAACTGGACTCTCCTGAAAACTAGACTCACCTGAAAACTAGACTCATCTCAAAACTAGACTCACCTGAAAACTAGACTCACCTGAAAACTAGACTCTCCTGAAAACTAGACTCACCTGAAAACTAGACTCATCTCAAAACTAGACTCACCTGAAAACTAGACTCACCTGAAAACTAGACTCTCCTGAAAACTAGACTCACCTGAAAACTAGACTCTCCTGAAAACTAGACTCATCTGAAAACTAGACTCTCCTGACAACCAGACTCTCCTGAAAACTAGACTCACCTGAAAACTACACTCACCTGAAAACTGGACTCTCCTGAAAACTAGACTCACCTGAAAACTAGACTCATCTCAAAACTAGACTCACCTGAAAACTAGACTCACCTGAAAACTAGACTCATCTCAAAACTAGACTCACCTGAAAACTAGACTCTCCTGAAAACTAGACTCATCTGAAAACTAGACTCTCCTGAAAACTAGACTAACCTGAAAACTAGACTCACCTAAAAACTAGACTCTCCTGAAAACTAGACTCACCTGAAAACTAGACTCTCCTGACAACCAGACTCTCCTGAAAACTAGACTCACCTGAAAACTACACTCACCTGAAAACTGGACTCTCCTGAAAACTAGACTCACCTGAAAACTAGACTCATCTCAAAACTAGACTCACCTGAAAACTAGACTCTCCTGAAAACTAGACTCATCTGAAAACTAGACTCATCTGAAAACTAGACTCACCTGAAAACTAGACTCTCCTGAAAACTAGACTCACCTGAAAACTAGACTCTCCTGTAAACTAGACTCTCCTGAAAACTAGACTCACCTAAAAACTAGATTCTCCTGAAAACAAGACTCTCCTGTAAACTAGACTCTCCTGAAAACTAGACCCTCCTGTAAACTAGACTCACCTAAAAACTAGACTCTCCTGAAAACTAGAATCACCTGTAAACTAGACTCACCTAAAAACTAGACTCACCTAAAAACTAGACTCTCCTGAAAACTAGACTAACCTAAAAACTAGACTCACCTAAAAACTAGACTCTCCTGAAAACTAGACTCTCCTGAAAACTAGACTCACCTGTAAACTAGACTCACCTAAAAACTAGACTCACCTAAAAACTAGACTCTCCTGAAAACTAGACTAACCTGAAAACTAGACTCACCTAAAAACTAGACTCTCCTGAAAACTAGACTCTCCTGTAAACCAGACTCTCCTGACAACCAGACTCTTCTGAAAACTACACTCACCTGAAAACTACACTCACCTGAAAACTAGACTCTCCTGAAAACTAGACTCTCCTGAAAACTAGACTCACCTGAAAACTAGACTCTCCTGAAAACTAGACTCACCTGAAAACTAGACTCTCCTGAAAACTAGACTCACCTGAAAACTAGACTCTCCTGAAAACTAGACTCACCTGAAAACTAGACTCTCCTGAAAACTAGACTCTCCTGAAAACTAGACTCACCTGAAAATTAGACTATCCTGAAAACTAGACTCACCTGAAAACAACAGTAAATAATAAACCACGTACCATTCAGAATCGAAACAGAACCACAGGACCGGTCCATCAGCCAATCCCAGCATCATCAGGGGAAGAGGGGTACACCATGGACAGGTCACCAGTCCATCACACCAACACACACACTCACACTCACACCAACACACACTTACACACTCACATCTACACACACTCACACCTACAGGCAGTTTAGAGTGAGGATCCACCGTACTAACCACTACACCACCATACTAACCACTACACCACCATACTAACCACTACACCACCATACTGACCACTACACCACCATACTGACCACTACACCACCATACTGACCACTACACCACCGTACTAACCACTACACCACCTTACTAACCACTACACCACCATACTGACCACTACACCACCATACTAACCACTACACCACCGTACTAACTACTACACCACCGTACTAACCACTACACCACCGTACTAACTACTACACCACCATACTAACCACTACACCACCATACTAACCACTACACCACCTTACTAACCACTACACCACCATACTGACCACTACACCACCATACTAACCACTACACCACCATACTAACCACTACACCACCATACTGACCACTACACCACCGTACTAACCACTACACCACCGTACTAACCACTACACCACCATACTGACCACTACACCACCATACTGACCACTACACCACCATACTGACCACTACACCACCATACTAACTACTACACCACCATACTAACCACTACACCACCATACTAACCACTACACCACCATACTAACCACTACACCACCATACTGACCACTACACCACCATACTAACCACTACACCACCATACTAACCACTACACCACCATACTAACTACTACACCACCATACTAACCACTACACCACCATACTAACCACTACACCACCATACTAACCACTACACCACCATACTAACCACTACACCACCATACTGACCACTACACCACCATACTGACCACTACACCACCATACTAACCACTACACCACCATACTAACCACTACACCACCATACTGACCACTACACCACCATACTAACCACTACACCACCATACTAACCACTACACCACCATACTGACCACTACACCACCGTACTAACCACTACACCACCGTACTAACCACTACACCACCGTACTGACCACTACACCACCATACTAACCACTACACCACCATACTGACCACTACACCACCATACTGACCACTACACCACCATACTAACCACTACACCACCGTACTAACCACTACACCACCGTACTGACCACTACACCACCATACTAACCACTACACCACCATACTAACCACTACACCACCGTACTGACCACTACACCACCATACTAACCACTACACCACCATACTGACCACTACACCACCATACTGACCACTACACCACCATACTAACACTACACCACCATACTAACCACTACACCACCATACTAACTACTACACCACCATACTGACCACTACACCACCATACTAACCACTACACCACCATACTAACTACTACACCACCATACTGACCACTACACCACCATACTAACCACTACACCACCATACTAACTACTACACCGCCATACTGACCACTACACCACCATACTAACCACTACACCACCGTACTGACCACTACACCACCATACTAACCACTACACCACCATACTGACCACTACACCACAATACTAACCACTACACCACCATACTAACCACTACACCACCATACTGACCACTACACCACCTTACTAACCACTACACCACCGTACTGACCACTACACCACCATACTAACCACTACACCACCATACTGACCACTACACCACCATACTAACCACTACACCACCATACTGACCACTACACCACCATACTAACCACTACACCACCGTACTAACCACTACACCACCATACTAACCACTACACCACCGTACTAACCACTACACCACCATACTGACCACTACACCACCATACTGACCACTAGGTGTAGTGCCGGGTACTCCGGTTTGCTCCCACAGTCCAAACACATGCATGTTAGGTTGATTGTCACTCTAAACTGCCCGTAGGTGTGAGTATGAGTGTGTGTGTGTGAGTGTAAGTATGAGTGTGTAGGTGTGAGTATGAGTGTGTGTGGGTGTAAGTATGAGTGTGTGTGTGTGTGTGAGTGTAAGTATGAGTGTGTAGGTGTGAGTATGAGTGTGTGTGGGTGTAAGTATGAGTGTGTGTGTGTGAGTGTAAGTATTAGTGTGTAAGTGTGAGTGTGTGTGTGTAGGTGTAAGTGTGTGTTGGTGTGAGTATGAGTGTGTAGGTGTGAGTGTGAGTGTGTGTGTAGGTGTGAGTGAGTGTGTAGGTGTGAGTGTGAGTGTTTGTGTGTGTGTAGGTGTGAGTGAGTGTGTAGGTGTGAGTGTGAGTGTAGGTGTGAGTGAGTGTGTAGGTGTGTAGGTGTGAGTGTGAGTGTTGGTGAACTGTCCATGGTGGACCCCTCGTCCCCTGATGATGCTGGGGTTGGCTCCAGCCCGTGACCCCGACTAGCTAGATGATGGATGGTTCTTCACCTCTTTGTCTATGAGTCTCAGCTTGTACTTCTCAGAAGGGTCAACCAGCGTAACCAGTGGCTTCCTCTTCCTGCCCAGGTACAGGTACCCCAGAAAGGCCACCGTGGAGACCACCAGCAGCCCAGCAGTCACTACCACCGTGGTGGTCTGCAAAACAAAGACCACCTTCACCTTTAATGTCCACAGAAGAAAAAACAGACCAACACAAACAAACTATCTTCCCAGTAACACACCTTTACATTCCAGCTCCCAGTTCCACCTTAACTAGTGCAGCAGGTATCTTCTACCACCCCAGACACTGTTTAAGGTGGAACTGGGAATTCAATAAGAAGCTGGAATGAAACTGCTGTACTATTTAAGGTGGAACTGGGAATTCAATAAGAAGCTGGAACGAAGCCGCTGTACTATTTAAGGTGGAACTGGGAATTCAATAAGGAGCTGGAATGAAACCGCTGTACTATTTAAGGTGGAACTGGGAATTCAATAAGAAGCTGGAATGAAGCCGCTGTACTAGTTAAGGTGGAACTGGGAATTCAATAAGAAGCTGGAATGAAACCGCTGTACTATTTAAGGTGGAACTGGGAATTCAATAAGAAGCTGGAATGAAGCCGCTGTACTAGTTAAGGTGGAACTGGGAATTCAATAAGAAGCTGGAATGAAACCGCTGTACTATTTAAGGTGGAACTGGAATTCAATAAGAAGCTGGAATGAAGCCGCTGTATTATTTAAGGTGGAACTGGGAATTCAATAAGAAGCTGGAATGAAGCCGCTGTACTATTTAAGGTGGAACTGGGAATTCAATAAGAAGCTGGAATGAAACTGCTGTACTATTTAAGGTGGAACTGGGAATTCAATAAGAAGCTGGAACGAAGCCGCTGTACTATTTAAGGTGGAACTGGGAATTCAATAAGAAGCTGGAATGAAACTGCTGTACTATTTAAGGTGGAACTGGGAATTCAATAAGAAGCTGGAACGAAGCCGCTGTACTATTTAAGGTGGAACTGGGAATTCAATAAGAAGCTGGAACGAAGCCGCTGTACTATTTAAGGTGGAACTGGGAATTCAATAAGAAGCTGGAACGAAACAGCTGTACTATTTAAGGTGGAACTGGGAATTCAATAAGAAGCTGGAATGAAACTGCTGTACTATTTAAGGTGGAACTGGGAATTCAATAAGAAGTTAACTCAGTTAACAGTCCGTCTTTCTTCAGGTTTACATTCAGTCACGTGCTCCACTAATGCTGTCTGATCTACTAGTTTGTAATCGGACAGTGTTACTCACCACTGTGTAGGACATGTCTCGATCAGCAGGACACAGATGTATATCTACAGAAGGTCGGGTGTCCAGCGGTGTACAGCGTTACTCGGCAGTTTGGGAATGACCTGCAGACGGACACACCTATTGGCTCGCGAAGCAGGCGCTAGAGCAGACCGTGTGTGCGCAGAGTTTGCGCAGTGGCCGCTGACCGGCTCCCGGAGTTACTCCTGTACGCATTACTACAAGATCTAATGTTTATTTTAGGTAAACGCCTTTAGCTGACGGTAGCAGCAGATCCTGCTAGAATAAAAGTCCCCTGTTGCAGCACCGAGTTCCCCCCAGAATCAGATTTACTATTACTGTAAAACAAAACCCTGTATAAAGAAGCAGCGAAACATTTAAGTGTCCAGTTTAATTTAATATTAATATTTCTCCAGCACAGCACTGACCAATCACAAGATTATAACCACCCCCTCCTATCTACCCCCACTGACCATACAGGACCTACACTCACTGTCCACTGTATCAGCTCCACTGATCAAACAGGACCTCCACACACTGTCCACTGTATCAGCTCCACTGAACATACAGGACCTCCACTCACTGTCCACTGTATCAGCTCCACTGACCATACAGGACCTACACTCACTGTCCACTGTATCAGCTCCACTGACCATACAGGACCTCCACTCACTGTCCACTGTATCAGCTCCACTGACCATACAGGACCTCCACTCACTGTCCACTGTATCAGCTCCACTGACCATACAGGACCTCCACTTACAGACTGTAGTTCATCTGATTCTCTGTATACTTTATTACTCTGTTCTTTAATGATCAGGACCCCCACAGGACCCCCACAGAGCAGATACTATTAGGGAGGTGGGTCATTCTCAGCACTGCAGTGACACTGACGTGGTGGTGGAGTGTTAGTTAGTGTGTGTTGTGCTGGTGTGAGTGGATCAGACGCAGCAGTGCTGCTGCTGGAGTGTTTAAACACCTCAGTGTCACTGCTGGACTGAGAATCGTCCACCAACCAAAACTATCTGGACAGCAGTGTCCTGTGGGCGGCGTCCTGTGTTCACTGATGAAGAACTAGAGGAACACAAACTGTGCAGCAGCAGATGAGCTACTGTCTCTGACTTTACATCTACAAGGTGGACCAGCAAGTAGTAGGAGTGTCTAATAGAGTGGACAGTGAGTGGACACAGAGTTTAAACATTCCAGCAGCAGCACTGCTGTGTCTAATCCACTCACACCAGCACAACACACACTAACTAACACCCAACCACCACATCAGTGTTACTGCAGTGCTGAGAATGACCCACCTCCCTAATAGTATCTGCTCTGTGGGGGTCCTGTGGGGGTCCTGATCATTAAAGAACAGAGTAATAAAGTATACAGAGAATCAGATGAACTACAGTCTGTAGTTGGAGGTCCTGTATGGTCAGTGGAGCTGATACAGTGGACAGTGAGTGGAGGTCCTGTATGGTCAGTGGAGCTGATACAGTGGACAGTGAGTGAAGGTCCTTTATGGTCAGTGGAGCTGATACAGTGGACAGTGAGTGGAGGTCCTGTATGGTCAGTGGAGCCGATACAGTGGACAGTGAGTGGAGGTCCTGTATGGTCAGTGGAGCCGATACAGTGGACAGTGAGTGGAGGTCCTGTATGGTCAGTGGAGCCGATACAGTGGACAGTGAGTGAAGGTCCTGTATGGTCAGTGGAGCCGATACAGTGGACAGTGAGTGGAGGTCCTGTATGGTCAGTGGAGCCGATACAGTGGACAGTGAGTGGAGGTCCTGTATGGTCAGTGGAGCCGATACAGTGGACAGTGAGTGAAGGTCCTGTATGGTCAGTGGAGCCGATACAGTGGACAGTGAGTGGAGGTCCTGTATGGTCAGTGGAGCCGATACAGTGGACAGTGAGTGGAGATACAGTGGTCAGTGGGTGGAGGTACAGTGGACAGTGAGTGGAGGTACAGTGGACAGTGGGTGGAGGTACACTGAATGGAGGTACAGTGGTCAGTGGGTGGAGGTACAGTGAGTGGAGGTACAGTGGTCAGTGGGTGGAGGTACAGTGGACAGTGGGTGGAGGTACAGTGAGTGGAGGTACAGTGGTCAGTGAGTGGAGGTACAGTGGACAGTGGGTGGAGGTACAGTGGGTGGAGGTACAGTGGTCAGTGGGTGGAGGTACAGTGAGTGGAGGTACAGTGGACAGTGGGTGGAGGTACAGTGGTCAGTGGGTGGAGATACAGTGGTCAGTGAGTGGAGGTACAGTGGTCAGTGGGTGGAGGTACAGTGGGTGGAGGTACAGTGGACAGTGAGTGGAGATACAGTGGTCAGTGAGTGGAGGTACAGTGGACAGTGGGTGTAGGTCCTGTATGGTCAGTGGAGCTGATACAGTGGTCAGTGAGTGGAGGTACAGTGGACAGTGGGTGGAGGTACAGTGGTCAGTGAGTGGAGATACAGTGGACAGTGGGTGGAGGTACAGTGGACAGTGAGTGGAGATACAGTGGACAGTGAGTGGAGGTACAGTGGACAGTGGGTGTAGGTCCTGTATGGTCAGTGGAGCTGATACAGTGGTCAGTGAGTGGAGGTACAGTGGACAGTGGGTGGAGGTACAGTGGTCAGTGAGTGGAGGTACAGTGGTCAGTGGGTGGAGGTACAGTGGGTGGAGGTACAGTGGACAGTGAGTGGAGATACAGTGGTCAGTGAGTGGAGATACAGTGGTCAGTGAGTGGAGGTACAGTGGTCAGTGAGTGGAGGTACAGTGTTCAGTGGGTGGAGATACAGTGGTCAGTGAGTGGAGGTACAGTGGACAGTGGGTGGAGGATACAGTGGTCAGTGGGTGGAGGTATAGTGGACAGTGAGTGGAGATACAGTGGTCAGTGAGTGAAGGTACAGTGGACAGTGAGTGGAGGTACAGTGGTCAGTGGGTGGAGGTACAGTGGACAGTGGGTGGAGGATACAGTGGTCAGTGGGTGGAGGTACAGTGGGTGGAGGTATAGTGGTCAGTGAGTGGAGGTACAGTGGGTGGAGGTACAGTGGGTGGAGGTACAGTGGTCAGTGGGTGGAGGTACAGTGAGTGGAGGTACAGTGGACAGTGGGTGGAGGTACAGTGGTCAGTGAGTGGAGGTACAGTGGTCAGTGGGTGGAGGTACAGTGGACAGTGAGTGGAGATACAGTGGTCAGTGAGTGGAGGTGCAGTGGACAGTGGGTGTAGGTCCTGTATGGTCAGTGGAGCTGATACAGTGGTCAGTGAGTGGAGGTACAGTGGGTAGAGATACAGTGGTCAGTGAGTGGAGGTACAGTGGTCAGTGAGTGGAGATACAGTGGACAGTGAGTGGAGATACAGTGGTCAGTGAGTGGAGATACAGTGGTCAGTGAGTGGAGGTACAGTGGTCAGTGAGTGGAGGTACAGTGTTCAGTGGGTGGAGATACAGTGGTCAGTGAGTGGAGGTACAGTGGACAGTGGGTGGAGGATACAGTGGTCAGTGGGTGGAGGTATAGTGGACAGTGAGTGGAGATACAGTGGTCAGTGAGTGAAGGTACAGTGGACAGTGAGTGGAGGTACAGTGGACAGTGGGTGTAGGTCCTGTATGGTCAGTGGAGCTGATACAGTGGACAGTGAGTGGAGATACAGTGGTCAGTGAGTGGAGATACAGTGGACAGTGAGTGGAGATACAGTGGTCAGTGAGTGGAGATACAGTGGTCAGTGAGTGGAGGTACAGTGTTCAGTGGGTGGAGATACAGTGGGTGGAGGTACAGTGGACAGTGAGTGGAGATACAGTGGTCAGTGAGTGGAGGTACAGTGGACAGTGGGTGGAGGATACAGTGGTCAGTGGGTGGAGGTACAGTGGGTGGAGGTATAGTGGACAGTGAGTGGAGGTACAGTGGACAGTGAGTGGAGGTACAGTGGACAGTGGAGCTGATACAGTGGACAGTGAGTGTAGGTCCTGTATGGTCAGTGGAGCTGATACAGTGGTCAGTGAGTGGAGGTACAGTGGACAGTGGATGGAGGTACAGTGGGTGGAGGTACAGTGGACAGTGGGTGGAGGTACAGTGGGTGGAGGTACAGTGGATTTAAGGAGGTGGAGTTGATGTTCTGGATGAGGTTATGAAGGATCAGTGAGGTGATCTAGTTTTACTGGGTTTTGAAATGAAGGCGAGCAGTTTTATTAAAATCAGACTTTATTTTTGTTTTAGGAAAATTAATTCAGTATAAACGGAACTGACGAGACTGTCAGATATTTCCCAGCATCCCACACGGCGTGTAATCACTGACCCGGCTGGGTGGGCTGAACGTTAAGTCATGATCTTTCTCACGTAGTTGCGGACGTTAACGTGGAGCTGATGGGAGGTGGCGGTGAAAATCTCTGTGGCGAGAGCTTTGGTCTCCTCGGTTCCGCTCCAGAGGGCCCGGTACACAGGCAGCGTGTACTTCTGCTTGCCCTGCCGACCAGAAACCAAAACACAACTTCAGTAACGTTAAAAAAGGAGAAGCTCAGAACCCGCGTCAGCGCCGAGACCCGCCTCACCTGCCAACTGAGGAAACTGCGTACGTGGTGGTATCCAGGCTTGTGCTGGTTCTTTGCGACGATCTGAGCCCAGCGCAGTCTCAGCTCAGCGTTGTTGGACCTCACGATGTGTGGATACTGTTCTTCAAGCATTCTGATATTACCTGAGAAACAGATACCAGAACTGAGGCTTTTCTCTTCACACCAACGAGCAAACAAACCTCAAACATCAACAAAAGAGCTCTACGTAGGAGATACCATCCGGGAGTGGAGACTTCTCCAGGATCTTATCCAAAAAGTAGACCGTTTGATAGGTCTTCCATGGTCCCACATCAATCTTGCTGATGGCGGTGAGGTCTACGCTCTCTTTCCCCCAGAGCTCAGCGAGCTGCTCGGCTGGCTTCATCAGGGTCTGTCCGGCCGAGAGGTCAGGCAGGTACGGGGGCCAACCAGGAACGTTCAGCCAGCTATCAAACTCCAACCCTGAGGAGCACAGAGACCAGAGAGTTCATCAGACGCACGTCCGATTCACATTCCATGCATGATCGACTACCAGCACTGTAGCAGCTTCCACACCTTCAATCTTGTGGACGCCCCTTTTCTTTAGGTCGGGGAAGAACTCCAGGAAGAACTCCAGAGTGTCCTCAGCGATCACGCTGCGGAACTTGAACTTGTCCACGTACGCCTGCGGAAACATTCACATCCGTATTAGAGCTCCTAACACATCTTCTACATGAAGAACTCAGAAACTTCTAATCACCTGTACTGCTGACACAGTTAAACCACATAATCTCCGTCTTAGAAACGTTTAAGGACTAAGATCAGCAAAGACGCTCTGAACCTGGAGAAAGCCATCTCGGAGCAAGGACACGTTCAGGAGAACCAGAGGCACTCAGGATCACATCGTCTACATATAAACCAATAAGAGCTTCTCCGGCAGTGAGGGAGTGTTGTTTATATATAGAGAATAAAGTAGGACCTAATATTGATCCCTGTAGGACCCCATTAGTAACTCCACGAGACTCTTCTCCACGAGACTCTTCTCCACGAGACTCTTCTCCACGAGACGGAGAAATGACATTTTCTAATTTGAAAAGAATGGAGCACGCTAAGGAACGATCGTTGAACCCTACGTTGCTCAACCTTTGTATTAGAGTGGTGTAAATGGTGTAAATGGTGTGAATGGTGTGAATGGAGTGAATGGTGTGAATGGTTTAAATGGTGTAAATGGTGTGAATGGAGTGAATGGTGTGAATGGTTTAAATGGTGTAAATGGTGTGGATGGTGTTAATGGAGTAAATGGTGTGAATGGAGTGAATAGAGTAAATGGTGTGAATGGAGTGAATAGAGTGAATGGAGTGAATGGAGTGAATAGAGTAAATGGTGTAAATGGAGTGAATGGTGTGAATGGTGTGAATGGTGTAAATGGAGTGAATGGTGTAAATGGTGTGAATGGTGTGAATGGTGAGAATGGTGTGAATGGTGTAAATGGTGTGAATGGTGAGAATGGTGTGAATGGTGTGAATGGTGTAAATGGTGTGAATGGTGTGAATGGTGTGAATGGTGTAAATGGAGTGAATGGTGTAAATGGTGTGAATGGTGTGAATGGTGAGAATGGTGTGAATGGTGTGAATGGTGTGAATGGTGTGAATGGTGTGAATGGTGTGGATGGTGTGAATGGAGTGAATGGTGTGAATGGAGTGAATGGTGTGAATGGAGTGAATGGTGTGAATGGTGTGAATGGAGTGAATGGAGTGAATGGTGTGAATGGAGT
>CM038714.1:20348557-20381057 GCA_021613375.1 Megaleporinus macrocephalus
CATCAGCGAAGTGGAGGTCGAGCCCTACACACCGAGAGATTACTGTGTCTTAATGACTGCTCGAGAGGAAACTGCTTCAAAGAGCCGTAATTCAAATGCAGCGCTGAGGAATCCTGACGATGCCACAGATATCCAGCTGGAAGGCGGCTTTCTGACGAGCAGCTTTCTGACGAGCAGTTTTCTGACGAGCAGCTTCCTGACGAGCAGCACTGGCCTAATTTTTATCTACTGTTGATCTACAGATGCACGAGTCCACACTGAAGCCCACTGAGTCCTATTGTATGTAGTGTGTTTGTGTTGATGCTACTGAAGAAGTTTGGTCTAGACATACTCGCTCACTTCCGCTAGCACCTGTATGGGGTTTGCCATGTCATGTTAGCAAATCTGCCTCATGTAAGTTTTATTAAAGATTAATGAACATCAAAAAGTCTAGAGAACATCTAGACAGTCACCAGGCTTATTTTATGTATGCTCAGTGTAGAAGACCAACATCAACCTGACTACACAACAGTAACAGATTCAGGTTCCCCATCAAACCTCCTGCTTGGGCTCAGATGTTCACATACCTGGATTTGGTGCTACTGGAACGAGACTTCTGTTTCTGGTACGGCTGATCTAGGCTAGACTCCTTCCAGGGGGAGTTCTGGATGGGGGCAGGCTCGAACTCTGGCGTGGGACTGCGGCAGGGGTGTAAAGCCTCAAGGGGCAGTGCAGGTGGCTGACAGGGGCTGGGCTTACGTGGCTGCAGTAGGGGTGAGGGGCCATTGGGCGTGCGAGGACGATGGGAAATGCCTGAAGGGACAGAAAGACAGTCTAGGGCAGGAGGGGGCTCCGAGGAGACCTGGGACGACTGACTCAGCAGCTCCTCTGAAACAGCAGCAGGACAAAAGACACTGTCAACACACTGACGACTCGTAGGAGCCACGTTTGGAGACATCGAGCAGAAGAGCAGCAAGTCTGAGATCCACGTACCTTCATCCAGCACCGCAGAATCAGACAGGGAGCTGTCGTCTGACGTGCCCTGGTCTGCAAACACAGCGAACAATAAGAGGATTAAAGTCACGGTGGTGAGGAGACCACTCTCAGTGTCTACTCTGGAAAATAAGCAACGGGGTATCTGAGGTATCATCTGTAGGGTTAGGGTTAGACCCCCAAATAAAAACTAGTGTCTGGGGCGTTTCTGTTGTCCACTCTGGTCCATTTATCACATCGAACCACATAGAAAATCAAACAGGAGATTCTGTTCCGACAGTGGAGATCAGACTGACTGTACTGCTGTCCAGCCACGGCGACAGGCGGAGCTTCGTTAATGAACTGACTAATTAGGAAAACGCTGAGATACTGAGTAATGGCCAGGTCTGACCAGTGCCCTCACGTTTTGGCAGAAGCATTCCGGGCCGCGGTGACGAGCGTCCGTGCTCGAGGCGCAGCTGGAACACGGCCTCCTGGAGTTCATTCAGCTTCTGCTCCTCACGCTTGCTCTGCTGCACTCGGCTCTTCTTCACCGCCTTGCTCAGGTGCTCCTCCTGGCACAGCCTGCGGGCGGCGACGTAGATCTGCTGCTGCAGGGCCAGCTTAGCCTCCACCGCGTACAGCTCCGAGTCCTGCAACACAACTGCGTCAGCGGCGTCTTATCATGTGAAATACTCTTCTCTGATTGGTTAATAAGAGAGATTCACTCCTCCAGTGATGTTCAGAAGAGACTGACTCCTGAACAGTACTACTGAGAGAAGTGAAGGAGCTGAACCAGTCGTGGCATGTAGTGTGTGCTACTGGTTTTAATGTGGAAGAGCTTCACAGCACTACGTGTCTCTCTAGCTGTTTAAGCTGTGCAGCTCCTTCTGGTGTAGATCTGAGTTTAGGTGTGAGTGGAGGAGGACGAGTGAGGAGGTTCTGCTCTGTACCTCTCCTCCTCTGCGTAGAATGCTCTGCTCATCCAGCTTAAAAGCAGCTCCGATGCGTCTGCGGATCAGTGGAGGCTTCTCTCCGGGTAGCAGAGGGTAGTCTGAGGACAGGTGACCGGTGAGTTCCTGGAATGAGACGGAGAGGTAGGGTTTAATACAGAGGGCTGTGGGGGGGGGGGGGGGGGGGGGTATTTGTAAACATGCTGGTACGTGTATCTTCACACCTACAGGAACACGACTTGAAATGCAACTGAAACTGCACTCGGGGCCGGATACAGTAACAAAGGAGGCACTGCGAGTGAGGCTTTAGTCAGGGTTCCTGCTTTTCCTGTACTAAACGCTATAATCAGCGAGTCCAGACAGGCCGGCCTTCCAACCGCTGCCGCTTACGCAACGCTGTTACTCAGAGATCCAGTTCTGTCTCCTCCCGCCTCCCAGCCAAATCCTGCCGTCCCTCCCGAGATCAGCGCTATTCCCAACGCCCAGGTCGAGCTGCCGCTGGTGTTCATCTCACTGAGACACTAAACCACAAACCACGAGCTGCGCTGAGCCACAGGGGCGTAGCCGGCCCACCTACAGGCGCTGTCGCACCATCACAGCTGCTATTGTGACAGAGAGCCGAGACTCACCAGAGACCTCCTGAGAACACCTGGACGTGACCAGCACCAGACCTTAAACAAATCCACTTCCTGTAGCAGCTACCGGAGCGGTCACCAGGGCAACTGCCCCTCATGTTCGTCCAGTTTACTGGAGAGTCTGATACACACTTGTTTACAGTACAGTACGTTTACAGGAGAGAACAAAACCTGTCTGTTCGTCAGAGTGAGGTTTTAATCATCATCAACCAACAACCAACGAGTTTAAATGATATAGATTAACAAAAACTCTCTGCAGTTTTGGTGGTGTAGCCCTTTCGGAGCTGTGTGTGTGAGTTAGACTCACAGCTTCTCTGATACAGAGTTTCTTCAGCTCCAGAATGCAGAGCTCCAGCCTGTCCTCCAGAGACTGACGCTTCAGCTTCACAGCCCGAGTGTGTGTACTCACGTCCTTCATCACCGTGGTGGGACTGTCAGGTCCTGCAAGACACACACACACACACACACAGACACACACACAGACACACACACACACGGTCATAAACTCAGGTCATGCTTTATTCCAGAAACCACAATTATTACACAATCACACATTTACACTATAATAACTGTCAGCGCTCAGTAACTGTACTGAGTTCATAAACTGAAATATAATAAAACTGTAAACTATATGATGGAGGCGATGCTGACCTGGTTAGAGGTCAGTGCTGAGTAGTGGTCAGTGCTGAGTGGTGGTCAGTGCTGAGTAGTGGTCAGTGCTGAGTAGTGGTCAGTGCTGAGTAGTGGTGGTGTTGAGTAGTGGTCAGTGCTGAGTAGTGGTCAGTGCTGAGTTGTGGTGGTGCTGAGTAGTGGTCAGTGCTGAGTGGTGGTCAGTGCTGAGTAGTGGTGGTGCTGAGTAGTGGTCAGTGCTGAGTAGTGGTCAGTGCTGAGTAGTGGTGGTGCTGAGTAGTGGTCAGTGCTGAGTAGTGGTCAGTGCTGAGTAGTGGTGGTGCTGAGTAGTGGTCAGTGCTGAGTAGTGGTCAGGGCTGAGTAGTGGTGGTGCTGAGTAGTGGTCAGTGCTGAGTAGTGGTGGTGCTGAGTAGTGGTCAGTGCTGAGTAGTGGTCAGTGCTGAGTAGTGGTGGTGCTGAGTAGTGGTCAGTGCTGAGTAGTGGTCAGTGCTGAGTAGTGGTGGTGCTGAGTAGTGGTCAGTGCTGAGTAGTGGTGGTGTAGTAACTGTGTAGATATAGTAGTGTAGTGTATCTCTGACTGTACAACCAGTATTAGTTATTAATCACACAGTCAGTATACAGGACAGCTAATCAGCTCATGTGGCCACTTTTACTTTAATAGTTACATAAAAAGAACAAAAAACTGTTAATTCTAAATATTAAAATAATAAAACTGTTAATTCTAATTATTAAAATAATAAAAACGTTAATTCTAATTATTAAAATAATAAAACTGTTCATTCTAAATATTAAAATAATAAAACGGTTAATTCTAAATATTAAAATAATAAAACTGTTAATTCTAATTATTAAAATAATTAAAATGGTTCATTCTAATTATTAAAATAATAAAATGGTTCATTCTAATTATTAAAATAATAAATAACTGTCAGCTAAACCTTATTACTGTGACAGAAACATACAAGAGCTACAGAATCCTGAACACTGAAGGAAGTGCTCAGAACTGGTGATTCATTTACACAAGAATGTTTATCAGATAATTTTTCACAAGTACTGAGACCTGTGAACTATTTTTAAACGTAAACATTAACAAAAAAACCTCATAATCTACATAACAAACTGATGGTGATGATGGTGGTGACGGTGATGCAGAGATGTTCAGATGTTTAGGTTTAAGGTGATGAGAGTGAGACAGCAGGTGTGTTTGTCTCCAGGACGGGGGCGTGTACAGATCTACACAGAATTGACAGACTCATCAGTGAAGCTGAGGCGAGGCAGATACTGCCGGAGAGGAAACCAGCCTGACCGACTCGCTGGAGACTCAGAAAGACGTCCAGGTCTCGGGTCAGCGAGAGCCGGACAGGAGCTCTTGTGTTGATGTTCAGTCAAAACCCGCATGTCTCAGCGTTCAGAGGAGCTCCAGCTCACAAAGAGGCTTCACACTCAAACACACACACATACACACACACACACTCACACACACTCACACACACTTACACACACTCACACTCACACACACTCACACTCACACACACTCACACACACTCACACACACTCACACACACTTACACACACTCACACTCACACACACTCACACACACTCACACACACTTACACACACACAATCCAGACTGAAGGTCTTCCACTGTGACGGACAGACAGAGTGACTAGCGGAGGAATGCTGTCCAGTAGAACTGCTTCCTGTTTCACTCCACAGCACTAGTTTCTCAGGAGGCGTGGCCTAACATCAAAGCCCTGGTCATTGGTGATCAACATGAAAAGAATTTGCAACATGAATCGAACTGAGATATCAAACAGCTTTCATCTCAAGAACTTCCTGTTTGGAACGCTGAGCTTCCTTATGTGCCATGCAGAGACACTGTACACGACAAACCCCCATCACCATGACTACACAACAACTACACACCAACTACACAACATCTACACACCAACTACACACCAACTACACACCAACTACACAACAACTACACACCAACTACACACCAACTATACAACAACTACACAACATCTACACAACAACTACACACCAACTACACCACAACTACACACCAACTATACAACAACTACACACCAACTACACAACATCTACACAACAACTACACACCAACTACACCACAACTACACACCAACTACACAACAACTACACACCAACTACACACCAACTACACCACAACTACACACCAACTATACAACATCTATACACCATCTACACCACGACTACACAACATCTACACAACAACTACACACCAACTACACAACATCTACACAACAACTACACACCAACTACACCACAACTACACCACGACTACACAACTACACACCAACTACACCACAACTACACCACAACTACACACCAACTATACACCAACTACACACCAACTACACCACAACTACACACAAACTACACACCAACTACACCACAACTACACCACAACTACACACCAACTATACACCAACTACACACCAACTATACAACAACTACACAACATCTACACAACAACTACACACCAACTACACCACAACTACACACCAACTATACAACAACTACACACCAACTACACAACATCTACACAACAACTACACACCAACTACACCACAACTACACACCAACTACACAACAACTACACACCAACTACACACCAACTACACCACAACTACACACCAACTATACAACATCTATACACCATCTACACCACGACTACACAACATCTACACAACAACTACACACCAACTACACAACATCTACACAACAACTACACACCAACTACACCACAACTACACCACGACTACACAACTACACACCAACTACACCACAACTACACACCAACTATACACCAACTACACACCAACTACACCACAACTACACACAAACTACACACCAACTACACCACAACTACCCAACAACTACACAACACTACACCACAACTACACACCAACTACACAACAACTACACAACACTACACCACGACTACACAACTACACACCAACTACACCACAACTACACCACAACTCCACACCAACTATACACCAACTACACCACAACTACACACCAACTACACCACAACTATACACTAACTACACCACAACTACACACCAACTACACACCAACTACACCAAAACTACACACCAACTACACCACAACTATACACCAACTACACCACAACTACACACCAACTATACACCAACTACACACCAACTACACCACAACTACACCACAACTATACACCAAATACACACCAACTACACCACAACTACACACCAACTACACCACAACTACACAACACTACACCACAACTACACACCAACTACACACCAACTACACCAAAACTACACACCAACTACACCACAACTATACACCAACTACACCACAACTACACACCAACTATACACCAACTACACACCAACTACACCACAACTACACCACAACTATACACCAAATACACACCAACTACACCACAACTACACACCAACTATACACCAACTACACACCAACTACATCACAACTACACACCAACTACACCACAACTATACACTAACTACACCACAACTACACACCAACTACACACCAACTACACCAAAACTACACACCAACTACACCACAACTATACACCAACTACACCACAACTACACACCAACTATACACCAACTACACACCAACTACACCACAACTACACCACAACTATACACCAAATACACACCAACTACACCACAACTACACACCAACTACACCACAACTACACAACACTACACCACAACTACACACCAACTACACCACAACTACACAACACTACACCACAACTACACAACAACTACACAACAACTACACCACAACTATACACCAACTACACCACAACTACACACCAACTATACACCAACTACACACCAACTACACCACAACTACACACCAACTACACCACAACTATACACCAACTACACACCAACTACACCACAACTACACACCAACTACACCACAACTACACAACACTACACCACAACTACACACCAACTACACCACAACTACACAACACTACACCACAACTACACAACAACTACACAACAACTACACACCAGTCCTTGTGTATCAACACCACCAAAGCAGTTCTGGAAACACCTGGAGGTCCTACAACGTCAACAGACATTAAAGCATAATTTGTTATGATTTGTTACGTTTATCTCTGATCTTCTATATCTCGCTTTGAACTTGGTGTTCAAGGTGGTTGTTGTTGTAACTTTCTGTGTTGATAACATTTGAACCACGAGAGATATTACAAATCTGATTACATCAATCAATCTCTGATCAGTTCTGATCTTCTTTGATCTTCTACAAGACCACTTTCCCATTGGAGAAACTTGCCCTTGATCCTATATGGTGGCTTTCAGGATGGTGGTCATGTTACTAGCTGTGGTTTTCAGTTTTTCTCTTTCGTTTCAGGGCGTCCTGAGACTTTTGACTCGCCCTGTTTATGGAGTTATATAACTGATTATGTAATGAATGGTGAGAAGTAATGGGCACGGCTGGCTGCACCTACCGGAATGCAGAATAATCCCACTGTCCGTGTCACTGATCTCCTCCTTCACCTCCATGTCCTCTGCGCTGGTGCTCTGAGTTTCTCTTCTTTCACAGCCTCCTGAGACAAACACCACAGATCAATCAACACCTGATCAGACACGCCCACAACCAAAATGAGCGTGGTCAGTCCCGACGACCCACTTAACCCTTCGACCGTGACAAGGTCATGTGACCTGTAGCTGCAGGGGGTCAGAGCAGATTCCAGGGGACTCGGTCAGCAAACAAAGGCCGCTCAGGATCTCAGACTAACAGTGCCCTCCAGCCACGCTCTGTCAGCAGGGGCTCAGCGCAGGGTTAACGAAGTGGGGGAGGGAGGAGGCGGGGGGGGGGGGGGGGGGTCTAGTTTATAGTCTCCCTTTAATTTGGCTGTTGTAAATGACTTCTGTGCACCTGAGAGAGGAGAACCGAGGAGAAAGAAGGAGAAGCTCAGGTTACGAGGTGGAGCTCCTCTAAACACTACGCTGGAGCTTTAGAGAGAAGAGCCTCCGACTCCCAGTTACAGCTTTAATCAAGATTCTTAAACGGCTCAGTGTTTAATTAGTCTAGAACTATCACACCGCGTGGACGTTCTTTAAAGTTCACCACCATCCACAGTGCTTCATCTTCAGCGTCCCGTGAAGAAGTTCCTTCATAACGTTTAAAGTTTAAGAGTTTAAACAATGCCATAACTTCTTTTACACAGAAGTCACACGACTGGGTTAAACCGCAGCTGCACGTAAGCAGATGTTCGCAGTTAGGTTCAAAATTTTGGTGAACTTGTCCTTCCCTTTAAATTATAACTGAGTACACTGATGATTAAATGTTATTTTTTATGAGCTCACTGTTTGTGTTGTTATGTAATCAAATCTGGAACTACCTGAAACAACGAGTTCTGCCTCTCATTAAAGAATCACTCCGCTCTGTTCACACTCCGGCGTTACTCAGAGTGAGACGTGTGACACTAGTGTGGCTCTGAGTTGGTCATTTCAGTCTCTTTCAGTCTCTTGGTCCGTCAGAATGAATCTTTTCTGAGACCGTACTGGACTGACTGGCTCAGCGGTCACTCCTGAAGTGTGACTGGACGAGGCTGAACAGGCGGATACGTGAAAACGCCTCGAGTTTTTTATGACATCACAAAATCTATTTGTCCATTTTGCATTAAAGTCACATGACTGGTTAAACTGGGACTGCATCGTTCCAGCTACTTCTCACTGAAAACACGGCAACACGTACGGGGACATTCAAAATTTAGGTGGACTTGTACTTTCCTGAGTATTCTGAATTATACATACACGTACTGAACATTAAAGAAATCCACTTTTTACTCTGTAATATTTTACAAGCTTTCTGTTTTATGTTATGTTGAAGATTGTTTTTAATTGGACGGGAATGATGTGCTGATGGTTACTGCTTTGTGATTGGTCAGATATCAGATATCACCAGGGCTTAATTTGTAAAACATCAGGTAATGGAACACTGAGGGTGGGGTGATCCAGCAAGTGGTAGTGAGGAGAAAAGGTCCTGGAACACAAAGACACACCACTGCTTCAAGTGTATAATATAGTAACAACCTATACAATAAAATAATCCCAGCTTTAATCACTGCAGTAAGGAGCTGCAACCATAACATCTCAGAGACGCCACTGGACGAATAGCTTTTGGTGTCCTACAAAAAGAAGATCTCAAAGAGGAGGTGGATCCACATACATAAGTTCTGGAACACAGGAACCTGAAATACGAGAGGATCTTGTTCCAGCACAAATTAAGCACTGGCTATCACTGAGCATCACACGCAGGAGGAACAGACGTGCTAGGCGGGATTTCTCACACTGAAACGTTCTGGATGTACTAAAGTTCTTCAGAGGGTTTCTTAAGCAGCTACTGGTCGAACTGTCTACTCGAGGCTCCTGCTATGAAGATGCTTCTCCTTGTACCTGAGCTCCTGATCCACTGAGGTACTGATACACTGAGCTCCTGATCCACTGAGCTCCTGATCCACTGAGGTACTGATACACTGAGCTCCTGATCCACTGAGGTACTGATACACTGAGGTACTGATCCACTGAGCTCCTGATCTACTGAGGTACTGATCCACTGAGGTACTGAGGTGCTGACTCTGCTGGCTGACAGTGGGTTTGTCTGTGTGGGCGGGGGCTGAAGGTTCCTGACGTGATCTTCTATGAGGTCATTATTGTTACACACACTAGATCTGGACTCTAACCGTGACTCAGGTGTGACATCAGCCCCGCACACACGTCACTACACTGAAGCGGCCCTGACTCCGGGCCGTGACTCCGGGCCGTGACTCCGGGCCGTGACTCCGGGCTGGTGGGCTGGTCTGCTCAGCTTCCTGTCTGTGGGACCGTGTGTGCCAGTCTACGCCGCGGTGACCGCGTCCTGAGTAAGCAGATCTTCACAGCTGGGAGAATGATTAACAGGTGAAAGGGCCATAAAGCACTGATCCAGGACCTGATCCAGGACCTGATCCAGAACCTGATCCAGAACCTGATCCAGAACCTGATCCAGAACCTGATCCAGAACCTGCCACGGGTCTGACTTCATTAATGTGAAACTGTTTCTGAGTCTGCATAAACACGCACACATTCCTTTAACAGACAGACCACCGACGCATTCCTTTAACAGACAGACCACCGACGCATTCCTTTAACAGACAGACCACCGACGCATTCCTTTAACAGACAGACCACCGACACATTCCTTTAACAGACAGACCACCGACGCATTCCTTTAACAGACAGACCACCAACGCATTCCTTTAACAGACAGACCACCAACGCATTCCTTTAACAGACAGACCACCGACACATTCCTTTAACAGACAGACCACCAACGCATTCCTTTAACAGACAGACCACCGACGCATTCCTTTAACAGACAGACCACCAACGCATTCCTTTAACAGACAGACCACCGACGCATTCCTTTAACAGACAGACCACCGACGCATTCCTTTAACAGACAGACCACCAACGCATTCCTTTAACAGACAGACCACCAACGCATTCCTTTAACAGACAGACCACCGACACGCACGCATTCCTTTAACAGACAGACCACCAACACATTCCTTTAACAGACAGACCACCAACACATTCCTTTAACAGACAGACCACCGACACGCACGCATTCCTTTAACAGACAGACCACCGACACATTCCTTTAACAGACAGACCACCGACACATTCCTTTAACAGACAGACCACCGACACATTCCTTTACCAGACAGACCACCGACACATTCCTTTAACAGACAGACCACCGATGGTGAGAGAGACGACACATTACGACCAACACAGCAGATCACACACGGGTTACAGCACTGATACACTCCGGAGAGGAGAGTCTGTTATTCAGTTATATAGTTATATTATATTATATTATATTATATTATATTATATTATATTATATTATATTATATTAGTTTATATTATATTATATTATATTATATTATATTATATTATATTATATTATATTATATTAGTTTATATTATATTATATTATATTATATTATATTATATTATATTATGTATGAACAGGTAAGAAGAAGCAATGTGACAGGTGTGTACAGTGAGGATGAAAGGCTGATAATCTGTTTGCACTGTTTCAGAAACTGATTCTAGCGAATCGTCTGATAGTATCTCTGATAATAAAAACACTCTACACCTTTAGAAACACTTTCCCATCCAATCACACTCAATGTGCTGGTGTAACTTCTGAAATCCAGCTCTACTGACTCTACTGACTCTGAAATCCAGCTCTACTGACTCTACTGACTCTGAAATCCAGCTCTACTGACTCTACTGACTCTGAAATCCAGCTCTACTGACATCCCCATTACCAACCGGACCACCTGTTCATCACCAAACCCGACACAGCGTCCAGTCAGACTGACCTCCTCATCACACACGGCTACATACAGTTATTTAATAATCAGTAAACAGCGTTCTGAATAAACCACAACACAAATCTGATCATCACTACAAGTCTGATCAGCTCAGCACAGACCAGCACCTCAAACCAGAACATCAGACACAACTACACAATCTACACAAACAACACAAACTACACAAATAATACAAACAACACAAACTATACAAACAATACACACTACACAAACAATACAAACAATACACACTACACAAACTACACAAACAATACAAACAATACACACTACACACACTACACAAACAACACAAACAACACCAACAACACAAACTACACAAACAATACACACTACACAAACAACACAAACTACACAAACTACACAAACAATACACACTACACAAACTACAAACTACACAAACTACAAACTACACAAACTACACAAACAGCACAAACTACATAAACAAGATCAGGAAGAGTATAACATTAACTCACATGTTCAGAGAGCTGAAGACTGAACACTCTTCACCGAGTTCACTTCCACTGACGAGCTCACTCCTCCAATTCCTCTCTCACTCTCTCTCACTGACTCGCTCTCTCTCTGAATGAGCTACTGTCTCTCTCTCTCGGTCTCTGACTGAGCAACTGACTCTCCCTCTCTCCCTCTCTCTCTTTCTCTCTCTCTCTCTCTGACTGAACTGCAGTGACTCCCTCTCTCTCTCCTTCTCTCTCTGACTGAGCTACTGACTCGCCCTCTCTCTCTCTTCCTTCCTCTCTCCCTCTCTCTCTTTCTCTCTCTCTCTCTCTGACTGAACTGCAGTGACTCCCTCTCTCTCTCCCTCTCTCTCTCTCTCTCTCTCTCTCTCTTCCTTCCTCTCTCTCTCTCTCTCTCTTTGACTGAGCAGCAGTGACTCTCTCTCTCCCTCCCTCTCCCTCCCTCTCTCTCTCTCTCTCTCTCTCTCTCTCTCTTAAAGAAGGGAGGGTGTGCATACCTGTGTGAGCCTCCTTTTTGTGCTCAGTCAGTCTCAGTACAGCAGATTAACCATTAACCAGCCCGAGAGCGACTCTACCTGTCCGTCTGACTCAGAGCCAGGTGAGGAGGAGGAACAGAAACAGAACCTGGTTTTCAGAGGAAGAGAACAAAGTCGACGTATAAACACGAACGCTGTGAATGAAAACCTGCCACACGAGCACAGCGGTCATAACGAAGCTCTGCTGCCCTCTACTGACCGCCCGCACGAGCAGCTGCTCCGGTAGCGCGTTAGTGGACCTTCAGCTGGACGTCAGTCCTTCAGAAGAAGTTCAGCACTAACAGTGTTAGACATCAGAGTGAGTGCAGCAGTCACTATACAGAGTGCTACTGAACAGTGTTAGGATGTGTGATGTCACGTTTCTCTCATATCAGACCACCACAGCACCCCCACCACCCGCAGCACTCTACACCGCACCAACCGTCCAGCTGACACCCGTCCCTCCAAAACAGGAGGACCTCAGAATGTCCAGACGTCCAGAATGCCGAGGGAGACGCTGCGTCTGCGACTCCCACTGACCACTCACATTCACCCAGGATCTCCACGCTCACTCGGGCTCTCCAGGAATGTCCGTTTACATGAACTGCCATGAAGCCATCACACCCCAGAATTCCCAGCAGCTGGCCTGCCGTCCATATCGGGTTTCACCAGCAGTCTCCACTACACGCACTGCCGGTGACAGGGGTCCACACATGACCACCCGGTCAGGCCAGCGGGGGGCAGTTTTAGGAGAGAAGTAGTGATAGGAGGTGAAAACTTCTGACCGGACTGAGTGAGGAGCAGTCCTGAAGTCTCTCTGTCGTGTAACAAACCCGGCGTGACTCTGTCGCTCCTCCGAGGACGGCCCACCTCTCTCTGTGTGAGCTGGAGGGTCCCCGACGCTGAGGGGCAGGGTTGGCCGCAGGACTCCGGCTGAGGAAGTAATTGAATTTTCTGGCTCATGTCACAGAGGTCACCACGCACCCCGGGGACTTTCCAGCGCCGGATACAATAGACCTGTGTCTGCGCTGGACACACAGCTCAGCCGCGCTGGACACACTGTGAGACACCTTCATCACATTCCTGTCCCAAAAACATTCCCACCTAAATAAACTAGACATCAGCACAGCGAGCACCACGACCAGCACCAGCAGCAGAGTACCAACAACCGGAGGAGCTTCAGTACCACTCACAATCCTCAGATCAAAGATAAGATCAGACTAGATTACTTCAATCTTCTTAACGTCTGTACCATACATAACTGTGTAATTAGTAGCGGTGTAAGAAAATATCGAATATCAGGATATTTTGTTTAGTGATACTGTATCAATTCTTAAAAACACAGTATCAATACACAGATTCCTTACAGACAGTGAATCAGTGTGTGTTGTGTTTAATCCTCTGACCACTAGATGGCAGTGCTGTAATCCATTTTCAGCTCCACTCCAACATTAACAAGCAGCACAAGAGCGCAGTTCTATTATAAACATTGATAAACCTGTTCATACAGTGGAGTGTTTTAATAGTAGAATATGAAAAATCACAGTAAATCACTTCACTTGCAGTATCGTGATGTATTGAATCGTGAGCGCCGTATCACAATACATACTGTATCGCAGGTTCTTGCCGATACACAGCCCTAATAATCAGATATTAAATATGTAATTATATTCTGCATTATTATTTTGAAAAACTAATAATAAACACAAATCTTTAATAAACACATTATCTCTTCCCACTGCAAATCTAATAATCTAATAATCTAATAATCTGCTTAATCTGCAACACAGCAGAGCCAGGTCTGATCGTAAGGTAAATACACTGTTAGCTTAGCGCTACGTCCATAGGATTTCCATAGGATGTCTACAGGATTACGGTCTGATGGGTGTGAAGGCCGTCTACACAGACGTGCTGATCTGTTATCCCTCTCTTCCTGCCGCTGCTCAGTACTCAGGCTTACTGAGCGAGGGGCCCGCGAGACCCTGTTATTCAGAGGATCTCTACCATCCTGTCCATTCAGCGGGGGAGCTGAAGCGCACTCAGGCTGCAGCCCACTGTCGGTTCACTGTTAACCCTTTCAGAACCGCGTACACAACCAGCAGCAGGACTTTCTGAGTGCGTAATAAAACACAGGCTTCTGGAAACGTACGCCCCCAGTTTACTACAACTATACACTACTGCACTACCTCAGTACCACTAACACAACAGAAAATAATAAACAATTCATATTTACTGTAAACAAGTAAACAGAGAGACTAACTGTAAACATTCTCAACATCACTCCCAGATATACCGCTGTGTAGAGCTTTTCTATCACAGCAGTACTTCAACACTTACACTCTCTGATTACCTGCTCGCCTTGTGTTATTAGGTATTGGCAATAATATATGTATATACAGGGTGAGTCAAAAGTCTCAGGACACCCTTTTATTTCAGAAGGGAAAGGGAGGATGACGTATCTACCCTGAGGGGACCTATCTATTAGGCTATGGCAACCATCTTCCTGTGCTTAAACCACAAGAGATATTGTAAATCTGATTGCATCATTTGTTTTCTGATCAGTTCTGGTCTTCTTTGATCTGCTACACGACCACCTTCCCATTGGAGAAACCCTTGATCCAATATGGTGGCTTTCAAGATGGCGGCCTGTTACTTGCTGGGGTATTCAGATACAACATTTTCCCTTTCAGTTCTGAAATAAAAGAGTATATATATATATATATATATATATATATATATATATATATATATATATATATATATATATATATATATATATATATATAAAATCAATAATGAGTAATCAAGATCCATTATGTATTGACTCTAAAGCACTAAATATATATATATATAGTTCTGTAATGTTCGTAAAGCTCACCTCATATACGGTCAGGGACAGTTTGTGACCCCAACCTCAACCTCAAGTTTCTTGTGAACATGTTTAGAGATCTGACGCGTGTTTTAGGGCAACAAAAGAGATCAAACATTATATCAGCTTTATGCTGATTGGCCGCTGAGTCTGAGGTTCTGATATACTTAAGAATGAACAGATTATAGAAGACAGTTTGATGGAACAGAGTTAGTCAGATGGTTAGATGTTAGAGACCCTTATTTTCTTTCTGTCTCTAGTGATCAGTTACTGTTTATGTTCTTTTTCTCCTCGTACTTCACGGAGTTAACCTTCAGTCTGTGGTCTGACTACATTAACTCAGTCATGTACCTGAAATACCAGAAAAAGACAAAACAATCACTTCATGGTGAACACTCCGACCTCCTCCTTTAAAAGGAGCTGTGATGAAGTAAAGAAGTGTTTCTACGGATTCACTTCAAAGAAGCCTGAGTTTTAAAATCCTCCAGACAACCATCCATAACAACGCTGTGTCTAATTGCTGCTTTAGAGGTTGAACCCCAGTGTGAAGGAGCTGGAGTGGTTCTGGTTCCAGGGAGGACCCGAACTCTGCATATGGTACTTTTACGGCCTTGAAGGTTTTGGCTTCCACAACACCATCATCACCGTAACCGTGAACACGCTCCTCTGAGCTGACTGAACGCTCTCCGTCTCCGTAACCATTACCACTTACAGGCTTCAACCACAGATCCAGCAGTCTTATCATCTCCTCTACAGTCACACAGTTCAGTCTGGAGAAACATCTAACCAGAGAAGAAGAACTGAGTGGTCCTGGAAGTACAACCCTCTTTAAGAAACCTTATTACATCAGAAAACAGATCACTGTCATACGTTCTGTCTGAACTCACATATAAATAGGCAGCAGGTTTGTTTATCTATTTTTCAAATGAGAACATTCTATTTTCCCTTTGATCTCTGAGGAAGTACAACGTTCCTCTCAACACACCTGTTCCTGTTTAGTCTTCATACTACAGAGAACATCACTCTGACATACTGAACTGGAGTCACCTGGAGACATTATTATATTTAAAAATCTGTTATATCCAGACAGGAAGTTTTTATTTACTCAGTAAACACTTTATTATTAAATATTAATCAGTATTAATAGAGTAAGTAGTGCTTTTACAATTTATTATTAAATATTAATCAGCATTAATAGAGTAAGTAGTGCTTTTACACTTTATTATTAAATATTAATCAGCATTAATAGAGTAAGTAGTGCTTTTACACTTTATTATTAAATATTAATCAGTATTAATAGAGTAAGTAGAGCTTTTACACTTTATTATTAAATATTAATCAGTATTAATAGAGTAAGTAGAGCTTTTACACTTTATTAAATATTAATCAGTACTAATAGAGTAAGTAGAGCTTTTACACTTTATTATTAAATATTAATCAGTATTAATAGAGTAAGTAGAACTTTTACACTTTATTATTAAATATGAATCAGTATTAATAGAGTAAGTAGAGCTGTTACACTTTATTATTTAATATTAATCAGTATTAATAGAGGAAGTAGAGCTTTTACACTTTATTATTAAATATTAATCAGTATTAATAGAGTAAGTAGAACTTTTACACTTTATTATTAAATATGAATCAGTATTAATAGAGTAAGAAGTGCTTTTACACTTTATTATTAAATATTAATCAGTATTAATAGAGTAAGTAGTGCTTTTACACTTTATTATTAAATATTAATCAGTATTAATAGAGTAAGTAGTGCTTTTACACTTTATTATTAAATATTAATCAGTATTAATAGAGTAAGTAGTGCTTTTACACTTTATTATTTAATATTAATCAGTATTAATAGAGGAAGTAGAGCTTTTACACTTTATTATTAAATATTAAACAGTATTAATAGAGTAGGTAGTGCTTTTACACTTTATTATTTAATATTAATCAGTATTAATAGAGTAAGTAGTGCTTTTACACTTTATTATTAAATATTAAACAGTATTAATAGAGTAAGTAGTGCTTTTACACTTTATTATTAAATATTAATCAGTATTAATAGAGTAAGTAGTACTTTTCCATACGTCAGTGTGGAAGATTGCTGCTGAAGGAACTGAACACATTCATACAATGTCTGGGGCGTCCAGGAGAAATCTGGAACCTAACTTTGTTCTTCAAACTGGATCAAGATCTGATCTACTTCTCTCACAATAACATATTCATGTTACTTTGTATTGTATGTCTGATTATTTACATCTGTTCTAATCAGATCTGCTGTTCTTGCTGGTGATCAGACACTTACTGATCAGATAAACACGTTCACACTATCAGACTCTTACACGATGGTGAGAGGAACAGTGCTCCAGTTGTGCCAATATGTTTACAACAAGCTCTTTATCACTACCGCCTGACAACAAACTCAGTAAACACAGCGTGAGCTGTAACAGAGACCCGGCTCTCACATTCACACCGTATGGTATTTGAGCACAGATGAAATCCACAGCGTGTTGAAATCACAATGATATGTTATATACAGCTCCCTCTATAGAACAGTACGATACAGATCTGGCCCCGCACTGTAGGGGCCACCTGCACTGACCCCTAACAACAGTGTTGACTCTGAGGACCGTAAGAGGTTCACTAGACAAAGAACATTCTTCAGCAGCTTGTGCCTGTTAACTGAGTTACTATGGTAACAGATCCTTCTTATAGTGAAAGCCGGTCAACCAAAAGAATTTACTGCAAGCTGATACATCACACACAGCAGGTACATCACACACAGCAGATACATCACACACACAGCAGATACATCACACACACACCAGATACATCACAAACACAGCAGATACATCACACATACAGCAGATACATCACACATACAGCAGATACATCACACACAGCAGATACATCACACATACAGCAGATACATCACACATACAGCAGATACATCACACACAGCAGATACATCACACACAGCAGATACATCACACATACAGCAGATACATCACACACAGCAGATACATCACACATACAGCAGATACATCACACATACAGCAGATACATCACACACAGCAGATACATCACACACAGCAGATACATCACACATACAGCAGATACATCACACACAGCAGATACATCACACATACAGCAGATACATCACACATACAGCAGATACATCACACACAGCAGATACATCACACACAGCAGATACATCACACATACAGCAGATACATCACACACAGCAGATACATCACACATACAGCAGATACATCACACACAGCAGATACATCACACATACAGCAGATACATCACAAATACAGCAGATACATCACACATACAGCAGATACGTCATACACACAGCAGATACATCACACATACAGCAGATACATCACACACACAGCAGATACATCACACACAGCAGATACATCACACATACAGCAGATACATCACACATACAGCAGATACATCACACATATAGCAGATACATCACACCCACAGCAGATACATCACAAATACAGCAGATACATCACACATATAGCAGATACATCACACCCACAGCAGATACATCACACATACAGCAGATACATCACACACACACAGCAGATACATCACACATACAGCAGATACATCACACATACAGCAGACACATCACACATATAGCAGATACATCACACCCACAGCAGATACATCACAAATACAGCAGATACATCACACATATAGCAGATACATCACACATACAGCAGACACATCACACATACAGCAGATACATCACACATACAGCAGACACATCACACATATAGCAGATACATCACACCCACAGCAGATACATCACAAATACAGCAGATACATCACACATATAGCAGATACATCACACATACAGCAGATACATCACACATACAGCAGATACATCACACATACAGCAGATACATCACACACACACAGCAGATACATCATGCACGCAGCAGATACATCACACATACAGCAGATACATCACACATACAGCATATACATCACACACACAGCAGATACATCACACATACAGCAGATACATCACACATACAGCAGATACATCACACACACACAGCAGATACATCATGCACGCAGCAGATACATCACACACACAGCAGATACATCACACATACACAGCAGATACATCACACACACCGCAGATACATCATGCACGCAGCAGATACATCACACATACAACAGATACATCACACACACAGCAGATACAACACACATACAGCAGATACATCACACATACACAGCAGATACATCACACACACCGCAGATACATCACACATACAGCAGATACATCACACACACAGCAGATACATCACACATACAGCAGATACATCAGACATACAGCAGACACATCACACATATAGCAGATACATCATGCACGCAGCAGATACATCACACACACAGCAGATACATCACACACACCGCAGATACATCATGCACGCAGCAGATACATCACACACACCGCAGATACATCATGCACGCAGCAGGTACTCCAGGAGAACATTTACAGACACACACAATACGAATCTGATCTGATCTGGTCGCTCGTCTAAAAACCGAACTGTGAGTTTAGAGTCTGATTAAATGTCTGGCTGTGAAAACACTAACAGAGAACCGCGCGGTTTTCTAAATCTTATTACTGACTGAGGATGTGAATCTGCTGTTCTGAATTATTATTAAGTTTTTATGTTGAACATCTAATTACATCTGTTTCCATTTTCCTGTAGTCGTAAAATTTGAGAGACAAATCAAAATGTTTAGACGTTGTTCTTCACATGAACATCTATAAACTGTCCACGTATACATATTCAACATATCACCACTGACCCCAGAACAGAGATCTCCAAACCTGACACTACACTGGAGAAAACTAAAACAGACATGAATATATTCTTATTGACAGTGCTGTATGAAGAAATCTCTGATTACTTAATTTGGCACACGCATACACACACACACACACACACACACACACACACACACACACACACACACACACACAGACACATCTATATATATATATATACATGTCATATTATTATACTATTAAACATACTATTTACATATGGTTGGTATAATATAGTATATTACACTGCTGTCTTCTTTACTCTAGACTGAGGTCCTATTCCCCACCTGAGTAACTACCTTACACTATACCAGTAACACTACCTTCACCTACCTGTGTACAGGTAAAGTTCAGGTGTCTCTGGGTAGGAGTGTCTGATAAGTGCTGTAAAGGTAAATATAATTAGAGGGAATGTTAAAAATAAGCAGACCTAAAAAGAAACGAGTGCTTTCTAAGTGCCAGAGAGGGAGGACGGGCGGGCGGGCGGGCGGACGGGCGGACGGGAGGACGGGCGGGCGGGCGGACGGTCAAGCGCTAGCGGTGCTGATCAGTGTGCTAGGTGATAATGAGGGTCTTCAGTCGAGCTGTCAGCAGCGCACAATACACACATGCTGTTCGGCTCCTCTCTGGCACGACCCTGGCTCTGACCCAACAACGCTCCGAATTCCAGAGCCATTCACGTCCACTCGTCTGCACACTTTCATCTGAAGCCTGTTCACTCGGACACTTCCATCACACACGCTCGCCCAATCAGAGCTCCGCCTTAAATTACTCTCCAGCACACTACAACACTACAGGAGTGCTATACTGTGTGTGTGACTGGAGTGAATCAAAACTTCCATTTATTCCTTTAAATCCAGACAATCTTCAGAATTACCTCACATATCTACATACATACTACTATACTAACTATACTATATCCATAAACAACATACATACTACTATACTAACTATACTATATCAATAAACAACATACATACTACTATACTAACTACACTATATCAATAAACAACATACATACTACTATACTAACTACACTATATCAATAAACAACATACATACTACTATACTAACTATACTATATCCATAAACAACATACATACTACTATACTAACTATACTATATCAATAAACAACATACATACTACTATACTAACTACACTATATCAATAAACAACATACATACTACTATACTAACTATACTATATCCATAAACAACATACATACTACTATACTAACTATACTATATCCATAAACAACATACATACTACTATACTAACTATACTATATCCATAAACAACATACATACTACTATACTAACTATACTATATCCATTAAAAACATACATACTACTATACTAACTACACTATATCCATAAACAACTTACATACTACTATACTAACTATACTATATCCATAAACAACATACATACTACTATACTAACTACACTATATCCATAAACAACACATATACTACTATACTAACTACACTATATCCATAAACAACATACATACTACTATACTAACTACACTATATCCATAAACAACATACATACTACTATACGAACTATACTATATCCATAAACAACATACATACTACTATACTAACTACACTATATCCATAAACAACATACATACTACTATACAAACTATACTATATCAATAAACAACATACATACTACTATACTAACTATACTATATCAATAAACAACACACATACTACTTATACTAACTACACTATATCAATAAACAACATACATACTACTATACTAACTATACTATATCAATAAACAACATACATACTACTATACTAACTATACTATATCAATAAACAACATACATACTACTATACTAACTACACTATATCAATAAACAACATACATACTACTATACTAACTACACTTATATCAATAAACCAACATACATACTACTATACTAACTACACTATATCAATAAACAACATATATACTACTATACTAACTACACTATATCAATAAACAACTTACATACTACTATACTAACTACACTATATCAATAAACAACATACATACTACTATACTAACTATACTATATCAATAAACAACATACATACTACTATACAAACTACACCATATCAATAAACAACATACATACTACTATACTAACTACACTATATCAATAAACAACATACATACTACTATACTAACTACACTATATCAATAAACAACATACATACTACTATACTAACTACACTATATCAATAAACAACATACATACTACTATACTAACAACACTATATCAATAAACAACATACATACTCCTATACTAACTACACTATATCAATAAACAACATACATACTACTACACTAACTACACTATATCAATAAACAACATACATGCTACTATACTAACTATACTATATCAATAAACAACTTACATACTACTATACTAACTATACTATATCAATAAACAACTTACATACTACTATACTAACTACACTATATCAATAAACAACATACATACTACTATACTAACTATAATATATCAATAAACAACATACATACTACTATACTAACTACACTATATCAATAAACAACTTACATACTACTATATTAACTACACTATATCAATAAACAACTTACATACTACTATACTAACTACACTATATCAATAAACAACATACATACTACTATACTAACTATACTATATCAATAAACAACATACATACTACTATACTAACTACACTATATCAATAAACAACTTACATACTACTATACTAACTATACTATATCAGTAAACAACATACATACTACTACACTAACTACACTATATCAATAAACAACATACATACTACTATATTAACTACACTATATCAATAAACAACTTACATACTACTATACTAACTACACTATATCAATAAACAACATACATACTACTATACTAACTATACTATATCAATAAACAACATACATACTACTATACTAACTACACTATATCAATAAACAACATACATACTACTATACTAACTATACTATATCAATAAACAACATACATACTACTATACTAACTATACTATATCAATAAACAACATACATACTACTTTACTAACTACACTATATCAATAAACAACATACATACTACTATACTAACTATACTATATCAATAAACAACATACATACGACTACACTAACTATACTATATCAACAAACAACATACATACTACTATACTAACTATACTATATCAATAAACAACATACATACTACTATACTAACTACACTATATCAATAAACAACATACATACTACTATACTAACTACACTATATCAATAAACAACATACATACTACTATACTAACTACACTATATCAATAAACAACATACATACTACTATACTAACTACACTATATCAATAAACAACATACATACTACTATACTAACTATACTATATCCATAAACAACATACATACTACTATACTAACTATACTATATCCATAAACAACATACATACTACTATACTAACTATACTATATCCATAAACAACATACATACTACTATACTAACTATACTATATCCATTAAAAACATACATACTACTATACTAACTACACTATATCCATAAACAACTTACATACTACTATACTAACTATACTATATCCATAAACAACATACATACTACTATACTAACTATACTATATCCATAAACAACATACATACTACTATACTAACTATACTATATCCATAAACAACATACATACTACTATACTAACTACACTATATCCATAAACAACACATATACTACTATACTAACTACACTATATCCATAAACAACATACATACTACTATACTAACTACACTATATCCATAAACAACATACATACTACTATACGAACTATACTATATCCATAAACAACATACATACTACTATATTAACTACACTATATCCATAAACAACATACATACTACTATACAAACTATACTATATCAATAAACAACATACATACTACTATACTAACTATACTATATCAATAAACAACACACATACTACTATACTAACTACACTATATCAATAAACAATATACATACTACTATACTAACTACACTATATCAATAAACAACATACATACTACTATACTAACTATACTATATCAATAAACAACATACATACTACTATACTAACTACACTATATCAATAAACAACATACATACTACTATACTAACTACACTATATCAATAAACAACATACATACTACTATACTAACTACACTATATCAATAAACAACATATATACTACTATACTAACTACACTATATCAATAAACAACATACATACTACTATACTAACTACACTATATCAATAAACAACATACATACTACTATACTAACTACACTATATCAATAAACAACATACATACTACTATACTAACTACACTATATCAATAAACAACATACATACTACTATACTAACTACACTATATCAATAAACAACATACATACTACTATACTAACTACACTATATCAATAAACAACATACATACTACTATACTAACTACACTATATCAATAAACAACATACATACTACTATACTAACTATACTATATCAATAAACAACATACATACTACTATACTAACTATACTATATCAATAAACAACATACATACTACTATACTAACTATACTATATCAATAAACAACATACATACTACTATACTAACTATACTATATCAATAAACAACATACATACTACTATACTAACTACACTATATCAATAAACAACATAGATACTACTATACTAACTATACTATATCAATAAACAACTTACATACTACTATACTAACTATACTATATCAATTAACAATATACATACTACTATACTAACTATACTATATCAATAAACAACATACATACTACTATACTAACTACACTATATCAATAAACAACATAGATACTACTATACTAACTATACTATATCAATAAACAACATACATACTACTATACTAACTATACTATATCAATTAACAATATACATACTACTATACTAACTATACTATATCAATAAACAACATACATACTACTATACTAACTATACTATATCAATAAACAACATACATACTACTATACTAACTACACTATATCAATAAACAACATACATACTACTATACTAACTACACTATATCCATAAACAACATACATACTACTATACTAACTACACTATATCAATAAACAACATACATACTACTATACTAACTACACTATATCAATAAACAACATACATACTACTATACTAACTACACTATATCAATAAACAACATACACACTACTATACTAACTATACTATATCCATAAACAACATACATACTACTATACTAACAACACTATATCAATAAACAACATACATACTCCTATACTAACTATACTATATCAATTAACAATATACATACTACTATACTAACTACACTATATCAATAAACAACATACATACTACTATACTAACTACACTATATCAATAAACAACATACATACTACTATACTAACTATACTATATCAATAAACAACATACATACTACTATACTAACTATAGTAAATCTATGTCTAAATTTCCTTCGGGATCAATAAAGTATCTATCATGTAAATCAATGCTACTGGTTCTACAGATTGTATCACAGATGCAGTCACTGTTTGGAGTCTAATCACGAGGATCTGATCTGATATCAGAAGCAGTGGGATCTGAATGGGTCTCTGTGGGAGTGATCTGCTCGGTGGGCTCGTGAATCAGTTTAAAGTTTGTTTAAATCAAACACTAGATAAAAACCTGACCAGCACACATACCTCCACCAGCAGGACTGCAGTCCAGACTGAGCTCCACTCCTATCACCACATTCTTCAGATCCGCTTCGCTCCTCAGCTTCAACCCCAGCTTTCTGTTTAACACTGGCTCTGGTTAAAGTTCTGGCTCTGGTTAAAGTTCTGGCTCTGGTTAAAGTTCTGGCTTTGGTTAAAGTTCTGGTTCTGGTTAAAGTTCTGGTTCTGGTTAAAGTTCTGACTCTGGTTAAAGTTCTGGTTCTGGTTATAAACTCACCCAGTTTCCTCAACACCACGCGCAGGAGATGCTGGAGATCTACCAAGTTCCTACTTCGACTTCTTTCATCCACGTTTTCGATCCCAGCGCATTCCAGACTCGGGGCGGGTCGTACCACCTCTCCCCTGCAGGCCGCCCCGCGCGGCCCCGCTCAGCTCGGCCCGCTTAGCGCAGCGCGGTCAGAACCGAGTGTCCGAGTTTCTACCAGAGCTTCAGATCCGACACTGTATGTGACTGTTTAGTGTTAAAGCGCTGCTCAGTATTCACACGAACCCCCCCCCGCTTCCCCCTCGGACCCCCCTGCCAACATGGTCTGCTCCACTCCTCACTAAAACTCTCCCCCCATTAAAGTCCGTCCACTGCGCAGTGCGCGCGCTGCTGACCGCCGGGCTGTCCAGTCCTTTCATATTAATGTGTATGATTTGCGCTCAGGTGCGGAACACTTCACACCTGAGGAAGGTGTACAATCTGTAAACGGCCAACACCGTCACGCTCTCCTGATCCCCCCCACCACCACCCCCCGTTACTTCTGCTTATGTTGGGGGTCTGCAGGAGCTCAGACCCCCCAGAGCAGCATTACCATGAGAAAGAGCTCGTTTAGGAACAGGAAGCTGGACCTACAGATCAGATCAGTTAGTCCTCCTCAGCAGTTCACTCCTCACTCCATACGTGGAAACTGAGCCGCATGGACTTGTGACGTCACGAAAAAATATATATAGGATATATGGGTGATTCTTCAATTAGAGGAACTTTTACGTCTCTAGGTTATAAATTAGTGTTAAAATTACTTTAATACAAAACAAACATTTTAGGTATTAAAGGATTATGCCTTTCATCACCAAATTAATTATGATTTCTATTTTTATAAAGATTTAAACATCAATCTTTTTCTACTTCGGCCTTGTCCCAAACCCAGACTTTAAAACTTCTATGCCCAATAAAATACTAAAAAGTATCAATTTATAAAAGAGATCAGAATATGAGTTTTTATAAAAACTTCAAAAGAAACTAAATGTACTGTTTACTTTCATATTTGTACCTATACATATTTCTGATCAATATATTATCATCCCCAACATTATCATCATTACCGCAACAGTGTATGACTTCTGCAGGGAACTATTTAAAGGTAACACTTATGTATGTTGTAACCATGGAAACAAAGACTCACATAGGAGCACATGTCAGTCATGAGTGAGGAGTGAGATGTTAGTGTGTGTAAATGGGAGTAACTGAATGGTGTATTGCTCCTCAGAGTCATTACCGACATTTATAGATGGTAATGACAGGTTTTTAATTTCACCATCAGTATCTTTTAAATTATTATGTAGAAATTAAATAGAATTAAGTTTAACAGTGTGATTTTATAATGAAATTCTAGTGAAATACATAACTTTATAAACTAAACATTACAAAAGTTAAGATCCCACAATTATACAATCACCCCTATATATATATATATACATCCTCAGTCAAAAGTTTGGACACGCCTCCCCAGGTTCTTCTTCTGTGTACTATATTATTAGTACTAATATTAGTGAATAAGTGTGAGGAGATCAGAACTATAGAATAGTCAGTATGAAATTATTCCTGGAGAAGAATTAAACATCAGGTTGTGTATAAAGAATTTTTATATAAACTTGGAATGATCAGAGAATAATCTGGGAACAGGAATAAAGGAGGGTAGATGAGTGTAGATGTAATAATTCTGGACTGAGTTAGTCTGACACTAGGTGTCAGCAGAGAGCTGTACAGTGTGCTAGATGTTTCTACAGTGCAGTTCACTGAACGTCCTGCGGAGGGCGACAGTGCTGATGATGTGTCTGAGATGCTGGTAGTCTGAAGTGGTTTATGTGTTTTCTGTGTTTTATACTTGTGTAAAAGTGAATCACTAAATCACTAACCGTGTAAGACTGCTGGCTGAAGGAACTGTGGAGGATCAGGATTTTGGTTTTAGTGGAATTAAAGAGGAACTTTAAACTTTAAAGTGAAATTTAAACTTTTCTGGAAAATTAAATAAATGTTAGGATTATTCTGGGTGATTTAGTGTGATACATAATATTCTACACAAACATATGAAGTCATAACTGTCCTCTGTGGTGGTGATGATAAATAAACTAAATAAATAAATAAATAAACCTGAACCTTATTACATACAACAGTTATGAGTGGGACCTGCTGTCTGAGATCTGTTGTGTGAGATCTGCTGTCTGAGATCTGTTGTGTGAGATCTGCTGTCTGAGATCTGTTGTGTGAGATCTGTTGTGTGAGATCTGTTGTATGAGATCTGTTGTATGAGATATGTTGTATGAGATATGTTGTATGAGATCTGTTGTATGAGATCTGTTGTGTGAGATCTGTTGTATGAGATCTGTTGTGTGAGATCTGTTGTCTGAGATCTGTTGTGTGAGATCTGTTGTGTGAGATCTGTTGTCTGAGATCTGTTGTGTGAGATCTGCTGTCTGAGATCTGTTGTGTGAGATCTGTTGTCTGAGATCTGTTGTCTGAGATCTGTTGTGTGAGATCTGTTGTGTGAGATCTGTTGTCTGAGATCTGTTGTGTGAGATCTGCTGTCTGAGATCTGTTGTGTGAGATCTGCTGTCTGAGATCTGTTGTGTGAGATCTGTTGTGTGAGATCTGTTGTGTGAGATCTGTTGTGTGAGATCTGTTGTATGAGATCTGTTGTGTGAGATCTGTTGTGTGAGATCTGTTGTATGAGATCTGTTGTGTGAGATCTGTTGTGTGAGATCTGTTGTGTGAGATCTGTTGTGTGAGACCTGTTGTCTGAGATCTGTTGTGTGAGATCTGTTGTCTGAGATCTGTTGTGTGAGATCTGTTGTATGAGATATGTTGTATGAGATCTGTTGTGTGAGATCTGTTGTGTGATCTCTGTTGTGTGAGATCTGTTGTCTGAGATCTGTTGTGTGAGATCTGTTGTCTGAGATCTGTTGTGTGAGATCTGTTGTATGAGATATGTTGTATGAGATCTGTTGTGTGAGATCTGTTGTGTGATCTCTGTTGTGTGAGATCTGTTGTCTGAGATCTGTTGTGTGAGATCTGTTGTATGAGATCTGTTGTGTGAGATCTGTTGTATGAGATCTGTTGTGTGAGATCTGTTGTCTGAGATCTGTTGTGTGAGATCTGTTGTATGAGATATGTTGTATGAGATCTGTTGTGTGAGATCTGTTGTATGAGATATGTTGTATGAGATCTGTTGTGTGAGATCTGTTGTATGAGATCTGTTGTGTGAGATCTGTTGTATGAGATATGTTGTATGAGATATGTTGTATGAGATCTGTTGTATGAGATCTGTTGTGTGAGATCTGTTGTATGAGATCTGTTGTATGAGATCTGTTGTATGAGATATGTTGTATGAGATATGTTGTATGAGATATGTTGTATGAGATCTGTTGTATGAGATCTGTTGTGTGAGATCTGTTGTGTGAGATCTGTTGTCTGAGATCTGTTGTGTGAGATCTGTTGTGTGAGATCTGTTGTGTGAGATCTGTTGTCTGAGATCTGTTGTCTGAGATCTGTTGTATGAGATCTGTTGTATGAGATCTGTTGTGTGAGATCTGTTGTATGAGATCTGTTGTATGAGATCTGTTGTGTGAGATCTGTTGTATGAGATCTGTTGTATGAGATCTGTTGTATGAGATCTGTTGTGTGAGATCTGTTGTCTGAGATCTGTTGTGTGAGATCTGTTGTATGAGATCTGTTGTCTAACTGGATCTGCCCCACCGCAAAAAGATACTACCCAAAAAAATTCCAGTAAAGATTATTGATAACATGTCTTTGAAGTTTGACTTCATTACAATACTTATAGACTAGTCATCATATCTTCTGCTCCATGAAACACATGTTAATGTTCAGTAGTAACAGATATGCTTCTTTAATATATTTACATTGTATTAAACTACATTCATGTTTAATGGGTGTATATGAGCTGAAACAGGAAGCCTAGCGCATCCCAAACTTATCAACATTAACATTTTAATATAACATTATAGTCACTATGGCTTTTAAAAGAATGGGGGTTTTGGGGAGGTGGGCTAGTGCACTATAGACCCCTGTGTTACATTACTTTTACTTTTATACTTTAAGTAGTTCTGAAATCAGTACTTTTACACTTTTACTGGAGTAAAAAACTTCATACTTCAACTTCTACAGAAGTATTTTAAACCTGAATATCTATACTTCTACCTGAGTATCTATACTTCTACCTGAGTATCTATACTTCTACCTGAGTATCTATACTCCTACCTGAGTATCTATACTTCTACCTGAGTATCTATACTTTTACCTGAGTATCTACACTTCTACCTGAGTATCTATACTTCTACCTGAGTATCTATACTTCTACCTGAGTATCTATACTCCCACCTGAGTATCTATACTTCTACCTGAGTATCTATACTTCTACATGAGTATCTACACTTCTACCTGAGTATCTATACTTCTACCTGAGTATCTATACTTTCACCTGAGTATCTACACTTCTACCTGAGTATCTATACTTCTACCTGAGTATCTATACTTCTACCTGAGTATCTACACTTCTACCTGGGTATCTATACTTCTACCTGAGTATCTATACTTTCACCTGAGTATCTACACTTCTACCTGAGTATCTATACTTCTACCTGAGTATCTATACTCCCACCTGAGTATCTATACTTCTACCTGAGTATCTATACTTCTACATGAGTATCTACACTTCTACCTGAGTATCTATACTTCTACCTGAGTATCTATACTTTCACCTGAGTATCTACACTTCTACCTGAGTATCTATACTTCTACCTGAGTATCTATACTTCTACCTGAGTATCTACACTTCTACCTGGGTATCTATACTTCTACCTGAGTATCTATACTTTCACCTGAGTATCTACACTTCTACCTGAGTATCTATACTTCTACCTGAGTATCTATACTTCTACCTGAGTATCTATACTTCTACCTGAGTATCTATACGCCTACCTGAGTATCTATACTCCTACCTGAGTATCTATACTCCTACCTGAGTATCTATACTTCTACCTGAGTATCTATACTCCTACCTGAGTATCTATACTTCTACCTGAGTATCTATACTCCTACCTGAGTAATGATTGTGAATACTCTTGGCACCTTTAGTGCATATCATTGGTGTGAAAAGTCACTCTGGACCCAGTAGTGTCAGGTGTGGGGTGCAGGTGTGAGGGTCGGTACAGGAGACGAGCTGACAGTCTTACACGGCGTCGCGTCTCTGCCTCAGTTGCTCCAGTTACATAATGCTTGGTCAGGGGTGTCCACGGGTGGTCCGCTGGTGGTCCGTCTCCATTGATGAATGAGGTTGTGTTGTTTGATAGACACACTGAACTCGCCGTTTAACAGTTTGTGTTTATCATCCTGCAGCTCCTCGGTGGTCAGTCTCGGTCAGTCACTGCTGACTGGGTGGTTTTGGTGATCAGAAGTTGGTCAGTTACATCCGAGCTGCGGTCAGTAATTGCATAACTACAACATTTACCTGTATGGATGCTGTTTCTGATAAAATGGCCGGTAGTGCTGGTACAAGCTTGATGTGGCTGATAGACGAGTTCCTGGTTTGGTGAATTTGTAAGTTTACAGTTTTAATATTTATACCGCGTATCAGTGATGTCACAGAAACAGAGCGCCGCTGTGAGCCCACCTGAGTCCACCCTGACCGCTGCGGTGCGTCACTGACTGGACTTTCTGAAAGAATAATATAAAAATATAAACACAGAGAACACATCACACACCGGCTGTCTGTTTCTCTCAGACCTGATTATTAGATATTATTATTATTATTATTTTATTAATCTGTTAACACTCTCACACGTTCACACGTCTTTGACTGTCTCACTGATTATTAAATCAGTCTTAAGGTCGTCCACAGGTCATCTCATCTCCTGCAGGTCACACGTATGAAACTCTTTCTCTTCTTTTATCTTTAGTATTGATTTTACTGAAGTTTTGTTTTACCTGTTTGTGTTTGTTTGTTTGTTTTGTGTGTTTTACAGTAGCGAACCGTGACCCTTAAGCCTCGGCCCTCAA
>CM038714.1:20386057-20403557 GCA_021613375.1 Megaleporinus macrocephalus
GTTCCATTGCCTTCCATTAAAAGTAAAGAAGGTTTCTCTCCTGTAAAGTGGGCATTTTGGAGATTCTTTGAACTACAACCTAAATTAATTCTGATCCCGTCACTAAGGTGATTTACTTATTATGCTTAATTTTATTAAATTTAATTTAAAAATAATTACTTTTTACTTTGATATAATTCTAAAATAATTAATACTCAGTCTAAAACAAAACTAATCACCACTGAAATTCTTACAATGGCTGAAATGTTTATTAATATATACAGTATTTATAATAATATAATAAGCTCAGTGTTAATGTATGTATTCAGTGAGCTGATTGTCTTCAGGATGAGAAACTGAGAGGTTTTTAACAGACAGACTAAAAACTCTGGTCAGAAGTTCGCGCTGGCACACACTCGGTTAGCTGTGTCTCAGAAGCTGCTGTGTGAGTCATTTCTAAGAGGAACGGTAAAGCCGTGTGGCCGACAGTGAACCATTGAACTCTCATGTCTCGCATCTGCCCACTCAGGTTCTCATGAGAACGAGTATTTTATGAACAGCTCATGCTGTAATATTTTCTCACCATTCTTCTGTAAATGTCCAGAATGAACCGGTCCTGTGTGTCTCGGCGGCGGGACGTACGGGACAGAGGTCGAACTGAGTAGACACGGTAACCTGAACGAGGTAGGGACGCACTTCAGTGTATCAGCGGCTCTCTGGTGAGAATTACTGCTCCATAGAAATTCAAGTGAAAATATTATTAGAGTTCTTAAATGAATAAAATTTCAATAAGATTTTATTAGATTATCAGGATACATACAAAAACAGCAGAGTTTAACAAAAATGGTGAAAAAAGCTGTCGCTCTAGTTACAAGTGTTATTCTAAAAATGAGTGAATTATTTAAATGTATGTTTTTCACATTATGGATTAAAAGTGTGAACAGATTCTATACATAACTGTAACAGTGCTGTCCAAACAGGTCAGTTTAATCTGAGAGGCAGTTTATTATCACTATATAATAAATTTTAATGGTTAAAATAGCATATACAGAGCTGATTATACATGAATATATATAGTATTTTTTTAAATAATCAAATAAAACATATTAAAGCTTTTTCTACATATATTAAAGTCTCGCTGTGCTCAAAGGAAACAGGCTCTGCTACATTTCCTCGACACTATTCAGACACGGCTGTAAAAACATCTGCTAGTAGACCACATTTAAAGACTCTGAACGTCTTGTTTGTTTGGTTACGTTGGATGAAAAACTAGATTAGAACCACATTGAGGTTCTACAGTCCCATCTGGAGTTATTACACAAACTTTAATTATTTATTATTAATGCATATACTACACACACACACACACACACACACACACACACATATATATAATGCAACCTTAATGCATACTATAAAATACCTGAGATCATTCTGAACAGCCTCCTCAGTAATAAGGCTTGTAAAGCAGTAACAGGCTGTTGGCTGTGGCTGAAGATCAGAGTTCAGTTCTTCTGGCTGAGCGAGAAGACCCGGCCCCGGCTCGTCGAGCTTCCCAGGCTCTCTGAGATGGAGTTTGAGGAGATGTGGCTGTGCTGCGCGTCTCTGTGACCCAGGCAGTTACGACACATGGCGGCGGCGCTCCGTCTGAAATGTTTATCCAGGAACAGGTAAACAGCGGGATTCACGCAGCTGTTGACGAAGGCCAGGCAGGAGGAAATGATGAGCCCCCTGGCCAAATACATGTGGGTGGTGAAGTCTAGCTCAGCATTGCTGATCTTGGAGATCACCTGGATGGTTTTGAACACGTTGTAGGGCAGCCAGGACACCAGAAAGGCCGTGATGATGGTGAAGACGATCTTGAGCGAGTGGCGGCGGCGGGCTTCTGCGCGTGGGTTGCCGGCCATGATGGAATGCTTGCGCAGTTTGATCAGGATGGAGCCGTAACACAGGGCGATGATCATCACGGGCAGCATGAAGGTGAGGAAGATAGTCAGCAGGATCATGGCCCTGTAGAAGAGGGAGTCCAGGTCGTCTGTGCAGACGCCCTCACCGTCCAGTCTGTTCAGGCTTCGGTAGATCAGGGATGGAGTGGCCAGGATCAGAGACACCACCCACACCGTGCCGCAGGTCAGGTGCACACATTTGCTGCTCCGGAGAAAGTGGGAGTCCATGAGGCGCACCACGGCCAGGTAGCGGTCCACGCTCATGCACGTGAGGAAGAAGATGTTGGAGAAGCGGTTGACGGCGATGATGTAGCTGCTGATCTTGCACATGGCGTTCCCGAAGGGCCACTGGTCAAACTGGCTGGCCGAGACGGCCCACAAGGGCAAAGTGAAGACGAACACCAGATCCGCCAAAGCCAGGTTCAGCACGAAGGTGTCTACCAGACGTCTGCTCCTCTTGTGTCTGTTACCGATGACAATAAGCACGAACAGGTTCCCGGAGAATCCAGCAAAGAACATGATGAAGTACAGCATAGGAACGTAGATGTGGGACATGTAGAGCACCTGGCCGCTCCCAGATCCTGGAATGTCGGTAACGTGGATGTAGTTGGTATTGTAGTAGTCGTAAGCGTCGTACAGGCCCTGTGTGGCGTTGTCCATTGTGGCATGAACGAGCGCTGACTGAGAGCTGCTTGCCATCTGTGCTCATCTGACTGGCAAAGGAAAGAAAACCTATTCAGTCACATGCTTGTTAACCACAAACTGCAGCAGCAGATTCTTCTTTCTGGTGACCTGATGCATTTCTGTATCTCTTTTAACACATTCATCACAAAGGAAATGATCTAGTTTACTGCAAAAACAAGATCTGAATCACTGAAATCGCTGGAGATTCTCTGCTGCAAATAAATTAAAGGAGGTGAAAGAAACTTAATTAGACATTTCAGCTGTGCAATACATGCCACGTTCCTCATGAAGTGCATGTCTTTAAAAATATCACATACCCAGCATAGTCCACTCTGTCACTACACTAGATATCACTACACTAAATCTGCACTACACTAGATCTCCACTACACTAAATATCCACTACACTAAATATCACTAAGCTAAATCTCCACTACACTAGATCTCCACTACACTAGATCTTCACTACACTAAATATCCACTACACTAAATATCACTACACTAAATCTGCACTACACTAGATCTCCACTACACTAGATCTTCACTACACTAGATCTTCATTACACTAAATCTCCACTACACTAAATATCACTACACTAAATCTGCACTACACTAGATCTCCACTACACTAGATCTTTACTACACTAGATCTTCATTACACTAAATATCCACTACACTAAATATCACTAGACTAAATCTCCACTACACTAGATCTCCACTACACTAAATCTGCACTACACTAGATCTCCACTACACTAAAGCTCCACTACACTAAATATCACTACACTAAATCTCCACTACACTAAATATCACTACACTAGACCTCCACTACACTAAATATCCACTACACTAAATATCACTACACTAAATCTCCACTACACTAAATATCACTACACTAAATCTCCACTACACTAGATCTCCACTACACTAAATCTGCACTACACTAGATCTCCACTACACTAAATCTCCACTACACTAAATATCACTACACTAAATCTCCACTACACTAAATATCACTACACTAAACCTCCACTACACTAAATATCCACTACACTAAATATCACTACACTAAATCTCCACTACACTAAATATCACTACACTAAATCTCCACTACACTAGATCTCCACTACACTAAATCTGCACTACACTAGATCTCCACTACACTAAATCTGCACTACACTAGATCTTCACTACACTAGATCTTCACTACACTAAATATCACTACACTAAACCTCCACTACACTAAATCTCCACTACACTAAATATCACTACACTAAATCTCCACTACACTAAATATCACAACACTAAATCTCCACTACACTAGATCTCCATTACACTAAATATCACTACACTAAATCTCCACTACACTAAATCTGCACTACACTAAATATCCACTACACTAAATATCCACTACACTAAATATCACTACACTAAATCTGCACTACACTAGATCTCCACTACACTAGATCTTCACTACACTAAATATCCACTACACTAAATATCACTACACTAAATCTCCACTACACTAAATATCACTACACTAAATTTCCACTACACTAAATCTCCATTACACTAAATATCACTACACTAAATCTCCACTACACTAGATCTCCATTACACTACAATATCAAATACTTTAGATATTTACTACACTAGATATTACTAAAATATATATCCACAACACTAAATCTCCACTACACTAAATCTCCACTACACTAAATATCACTACACTAAATCTCCACTACACTAAATCTCCATTACACTAAATATCACTACACTAGATCTCCACTACACTAAATCTCCACTACACTACAATATCAAATACTTTAGATATTTACTACACTAGATATTACTAAAATATATATCCACTACACTAAATCTCCACTACACTAAATCTCCACTACACTAGACCTCCACTACACTAAATCTGCACTACACTAGATCTCCACTACACTAATCTGCACTACACTAGATCTTCACTACACTAGATCTTCACTACACTAAATATCACTACACAAAATATCACTACACTAAATCTCCACTACACTAAATATCACTACACTAAATCTCCACTACACTAAATATCACTACACTAAATATCCATTACACTAGATCTCCATTACACTAAATATCACTACACTAAATCTCCACTACACTAAATCTCCATTACACTAGATGTCCACTACATTAAATGTCCACTACACTACAATATCAAATACTTTAGATATTTACTACACTAGATAGTACTAAAATATATATCCACTACATTAAATCTCCACTACACTAAATCTGCACTACACTAAATCTCCACTACACTAAATCTCCACTACACTAAATCTGCACTACACTAGATCTTCACTACACTAAATATCACTACACTAAATATCACTACACTAAATCTCCACTACACTAAATATCACTACACTAAACCTCCACTACACTAAATCTCCACTACACTAAATATCACTACACTAAATCTCCACTACACTACAATATCAAATACTTTAGATATTTACTACACTAGATATTACTAAAATATATATCCACTACACTAAATCTCCACTACACTAAATCTCCACTACACCAAATCTCCACTACAATAAATCTGCACTACACTAGATCTCCACTACACTAAATCTGCACTACACTAGATCTTCACTACACTAAATATCACTACACTAAATATCACTACACTAAATCTCCACTACACTAAATATCACTACACTAAATCACCACTACACTAAATATCACTACACTAAATCTCCACTACACTAGATCTCCATTACACTAAATATCACTACACTAAATCTCCATTACACTAAATTTCCATTACACTAGATCTCCACTACACTAAATCTCCACTACACTACAATATCAAATACTTTAGATATTTACTACACTAGATATTACTAAAATATTTATCCACTACACTAAATCTCCACTACACTAAATCTCCACTACACTAGACCTCCACTACACTAAATCTGCACTACACTAGATCTCCACTACACTAATCTGCACTACACTAGATCTTCACTACACTAGATCTTCACTACACTAAATATCACTACACTAAATATCACTACACTAAATCTCCACTACACTAAATCTCCACTACACTAAATATCACTACACTAAATCTCCACTACACAAAATCTCCACTACACTAAATATCACTACACTAAATCTCCACTACACTAAATATCACTACACTAAATCTCCACTACACTAAATATCACTACACTAAATATCCACTACACTAGATCTCCATTACACTAAATATCACTAGACTAAATCTCCACTACACTAAATCTCCATTACACTAGATGTCCACTACATTAAATGTCCACTACACTACAATATCAAATACTTTAGATATTTACTACACTAGATATTACTAAAATATATATCCACTACACTAAATCTCCACTACACTAAATCTGCACTACACTAAATCTCCACTACACTAAATCTGCACTACACTAGATCTTCACTACACTAGATCTCCACTACACTAAATCTGCACTACACTAAATACTTTAGATATTTACTACACTAGATATTACTAAAATATATATCCACTACACTAAATCTCCACTACACTAAATCTCCACTACAATAAATCTGCACTACACTAGATCTCCACTACACTAAATCTGCACTACACTAGATCTTCACTACACTAGATCTTCACTACACTAAATATCACTACACTAAATATCACTACACTAAATCTCCACTACACTAAATATCACTACACTAAATCACCACTACACTAAATATCACTACACTAAATCTCCACTACACTAGATCTCCATTACACTAAATATCACTACACTAAATCTCCACTACACTAAATTTCCATTACACTAGATCTCCACTACACTAAATCTCCACTACACTACAATATCAAATACTTTAGATATTTACTACACTAGATATTACTAAAATATTTATCCACTACACTAAAACTCCACTACAGTAAATCTCCACTACACAAAATATCCACTACACTAAATCTCCACTACACTAGATCTTCACTACACTAAATATCACTACACTAAATGTCCACTACACTAAATCTCCACTACACTAGATCTTCACTACATTAAATATCCACTACACTAAATATCACTACACTAAATCTCCACTACACTAGATATCACTACACTAAATGTCCACTACACTAAATCTCCACTACACTAGATCTTCACTACATTAAATATCCACTACACTAAATATCACTACACTAAATCTCCACTACACTAGATCTTCACTACACTAGATACCACTAAAATATATATTTACTATACTAGATATCACTACACTAGATATCACTACACTAAATGTCCACTACACTAAATCTCCACTACACTAGATCTTCACTACATTAAATATCACTACACTAGATCTCCACTACACTAAATATCACTACACTAAATATCACTACACTAGATCTCCACTACACTAAATCTCCACTACACTAAATCTCCATTACACTAGATCTCCACTACACTAAATCTCCACTTCACTACAATATCAAATACTTTAGATATTTACTACACTAGATATTACTAAAATATATATCCACTACACTAAATCTCCACTACACTAAATCTCCACTACACTAAATATCCACTACACTTAATCTCCACTACACTAGATCTTCACTACACTAGATACCACTAAAATGTATATTTACTATACTAGATATCACTACACTAAATGTCCAATACACTAAATCTCCACTACACTAAATATCCATTACACTAGATCTCCACTACACTTGATACCACTAAAATATATATTTACTATACTAAATATCACTACACTAAGTATCACTACACTAAATCTCCACTACACTAGATCTCCACTACACTAAATCTCCACTACACTAGATGCCACTAAAATATATATTTACTATACTAAATATCACTACTCTAAATATCACTACACTAAATCTCCACTAGACTAGATCTCCACTACACTAGATATCACTACACTAAATATCAGTACACTAAATATCACTACTCTAAATATCACTACACTAAATATCACTACACTAAATCTCCACTACATTAGATCTCCACTACACTAAATATCACTACACTAAATCTCCACTACACTAGATACCACTAAAATATATATTTACTATACTAAATATCACTACTCTAAATATCACTACACTAAATCTCCACGACACTAGATACCACTAAAATATATATCTACTATACTAAATATCACTACTCTAAATATCACTACACTAAATCTCCACTACACTAGATCTCCACTACACTAGATATCACTACACTAAATATCAGTACACTAAATATCACTACTCTAAATGTCACTACACTAAATATCACTACACTAAACCTTCACTACACTAGATCTCCATTACACTAAATCTGCACTACACTAGATCTTCACTACACTAGATCTTCACTACACTAAATATGAAATACTTTAGATATTCACTACACTAGATATCACTAAAATATATATTCACTATACTAGATATCACTACACTAGATATCACTATAGTATATATCACTACGCTATGGTCATACACTATACCACTACACTATGGTCATACACTACATAATAGTACAAATGATAATAATATTGTCTCTATTGTCTCACTAGTTCACAGCTACATAGTTCACATGGTAACAGTGTATTACACCACGTCGCTGTGGTTTCCTGATATTGCTCTGAACTAACTTTAACTCACTCTTTACAGACGACTCACATTTTTGTTCTTACTAATTACATCTACTAATTACCACACACACACTTACTCACTGGGCACACACACACACTTACTGGGCACACACACACACTTACACACTGGGCACACACACACACACTTACACACTGGGCACACACACACTTACACACTGGGCACACACACACTTACACACTGGGCACACACACACACTTACACACTGGGCACACACACACTTACACACTGGGCACACACACACACTTACACACTGGGCACACATCACAAACAACTCACCACAGAAAAATAATCCACATAGATTTCAAAGGAAAGATTAACATTTCAGTGTCGCTCTTCAGCTCTGTTAACACTCAGGAGCTGCACAGCTGCAGCCACACTTCAACTTCTGCTCAGTTTGTCATAAACAACATAACAACATCAGGAAGAGTATAAAGTAAAATAAAATCTATTGTACTTATAAATCGAGACCTGAAAAAATTTCCTACACTGTTTTTTAAACGTGTTTTTGAGAAAGACGCTCAGATTCATATCAGAGTCTTAAACCACACCAATGTTCACACCTCTGTCTGTGAATGTGTTAAGATTCAGTTCCTACCTGAGAACAAAGCCCAAATAAAAAGCGTCAGTGTTTTGTTGGTGTGTTTTAAGAAGAAAATTCTTCTAAACTGTCAGTAAATCAGTCAAACTATTGTTCAGGAAGATACACAGCACCGTACAAAATCATTAATATATATAAAAATTCATTATATCCAGACAGCAAGTTTATATTTACTCAGTAAACTTTATTATAAAATATTAAACAGTATTAATAGAGTAAGTAGAGCTTTTACACTTTATCATTAAATATTAAACAGTATTAATATAGTAAGTAGAGCTTTTACACTTTATTATAAAATATTAAACAGTATTAATAGAGTAAGTAGAGCTTTTACACTTTATCATTAAATATTAAACAGTATTAATAGAGTAAGTAGAGCTTTTACACTTTATTATTAAATATTAAACAGTATTAATAGAGTAAGTAGAGCTTTTACACTTTATCATTAAATATTAAACAGTATTAATAGAGTAAGTAGAGCTTTTACACTTTATTATTCAACATTAATCAGTATTAATGGAGTAAGTAGAGCTTTTACACTTTATTATTCAACATTAATCAGTATTAATGGAGTAAGTAGAGCTTTTACACTTTATCATTAAATATTAATCAGTATTAATAGAGTAAGTAGTGCTTTTACACTTTATTATTAAATATTAAACAGTATTAATAGAGTAAGTAGTGCTTTTACACTTTATTATTAAATATTAAACAGTATTATAGAGTAAGTAGAGCTTTTACACTTTATTATTCAATATTAATCAGTATTAATAGAGTAAGTAGAGCTTTTACACTTTATTATTAAATATTAAACAGTATTATAGAGTAAGTAGAGCCTTTACACTGTATTATTAAATATTAAACAGTATTAATAGAGTAAGTAGAGCTTTTACACATTATTATTAAATATAAAACAGTATTTATAGAGTAAGTAGAGCTTTTACACTGTATTATTAAATATTAATCAGTATTAATAGAGTAAGTAGAGCTTTTACACTTTATTATTAAATATTAAACAGTATATATAGAGTAAGTAGAGCCTTTACACTTTATTATTAAATATTAATCAGTATTAATAGAGTAAGTAGAGCTTTTCCATACGTCAGTGTGTTTATTTAACTCTTTTCAAGCTTCTCCTAAACAACCCAGTATTATTATCAGTTCTCATCTAATACCTGCTTTGACTGCTCAGTACTTCATTAAGCTAAATCAAGATTTGCTGCTGAAGGAACTGAATACATTCATACAATGTCTGGGGCGTCCAGGAGAAATCTGGAACCTAACTTTGTTCTTCAAACTGGAGCTCAAGATCTGATCTGCTTCTCTCACAATAACATATTCATGTTATTACATTTACATTTCTAATCAGATCTGCTGTTCTTACTGGTGAACGCACACTTACTGATCAGATGATATGATATTCTGTGGCTTTTCTTTCCTTGTGTACACAAAATCTCTTGAACTATTAAAGTTATTAATAGGTTTTAGGAACATCTCCAGCCAGACCAAAATAAACCACTAAAATAATGAAACGTCTACAAACTTTTACTTCTACTGTATAATCATCACTCAACTTGCTACGGCAGCACATATACTAAAATTGAATAGATACAGAGAAGATTAGCATGGCTCCTGCGAAAGGATGACACGCAAATCCGTGAAGCGCTCCATATTTTAGGGGGCAGTCGTGGCCTGAAGGTTAGGGATCCGGCCTTGTGACCGGAAGGTCACCGGTTCGATCCCCGGGACCGGCAAGTCATGACTGTAGTGCCCTTGAGCAAGGCACCTAACCCCAACTGCTCCCCGGGCGCCGTGGATAAGGGCTGCCCACCGCTCCGGGCACGTGTGCTCACCGCCCCCTAGTGTGTATGTTCACTAGTGTGTGTATATGTGGGTGTTTCACTGCACGGATGGGTTAAATGCGGAGGTCAAATTCCGCTGTGTGTAAACACATGTGGCTAATCGTAGTTCTAAGTTCTACGTTCTACGTTCTAATCGTAGTCCTACGTTCTACACTCATAAATACCAGTATCTGGATAGACTGCAGTAGAAATATGATTATTGTCTTATGCTATGTTAGATTTGGTGTCTCACCAGCTAGTCTAAAGCTTAGACGCACTTCATAATCTTAACCGTGTTTCGTTTTAAAGATCAACTTAATAGAACCTTTTAAATAGAAACTGTTCACTGAAAAACCAATTTAAAAAGCAAATTTAAAAAGTTTAAATGTTTACAATTTAAAATCTTCTACAGTGCAGGAAATGGAGATAGGACAGGTAATTAAACTTTAAACCAGAAATGAGCAGAACATGAAACCCAGATCATTATTAGACCATCAGGGAATAAATACAATGACTTACTTCTAAGGTAATTTTTACTAATTAATGAATTATGACTGATTAGTTGGAGTGTGATTAATATTCTGTTTTAGTAAGTCAGTGAGTATTAATATGGACTGGAGTTCTCGTTACTGCTGTTTGGTTCTGATCCTCTGAGCACGTACCAATAGACGAATAATAGAGATTTAATAATAAAGATACTTGTTGAATGTTAATTCTGAGATTTAAACAGAAATGTTTTAGTTAAACCTCTGTACTAGTTTAAAAATCACAGACATACAGTTTTAATCCTCATTTAAAATAAGGCAGTTTTATTGATGAAATATAAATTGATAAATGTTATGTTGTTATATTTTTATTTAATAGGATTTTCTCTTGTTGTTGATCAGATTATCTCGAGCTGGTTTGAAGATGTTGGGCTCATACAGGACCAGGCTCCAGCAGACTGTGGCTAATAGACTGTAAAGCGTTGGTTTGATGTTACAACCAAAAAAGGGCTTTCTGTGGTAACGATCAACTGAACTAGCTTTACTCAGCATAAACATATAGTTTCAACTAATACTTCTTCTAATTAAGTACTTTAATTAAGTTAAGTGAAAAAAATGTATTGGCTTGTTACTACATTAAGTCATTTTTAGGTTCTAGCAGTGAAGTTCAGGTGGATCCAGTCTTTGAGGAAAGATTTATTAAAAGACCAAACATGAACACCTGAAATCATCCAAATCATCACAACCTGATCCTAAACTTATGGAACTGATTCGGATTTGTGTGATGATATCAGGTGGAAATTCCAGAAGAACTCTGTTCCTTTGACTCGGCTGATTTGAAGTTTGGGATAATTATGAAAATGTAGAATGTTTTAAAAACCAAATCAAATGAATTTGACTTAACATCTACACAGATTCAGGACAGAGCCACAAGACATCTTCATCACAGTTAATATTTAGACTGAAAGAAGTCTAATTAACTTAAAAAGTAAATCAAAAAATTAACAATTTAACCCTTTGATGCACAAACTAAGCAAACCCCTTCTAACGCACAGCATGGTTAAACTCTACCCGTATTCACTTCCTGTTTCTATATGTGCAGGAGTAACGCTCGGCCTATGGCAGAGAATGGGAAACAGTAAATAAAAACATACGGCAGAAGAACGGACCTCAGCACAAACCTTAACCCTTTAAACCTCACTCTTCACCTTTACATCTTATTTTCTATCTTTTAAATATTTCTTATTTCTTTTTACTGAATGATTAATGTCGTTTTATGTCTTTATTTATGTAAATCACATTCAGTTCCCAACTGCACATGTTTACAAACATCAACAGTTCCTATCAAACTCCACAGTGAACACATATGGGTTAATTCTGAGCCGTGTTGTGTGTTAGAAGTAGTGATACAAACATGATTATTATTAATAAAGAAAATAATAAAATTGAAATCAGAATTTGTGATGATCAGAAACAAGTAAACTGAAGAATTCAGAAAACAAAATTGGTTAAATGAATTATGAATTGTAAATCAGTCAAATTGTCAAAACAGTTTCAACCCAAAGTTAAAGTAAGATCTGGTCGACAGCTGCGTGAACTCTAACTGGGTTTCAGTTAAAGGATCAAAACCAGATGTAGAAATAAATAGAAAATAAAAAAGAAACTATTTTCTGAAGCAGTAATGTACATTACTGTTAAAATAGAGCTTTTACATAGGAAAATATGAATTAAATAAAAAACTGATTTAAATATACACTAGCATTCTACATACACCTACCTACCTATATATATATATATATATATATATATATATATATATATATAATATATATATATATATATATATATTATAAAGAGGTTTTGAGTATAAATAGTGAAGTTGGAGCCCATGTACACAAATATTACTAAAACAATCATTTGAGTGTATTTAAATGTAAAAATGAGAATGTATATTTTTATGAGAGCTATAAAACCACCAAACCTGTTTATCGGAACAAGATCTCAGCATCTACACTATCTTCTTCAGTCCTGTTAGAGAAGCAGCTCATGTGGCTCCTCATGAAGCTGCTGGTCAGAATGTTCAAAGTATGTAAACCTGCATCAGAGCAAATGAGCTCATTTCTAAAAGACCCTCTAAACATTCTTTAAACAACCAGATGTTTAATTCTGCTCCAGGAATAATTCCATACCGACTATTCTATAGTTCTGATCTCTTCACACTTATTCACTAATATTAGTATTATTATTATTATTAATATAGCAGCACACACACTGCTGGGGAGAGTTTATTCTCCGTTTGATTTTACTTCTCGTGGTAGTCGAGGTTCTCAGTGGGCTGTCATTTGAGAAGTGTCCTCTGACTGGTGCTGAGATGTGGAGTGAGATTATTTGGTTTGTTGTTTAAATTCAGTTAAACTGGGTTTAATTCTCATTACTCATTATATATATATATATATATATATATATATATATATATATATATATATATATATATATATATATATATATATATATATATATATATATAAACTGGAAACAGAAGATCTATCAGTTTATTACTCCTCTGATCTACTAACTCAGGATATAGAGACTTTATGACAGATATCGTCACTGTCCAAAAGAAAAACATGTATCTCCATTTTTTTTATCTGTCATGTCTGGTAATTTTCAGAATTGGAATGATGATCCGAATGCACTGATGTAACAAACATACTTGCTTTTACAAGAACAGCTCTATAGGTTTCTATAGCCTGTTCTTCTTAATGTTTGCATTTTTATTTATTTAATTAATTTTTTTATTTAGCCTGGCCTGACAGGAAGTGAAGAAGAGGAAAAAGAGAAGAAAGAAAGGTAAATAAATAATAATAATAATAATAATAATAATAATAATAATAATAATAATAATAATAATATTAATAATAATAATAATAATAATAATAATAATAAGAAGAAGAAGAAGAAGAAGAAGAAGAATGTAAATAAATAAATAAATAAATAAACAAACAAACAATTAAATAAAAAAATGAAAGAAAAGAGAAAAAAACTAACAAAAAGAAGAAAAAAATAAAAGAAAAAAATATATAGATACATACATACACATGTTTACATATATATACATATGCATATACACTACTGCTCAAAAGTTTAAGATCACTTTAGAATTTCATTTCATGCAATTTTCATGCAATTCACAAACAATATTGTCCATTTCTCAATTAATGTAAGTGTATCAGATGATTTTTAAAGAATAAAAATGTTTGTATTAAAGTCTATTTTTGTATAGAGGCTTATTTTACATATAGTTCTATTATCAGTAATTCTCAGTCCTCTGTTTAAATCTCCTGGTACGACCACCAATCCAAATTAAGGATGTTATTGGACTAATTGGTTGCTAGGACACTCTTGATCAATTGTGATCACAGCTGAAAAACATTCTACTAATAAGTGAGTATAAAAGGGAACAACATTCTAGGTTAGTTTAGTATCTGAAGATCAGCAGTTGATGGCTTACTGACTCACAACGACCAGAAAGAAACAACTTTCTTTAGAGACCCGTCAGTCCATTGTTGTGTTAAGAAGAAGATACTCCATTAAAACAAGAACATTTCACTGTGATCCCAAACTTTTGAGCGGTAATGTATATATATATATATATATATATATATATATATATATATATATATATATATATATATATATATATATATATATATATATATATACGCTGGTATGTTTGTGTTATGTACGTGTGGGGGTCTCTATATTTGAAGGTAAAGTGAGAGAGAGGCAGTGGCGGTGTTTCCTGTGCCAGGCTGAGTTTGACTGTTAATGATGGTGGAAGGAAGTGCAGCTGAAATTTCTGTACACGTTTCCTACTGAACGTATGTACCAGTGAGTAATAGCATGAAGAGTTAAACACAGGGGGCGGAGCGGAGCGAAGGCCGCATTTTACATTTCACTTTCTGTTACGAGGTCACTTTCAGAAGCTGCTCTCAGATCAGCCGTTAGAACTCCTTCTGTTAAACGCTGTGTCATGCTAAGACAGGCCGAATAGCTCAAACCTGGATTCACGTGAAGGCGTTATCACTTCTGAATCAGTTACATTTTTTAATCATATGCGCCTTTAACAGTAGATGTTGTCACAAAGCAGCTTTACAGAAAAGTGATCATCGCCAGGGGTAACAGTGGCAGGACAAAGTCCCTCAGGTCAAATACAGTAAGAATAACATTGACTACATGAATACATGAATGTAGAGGCAGAGAGGAGGAGAAGAACGGACTGATAGGAGCAGGAGAAGAACATCTCACGGATTAAAGAAGCGGACAGAATCTTTGGAGGTGTCCGTTGATCAAGCAGGCGAGTTTTCCAGGAGACACTGGACAGCACGAAGCTGCATGGTGGGAGAACTGGTCCAGAATGCAGGTAAACAGGGGCAGCAGGGCAGCAGGTTGAGCTGAAGGAGAGAAACAACAGGTAGTTAGTTGTGTTCTGAGTTCTGAGATCAATATAGAGTGTTAATACAACGCAGCAGTGACTCAGACAGGTCTGAATATTACAGCAGAGCTAAACAGAACCAGAAGAAAGTAACATAAATAAGTAACAGTAACATAAATAAACTCAGACAGAAGAAAAATGTAAGTAGGAGAAAAAAAGAATCAGGACAACAAAGTACCTGCAGTAAAACTTCTCTTACATACGGCAGCCATCACCTTTTATCTTTCAGATCTAATATCAAAGAAATAAAATGAAAATAACATTTAAACTACCAATCCATTAAAAACATAACCAAGAACACACAACTGTGTTCTTGGTGAAAAAATAGATGGATAGATAGATAGATAGATAGATAGATAGATAGATAGATAGATAGATAGATAGATAGATAGATAGATAGATAGATAGATAGATAGATAGATAGATAGATAGATAGATAGATAGATAGATAGATAGATAGATAGATAGATAGATAGATAGATAGATAGATCTCACTCCTCAGTTCTCTGTAGCGTAAAACTAATGTAATGAGAGACCTGAGAAAACCCAGCAGTCAGTTTAATAATGATCTATTCTTTAATTATACTCAGACCAGGTTTAAGGAACTGCAAGTCTCGCTAGTCGTAAGGTCACGACTGAAGCGTTTGTAATTCTCCCACAAAAAAAGGAACTGAGCAAAAAAGGTATCCATGGGAGAAAAGTGAAACCCCTGACAACAAGAACATAAGCTGAGTGACTTAGCATAACTGACAAAACCATGAATTAGTACAGTGTAGTCTAGTGTGTTACTGCTGCCCTCCATACTGTATACTGGGGTTCTACTCCCCACCTGAGTAACTACCTCACACTGTACCAGTTCTAAACCTTGCATACAGGTAAACTGTAACACTAACCTAACCTACCTGTGTGCAGGTAAACTGTAACTCTACCCTAACCTACCTGTATACAGGTAAACTGTAACTCTACCTTTTAAATGAATTCTTTCTAACAATGTATCTGAAGTGAAACTGGGTTATGCAGCAAGACATCAATAAAAATCACACAAGAACGTCTAAGTGCTTTGTTCTTATGTTGTGGATCCTCATTTGATCTTTAATGGGCTTCTATATGAAGACCAACTTCCTGCAAAGAGCTGAAAAAGAGAAGATCCCTCTGTGGAGACACCATTCACCATTTCACCATTTCAACATTTCAACATTTCACCATTTCAACATTTCAACATTTCAACATTTCAACATTTCAACATTTCACCATTTCAACATTTCAACATTTCAACATTTCACCATTTCAACATTTCAACATTTCACCATTTCAACATTTCACCATTCAATCATTCACAGTTATTTTGATTTAAGCAACTTAATCTTTGCAGTTGCAATTTTGGGCCTAATTATTGTATAGTCATGTTTCAACACCAGTCTGATGTAAGATCTGATGTGATGTAAGATCTGATGTGAGATCACTATGTATATATGTATATATGTATATATGTATATATGTATATATGTATATATATAGTCCCATCAGCGCATATTTGGATAACAACTAATCTATTGTTATTTAGCTGTTGACCCGAGAGCAGTGCTGGAAAGTGGAGCTGCAGACTCTTAAGAATTTCATTTGAGAGTGTTTGTATATGAATTGGTTGAATTGTATATAAATAAAAAAAACATTTTCACACAGGCATCTTCATTATCCTCCTTTTCTAATCAGTCCCGTCAATAAAT
>CM038714.1:20408557-20483557 GCA_021613375.1 Megaleporinus macrocephalus
GAAGAAGTGTTAGAACAAAGCCAAACTCTCAGTGATGTGTTCCTTCCCATGAGCACTTGTTGACCTTCAGGAACCTGAGATGTGGAACCTGCTCACTTCACACTGCAGTCAGGTGGACCAGTGACCCTCAGTCTTCATCCGAGGTTAACACTGTGTTAGTATGAGATGCAGATGTAAACACACCTCCTGATTAAACACTCCGGGAAGTACGACCTGCGTGAGGACACCACAGCTCCACTCAGGCGCTAGTAATGAAGCGGAGTGGCGGGTCATGAGGTGGACGCAGTTGTAGTCACAGCAGCAGTTCTTCTGATCTCGAGCTTATAAATGTCAGTGACCTCATTATGGCCAGCCGGGACATCCCTCTCACCAGACAGCCACAGAGGACCGGAGTGTTTCAAGACTATCGTCATGGCACCCACTTTGGGAATGCCTGGCCTATCTATTGTCTCCACTGTAAGGACGGTTGGAAGGTCTTCTAGGGAACGTCCCTCACCAAAGCGGCACTGCTGCTGAGCTAAAAGACTCTGAGATGTTTGTTGTAATGATATCTGTAAATTCTCTGTTTTGGAATATGTTCTGGCATATTGTAGAGTTTTCTAGAAGAATCCTGACCTAGTTACAGTTGCTAGGGTATGTAGGAGTGACTTTGTAAACTAATTTTCGACAGCACCTCCAGAGCTGAACAGAGCTGCACCTTCAGTTAGTTAGTAGAAACTCAGTGATTACGATGAATTTAGATATAAATTTGTTTTTGAATTTATTTTTTAAATTATATTTGAATTTATATTTGAATTTATATTTAAATTGGTTTTTGAATTGATTTTTAAATTTATATTTGAATTTATATTTGATTTTTTTGGGGATTGAACAGGTCAGTGTGAATGTGTAGATGTTTAATTGTTTTAATTATTAATAGAATATTAAAAGCAGTGACAGTGTGAGTGAATACACTACTGTATATACAGTTTACTGTAAAGCAGTGACAGTGTGAGTGAATACACTACTGTATATACAGTTTACTGTAAAGCAGTGTGAGTGAATACACTACTGTATATACAGTTTACTGTAAACTAGTGACAGTGTGAGTGAATACACTACTGTATATACAGTTTACTGTAAAGCAGTGACAGTGTGAGTGAATACACTACTGTATATACAGTTTACTGTAAAGTAAAAAATTATATTTGAATTTATATTTGAATTTATATTTGAATTTATATTTAAATTTATTTTTGAATTGATTTTTAAATTTATATTTGAATTTATATTTGATTTTTTTTGGGGATTTATATTTGGATTTATTTTTGAATTTATATTTGAATTTATTTCTGGATTTACATCTGAATTTACATTTGAATTTATTTTTGAATTTATATTTTGGATTTATGTTTGAATTTATATTTGAATTGATTTTTGAATTTATATTTGAATGTATTTTTTTCTATTTATATTTGAATTTATATTTACATTTATTTTTAGATTTATATTTGAATTTATTTTTGAATACATTTTTGAATTTATATTTGAATCTATATCTGATTTGTTTTTCCTGTGATGGACATCATGTTGTCATTATGAAATGTAGTTTCAGTGCAGACTTTCAGGGGGTCCAAGAAGTTAATCAGAGGGTCTGGGACCCCCTATTATCTTAAAGTTATTATTATTGTTATCAAATGCCCTGCCTCTAGAGGGCACAGCACCATAATGTATTGCATCCTGAAGGGTACTTGGTTATTTCTTTCCATATGAGGGGCAGCCAGTGGGGCAGTTCCCCTCATCTCCACCACTCCCACCCGGCCCACCTCCCCAGTGTCCCCAGTGTCCCCAGTGTTCTCAGTACTGAACTGAATCGTAGTATAAAGGACTGCGGTGTGATTTACTCTCCTGAGGATATTAATAGGATCCTGTATGTGGGGTTCAGCTGAGGTTTCCTGTTCAGCAGATGAGCGTTTGATGATTTCAGAAGTACTAAATGTCTTTATATTTACCACCTAAACGTAAACAACAACAATAAAAACTGGATTTTAGTCAGACAGCCTGTTAAATGTCTTATATGTACAATTTATAGTGACCTTTTAAAATAAACATACTTAAAATACTTACTTCTCCTGTAACACTCAGTAGAGGGAAAAGCTAATTCTAATCAGATAGATACGACTAATAACTAATCAGATAAGGTGTTGATCTGAAACCAGATGATTCTTCCTCTGATACTGCTCTAATGAACTGATATTAGTCTGATACTGAAACCTGCTGATCAGTCTACACCATCCACTGCTCTCCAGCCTGATCACACCTTTAATCTAGTAATACCCACCTAAGAACCCCACTAACCCACCTTAGAACCACACCAACCCACCTTAGAACCACATCAGGCCACCTTAGAACCCCAACAACCCACATTAGAGCCCCACCAACTCATCTTAGAACCACAGCATCCCACCTTAGAGCCCCACCAGCCCACCTTAGAACCCAACTAGCCTACCTAGTATTCAGTGTCTCCTAAATTGTGTATAATCTGGTGAACAGGTCAGTGTGAATGTGTAGATGTTTAATTGTTTTAATTATTAATAGAATATTAAAAGCAGTGACAGTGTGAGTGAATACACTACTGTATATACAGTTTACTGTAAAGCAGTGACAGTGTGAGTGAATACACTACTGTATATACAGTTTACTGTAAAGCAGTGTGAGTGAATACACTACTGTATATACAGTTTACTGTAAAGCAGTGTGAGTGAATACACTACTGTATATACAGTTTACTGTAAAGCAGTGTGAGTGAATACACTACTGTATCATGTACCTGTAAGGTCACACCTGTCCTGTATTATATACTGTTATAAACAGCAGAACTGGATTTCTGTTTACGTCCTGTTATAAATAGAACAGGTGTGTTTGCTGTACAGGTGTGTTTGCTGTACAGGTGTGTGTAAACTGAGGCCTATGGACTGCAGTGATGGGCAGGTCAGCTCTGTTCAGAGAGACTGGTGCAGTTCCAGCGCTAGCCTCTCTGTCTCCTGACCTGCTTGTGGCCTCTGCCCCACCAGAGGCCCCGGCTGTGGGCGGTACCCGGGAAGAGGCCCAGGATGTAGGCAGTACCCGCGAAAGGGGCCCAGGTCTTTGTGAGTTGATCAGTCTTTGGTCAGGTCTGACTCCTGACCTGCTTCTAGTGCCCTGCTTGATCTGTCAATCACCTGTTTTATAATTTGTCCAGTGTCCTGTTCTGTCTACTGTCCAGTCCCCTGTATTTGTCTCTGTCCAGTTCTGGGTCTTGCCCCTCCCCCTCGTTAGGAGTTCCCTGCAGTGTCTAGTTGTCAGTGCGAGTGTACGTACCTCCTGTCTCTGACGCTGTGGTCGAGCTCTAGCTGTTCCTGTTTGTTGCTGGTCTCGTTTCTTTCTCAGTCCGGTTCCATGTTTGCTGGACTTCCTGCAGTCAAGATTCTTTATTTTGATTCTGCTCTCAGTTTGTTTTTCATCTCCTAGTCGTTTGTTTTTCTTTTGTTTTATGTTTTTGTTTTGTTCATTAAAGACTCTGTTCTAAATAAACCAAACCTGCACCTCCATGCTGCCTCCACAACTCCTCCATCAGAGTCATAAGTCATTCTCTTTACTCGTTCCAGATTCTTATTTTTTTTTTTTAAACTCTGCAATGCAAAATGCAAATTAAGATCTAATATGATGTGAATAAAGTGCCTCCTTGTGGTTTCCAGCAGGTAACACACATAGGCCAAAATATTGATAATAATAATAATAATAATAATAATAATAATAATAATAATAATAATAATAATAATAATAATAATAATAATAATGTGCAATGCATAATCAACATTTGTTGGTTTAACTAACAAAATTCTAGAGCTGCAAAAACTGCGGCAACACAACAGTGACATCTGGTGGTCACAGGGAGTATTGTCTGTGTATTACATTTATTAAATCATGAATTTTATGATAATACAGAGGGGTTATGGCTTGAGAGTGGTAGTTCAGGCTGGTTGCCTTTTGCACACACACAGAAATAGTTCTGAAAGCAATACTGCACTTATTAAATAATAATATTAAGTTTAAATGTTTAGATTATTTTGTGTGATAAATATAAGTTTCAACCTTAAGAATCAAATAAAGATACAGAACACATTATATATATATATATATATATATATATATATATATATATATATTATCATTTCGAGGTACTGAATTATTCATTACTTTGCAGTTTGTAACTATAATCACAAGATTGTTTTTAATGCAGATCAGATTTCAGAGCTCAATCCAATAATCATAATTACTATAATTACTAAGCCTCAGGCTATAATATTGATTAAACTTTGCTCACACTGGACACCAAGTGTCTGACCAAGGCCAGTAATGATGATGGCTAGACTGTAGTTGAAGCTGATTGTGAAACGCTGTAAACACACACTGCTGTTCTGTATAACATCCAGTTCTATTTATAACCAGAGTTTAACTCAGTTTCACTGATTAACCCATTGGACTCCTCCGCTCAAACCTAAACGTAAAGCAGTGTAAGGGGCACGGCTAACAGTAGCATTAGCAGACCTCTGCATGTGGTGGTGCGTTTTTAATACTGTAATAGTTTTCCTAAAATTTAAAATAAAAAAAGTAATAAATCCAGTATATTGAACAATAACCCCTTTATGGTCAGGTGGGGTCTGGAGAGTGAGGTCCTGCTACGCAGCTCATGCTGGAGGTGTGGACACGCAGTACGAGAGACTTCAAACATTTAAACATTTGTGACCAGGGGGGCAATAGCTGCTGGTATATACAGGGGTTGGACAATGAAACTGAAACACCTGTCATGTTAGTGTGGGAGGTTTCATGGCTAAATTGGACCAGTCTGGTGGTCAGTCTTCATTAATACACATTACACCAGTAAGAGCAGAGTGTGAAGTTCAGAGTGTAACAGTTTAGATCAGAATATTACAATAACACAACATTATGGGACGTACCAGAATTCAAAAGAGGACAAACTGTTGGTGCACGTCTTGCTGGCGCATCTGTGACCAAGACAGCAAGTCTTTGTGATGTATCAAGAGCCACGGTATCCAGGGTAACGTCAGCAGACCACCAAGAAGTAGAACCACATCCAACAGGATTAACTGTGGACGCGAGAGGAAGCTGTCTGAAAGGGATGTTGGGTTCTAACCCGGATTGTATCCAAAAAACATGAAACACCTCAGCTCTCCTGTTTCACCAGAACTGTCCGTCAGGAGCTCCACAGGGTCAGTATACACGGCCGGGCTGCTATAGCCAAACCTTTGGTCACTCGTGCCAATGCCAAGCGCCGGTTTCAATGGTGCAAGGAGATCAGATCTTGGTCTGTGGACAATGTGAACCATGTATTGTTCTCTGATGATCCACCTTTACTGTCTTCCCCACATCCGGGAGAGTTACAGTGTGGAGAAGCCCCAAAGAAGCAGACCACCCAGACTGTTCATGCCCAGAGTGAAGCATGGGGGTGGATCAGTGATGGTTTGAGCTGCCATATCATGGTGTTCTCTTGTCCCAATACTTGTGCTAGATGGGCGCGTCACTGCCAAGGACTACCGAACCATTCTGGAGGATCATGTGCACCAATGGTTCAAACATTGTATCCTGAAGGCGGTGCCGTGTATCAGGATGACGATGCACCGATACACACAGCAAGACTGGAGAAAGATGGTTTGATGAACATGAAAGTGAAGTTGAACATCTCCCATGGCCTGCACAGTCACCAGATCTAAATATTATTGAGCCACTTTGGGGTGTTTTGGAGGAGCGAGTCAGGAAACGTTGTCCTCCACCAGCATCACGTAGTGACCTGGACACTGTCCTGCAAGAAGAATGGCTTAAAATCCCTCGTGTCGTGTAGGTTTCTGAGAGAATATAATATTAGATGAAAAGCAGGTGGGACAGGTATCCGGGTCTGGGCTGTTAAAGGATTGGAACTGATTAATAATTAATTTATTCTTAAAAACAGAAATCTGGACTGATGCGCTGATACTGAACAGTTCTATTCTCTCACTGCAGCACTGCGGGCAGAGAGCTCCTCACAGCTTACACTACAGACACAGGAACACAGGTTCTTCTGACAAACAGCTTCAGGGTTATACAACAGAGAGAGAGAGAGAGAGAGAGAGAGAGAGAGAGAGAGAGAGAGAGAGAGAGAGAAAGGAAGAGAGAGGAGAAAGAGTGAGAGAGAAAAAAAAAGAGGGGGAGAGAGGGAGAGAGAGATAAACAGGAAAAGAGTGGTGAGCCTGTGTTCAGTATGGAGTGTGTGTGGCTGTGAAAGTCTGAGGTTGGACTAAATGAAGGAGTAGAGAAGTCTGTGTATTTACCGTAAACACTGAGAAGAGGGTTTGGGGGGGGGTAGGAGGGTTTGGGTGGGGTAGGGGGGTTTAGGGGGGGTTAGGGGGAGTAAGTCTAGGTGTAGGTTTAGGTTCTAGACGTCAACAGCTTACCTGTAATGACCGCTGTGCTTTCCGCTCGTTTACAGAACCTCTGATTAAACAGATGGAGGAGAGGGAGAGAGACAGAGGAGGAGGAAAGAAAAGAAAACGCAGAGCCAGATGTGCCGAGCTCCGCCTCCTCTCTGTCTCAGTTAAACATTCCAGAGGAGCTGCTGACTCTGTACGAGGACTTCTGCTCCCACTCACAGGCGGTGCATAGGAGCTCTGCGTCTCAGCCATGGTGGGAATCTTCCAGCTGGTCGTCGTGCTGCTTTGTGGCCTGGCCGCCGCGCAGCAACAGGCCCTGATGGACTACTTAGAGAGGAGGCTGCTGGCCATCGAGGTAAGCTAGCCTCTTCTCCTAGCAGGCCCTGCACCCCCAGGAACCCTGAGGAACAGCAGAAGGAGCAAAGCTCTGGACCTGCAGTGTGCTTTCATGCTTTTCTGTATATTTATATATTTATATATGTATATGTCATCACTGTCCAATGAAAACTACATGTGAACTCAACATTGTGTGAAGATTTCATGATGAATGCACCAAAAACATTTTTTAACAACAACAACTTTACAGTAACATTACAATATCATGACGAATGGACCAATAGAAATGTACACCTTTGTTACATATATATATATATATATATATGCATCCAGAAAATATCTCAGTCATCAGTAAACAGTCTGGATTTCTGTTTTTAGGACTGCACTCATTAATAAACCCACACTTAACTCAGCCTCTGCTCCAAACAGGCCCGGCGTCCCCGGGAACCTGGCTTAGACACACAAATGCAAATGTTCTACTGGACTAGTACAGACAGGCATCTCCAGAGGTTCTCTCCTTCCTGCTCCTCTGGAATCAAAGATATTAGCAGGGAGCTGCAGTGAGGCCCACTAGTCGTTGGGACACTGCTGTGAGGGTTTGACTGCATTCAGCCACAGAAGTGAGGTAGTGAGGTACTGATGACGGAGGGTTATTAAACAACTCCAGCTCCTCCCAAAGGTCCTGGATGGGTGTGTCTTCACTCCAGAGAGACAGTTGTTGTGCTTATGTATGTATACACATGTATATATACACACCAGGTCACTCTATCTATCTCAACCAGTGTCTCTTGGACCTTGCAGTTCTGTAGAGGATTTACTGGCTGATGGAAAAACGTCTACTGTACTGATCTACCAAGATCTACCAAGTTCTACCTCAATAAAGATCAATAAAGTATCTCTCCATCTGTGTGTCTGGTTCTGCTCCACAGCTCAGATCTTTTTTCTATACTATTCAGTGCTTGGCTTTGGTGCAGAGTGACCTTAGGCTCATATCAGAGTGCTCCATTCCATTGTGTGCAGACACTCCTCCAGTCCACTCGCAGGAGGTTCTGTTTGTAAGAGTAAAGAAAGGAGAGCCGGCGTTCCAGCTGAGCCTCATCCTGACCAGCACTTCCTATTCTTCTTCTTTCTGAGAGCTTTTTCAGTGTGGATGTATTTTTAGTGGCTGTTACATGCGACACTTCACACACACAACACAGCTCGCTCCGTCCCCCTTCTGCTCCACTGCCCCGTACATGGCGCCCCCTCAGGGTTTCTGTGCACACAGACCAATCGTCTCCGCCTCCCTCTCTATCCAGCGTCATCTCCCGCTCTCCCTCCTTCTGAACAGCTCCCTCTGTCTCTGGGATTCTGCCTTGCAAAAGAAAGCGTCTCCGCCCCGCATGCTGACTCTGCACATATGCTCCAGCACTAGCAAGTCAGTTCACACGACTGTGTTCAAAGAAGCTTCAGTTCTAAATCTTTCCACTGACTCAGAGACGAGGCGAGGCCAGAGGCTGACGCCTTCGCAGCGGAAACCATGCTGGATGAGAAGAACCACTCCAGAGTAGTAGTTGCAGAATTTAGAAACTAGGAATACAGGATTACACACACACACACACACACACACACACACACACACACACATTACAAAATCTACAATGCTGAACAGCCTATTGGATTGTTCTTACACGATGGGCTAATATAAACACTCCTAAGAGATATATATACATATATATGGACCAATAGAAATGCTCCAAAATCACTAAATCCCATTCTATTGACTTACAATTAGACATTAAATTGTTTGGGTTTATATATATATATATATATATATATATATATATATAGTGTTTATCATAGACACCACTGCTGCTCAGATTTGTGCATCTGTTGTTGCAACAAGACCATCAGATTCTTTGTAGACATCAAAGCTCGTTCAGAAACCCCATCAAACCCACTCTGCGTCATGTCTTATATACAGTCCTGCTTATGGGAATGTTTTAGAATTCCTGTTGTAAGTCTCCTCCTTATGTCTTCCACCAGGACCGCATCTCCCTGTGGCACGAGCAGACGAGCCGCTATGCATCGGAGCTGCGTGAGTTCAAGCAGCAGATGGTGGCTCAGCTTGAGGGCCTGGACAAGAACAAGGAGGCGCTGCGGAGTGAGCTGGACTCGGTGGGCACACGAGTGGACAGAGTGGAGCGCGAGATGGACTACATAGAGACGCAGAACGGTGCGCAGCCCTGCGTGGACGTGGACGATAAGCTGGTGGAGCAGCAGGTGACCGTGGCCAAGGAGAGGAACAAAGCCAAGTACGCCAAACTGACGGGTAAAGAGACTTTAACAGAGATCCAGTAACAGTAACGAGACAGGACCAACCGTCTCTGCTCCCAGCTCTGAGACTCAGAGCCACAGAAATCACAGTGCACTGGTTCTGAAAGTAGATCTGAGACCCCAGATTGAGTATCTGAGTATCCCAGATTGTGGTCCTCAGATTCAGAAGTCAATGCTTTGTAGGCGGGATGGTCCTTTTTGTCTTTGGTCCAGTGCACATGACGTCCATTTCTTTCAAAAAATGACCCAAAATACTGGTTTGTCTGACCACAGTACACATCTACTATGAGATGGTCCAGATGCCTCAGAACCCAGAGAAGTGGACAGCGCTCCTAGCCACAGTTAAAGACCTCGAATAAATTTGAACTGGCATTTGTGGATGTAGTTACATATTATAGACTAAGGTTTGCCAGTTCTGAGTCCATGTGGTGTAATATATATATCTTTACTTCTAACTGACTAGACTGCATTCAGGCTCCCTATTACAGAACTCTAGTACTATATATTATGTCAGCCACTTTGTAGTAGAGGTTGGACGATATATCGGGCCGATATTTGCCTTAATTTTATATATCGATATCAGTGTTTCGCAGCGCCGATTTAAAGTCAGGCACGTCTGTGGGCACCGTGTTATTGGTGCGGTGGAACGTGCTGCTGCCGCCTGCTGAAACCTTTGGAACTGTTTAGCCAAACAAATGAAAAAAAATAATTCATAGCAAACAAAGATGTTTTTAATGAGGCGGTTACGTGTTTCTAGTTCCACCGTAGACGTGAACCAGAGCGGATGTTTTACTACTTAGCTCCGGGGCTAAAGCTAACTGCTCTAGTGTTATACACACATTAGCTCCGGGGCTAAAGCTAACTGCTCTAGTGTAATACACACATTAGCTCCGGGGCTAAAGCTAACTGCTCTAGTGTAATACACACATTAGCTCCGGGGCTAAAGCTAACTGCTCTAGTGTAATACACACATTAGCTCCAGGGCTAAAGCTAACTGCTCTAGTGTTATACACACATTAGCTCCGGGGCTAAAGCTAACTGCTCTAGTGTTATACACACATTAGCTCCGGGGCTAAAGCTAACTGCTCTAGTGTTATACACACATTAGCTCCAGGGCTAAAGCTAACTGCTCTAGTGTTATACACACATTAGCTCCGGGGCTAAAGCTAACTGCTCTAGTGTAATACACACATTAGCTCCAGGGCTAAGGCTAACTGCTCTAGTGTTATACACACATTAGCTCCGGGGCTAAAGCTAACTGCTCTAGTGTTATACACACATTAGCTCCGGGGCTAAAGCTAACTGCTCTAGTGTTATACACACATTAGCTCCAGGGCTAAAGCTAACTGCTCTAGTGTTATACACACATTAGCTCCGGGGCTAAAGCTAACTGCTCTAGTGTAATACACACATTAGCTCCAGGGCTAAAGCTAACTGCTCTAGTGTTATACACACATTAGCTCCGGGGCTAAAGCTAACTGCTCTAGTGTTATACACACATTAGCTCCAGGGCTAAAGCTAACTGCTCTAGTGTTATACACACATTAGCTCCGGGGCTAAAGCTAGCTGCTCTAGTGTAATACACACATTAGCTCCAGGGCTAAAGCTAACTGCTCTAGTGTTATACACACATTAGCTCCGGGGCTAAAGCTAACTGCTCTAGTGTTATACACAAATTAGCTCCGGGGCTAAAGCTAACTGCTCTAGTGTAATACACACATTAGCTCCGGGGCTAAAGCTAACTGCTCTAGTGTAATACACACATTAGCTCCGGGGCTAAAGCTAACTGCTCTAGTGTAATACACACATTAGCTCCGGGGCTAAAGCTAACTGCTCTAGTGTAATGCACACATTAGCTCCGGGGCTAAAGCTAACTGCTCTAGTGTAATGCACACATTAGCTCCAGGGCTAAAGCTAACTGCTCTAGTGTTATACACACATTAGCTCCGGGGCTAAAGCTAACTGCTCTAGTGTTATACACACATTAGCTCCGGGGCTAAAGCTAACTGCTCTAGTGTTATACACACATTAGCTCCGGGGCTAAAGCTAACTGCTGTAGTGTTATACACACATTAGCTCCGGGGCTAAAGCTAACTGCTCTAGTGTAATACACACATTAGCTCCGGGGCTAAAGCTAACTGCTCTAGTGTAATACACACATTAGCTCCGGGGCTCAAGCTAACTGCTCTAGTGTTATATACACATTAGCTCCAGGGCTAAAGCTAACTGCTCTAGTGTTATACACACATTAGCTCCGGGGCTAAAGCTAACTGCTCTAGTGTTATACACACATTAGCTCCGGGGCTAAAGCTATCTGCTGTAGTGTTATACACACATTAGCTCCAGGGCTAAAGCTAACTGCTCTAGTGTAATACACACATTAGCTCCGGGGCTAAAGCTAACTGCTCTAGTGTAATACACACATTAGCTCCGGGGCTCAAGCTAACTGCTCTAGTGTTATATACACATTAGCTCCGGGGCTAAAGCTAACTGCTCTAGTGTAATACACACATTAGCTCCGGGGCTAAAGCTAACTGCTCTAGTGTAATACACACATTAGCTCCGGGGCTAAAGCTAACTGCTGTAGTGTAATACACACATTAGCTCCGGGGCTAAAGCTAACTGCTCTAGTGTTATACACACATTAGCTCCGGGGCTAAAGCTAACTGCTGTAGTGTAATACACACATTAGCTCCGGGGCTAAAGCTAACTGCTGTAGTGTTATACACACATTAGCTCCGGGGCTAAAGCTAACTGCTGTAGTGTTATACACACATTAGCTCCGGGGCTAAAGCTAACTGCTGTAGTGTAATACACACATTAACACAGAGCAGTCGGGGGTTAGGCACTTCTTCACGTTAGACCTGCTGGAATATAGAATCTATAATTATTAGCGCTAACGAACATACCGTCACCGAGTCATCACAGCAAATGACACACATTCAGATGATCACATGTTCTATCACTAACTTAGATAAGCAGCTGCTCTGCTAGCACACGCTACCTTCCTGATAACTGACTGTAACCTGATGTTTGTGTTGCTCCCAAAGACTGCAGTGACATGATCTCCAGCATCAAAGCCATGAAGATCCTCAAACGGATGGGTGGCAGTAAAGGCATGTGGACCAAAGACATGGGCAGCTCCTCCGGGAAGGTCTACCTGTTCAACAGCACCGGGGACGACACGCTGTACGAGTTCAGCTCCGTCCGAGAGTTCAGCTCCTCCCAGGGCACTTCGGCCGCCTCCGCCGTCCAGCTGCCTTCGTCCTGGAGCGGTATGGGTCACGCGGTGTACAACAGCCACCTGTACTACGTTAAGCATGGTGAGGAGATCAGGCTGATGAAGTTCGACCTGCAGAAGCGGATGGTGGTGGACAGTGCGGTGTTCCCAGCTAAAGACCAGCTTCCGGTCTACACCCTCAACCCTGAGACCTACATCGACCTGGCTGCAGATGAAGAAGGTCTTTGGGCCATTTATGCCACAAAGGAGAGCGAGAACCACATCTCTCTGGCCAAGGTGGACCCCAAAACGCTGGCCATCGAGCAGATGTGGGACACCCCGTGCCAGAGGGAGAACGCGGAGGCTGCATTTGTGGTCTGCGGCACCGTCTACGTGGTGTACAACTCCAAGCTCCCGAGCCGCTCTCGCATCCAGTGCGTCTTCGATGTGAGCGACATGGTGACCAACGATGACGCTCCTACGGTGTACTTCCCGAAACGCTACGGAACTCATTCCAGCCTCAAGTACAGTCCCGTGGAGCAGCTACTGTACGCCTGGGACGACGGATACCAGGTTCTCTACAAGCTGCAGATGAAGAAGAAACTGGAGGTGTAGAAAAACGGAACGCCAACATCTGGCTTCGTTCCCAGATTCTCTTCCAATCCAAGAAAATATATCTACGTTTAATATTCTAAAATCTGATCTGCTACGCTACACTTCAGCTTTGATATACAGTTTTTCATTGTGTGCCTACTTTCGAATTGTAAAAGTGTGTAAAAGTGTGTAAAAGTGTTTAAAAGTGTGTTTTTTCTACACTAATGTTACTGTAATAGTAAAAGACGTTGGTTAAACAGCCATTAAGAGTAATTTGATTGATTTAGTAATTTAGTAATAAAGTTTACAGTCTTTACTAAATATTACTTAAAAAGAATATCAGATTTTTCTAAAACCTCTGTAGCAGCAGTTACACTACACACACACACACACACACACACACACAATACTACACACACACAACACTACACTACACACACACAACACTACACTACATACACACACACAGACACACAATACTACACACAGACAACACTACACACACAACACTACACACAACACTACACACTCACACAACACTACATACACACAACACTACACACACAACACCACACACACACGCAGCACTACACACACACACACACACACACAATACTACACACACAACACTACACACACAACACTACACACAACACTACACACACACAGCACTACATACACACAACACTACACACACACAACACTACACACACACACAACACTACACACATACACAACACTACACACACACAACACTACACACACACACACACAACACTACACACAACACTACAGACACACACAACACTACATACACACAACACTACACACACACACACAACACTACACACACACACAACACCACACACACACACACAGCACTACACACACACACAATACTACACTATACTACACACACACACACACGCACACACACACACACAACACTACACTACACACACACAACACTACACTACACACACACAGACACACACAATACTACACACACACAACACTACACTACACACACAACACTACACACAACACTACACACACACACACACTACATACACACAACACTACTCACACACAACACTACACACACACAACACCACACACACACACACAGCACTACACACACACAGCACTACACACACACACACACACAATACTACACACACACAACACTACACTACACACACAACATTACACACACACACACACAACACCACACACACACACACACAGCACTACACACACCACTACACACACACACACACACAATACTACACACACACACACAACACTACACTACACACACAACACTACACACACAACACACACAACACTACACACTCACACAACAGTACACACACACACACAACACTACACACACAACACCACACACACACAACACTACACACACAACACCACACACACACAACACTACACACACACAACACTATACACACAACACCACACACACACACAACACCACACACATACAACACTACACACACACAACACTACACACACACACACAACACACACACCACACACACAAAACACTACACATACACAACACCACACACACAACACTACACACACAACACCACACACACACACACACACACAACAGTACACACACACACACACTACACACCAGAGCCGACTCTACACTAAGCTCTCTAATACTAATGCTAGATGTTTAATGGGGTTGATATTCACTGATATTGTCCTATAAAATATGAGCTGATGGTGTTTTGAAGATAAAAGGATCTCCAGGATCTTCATAACCTAAGAAGAAAAAAAAACAATAAATAAAAAACACTATTAGAATCAACAACTTTAATCACACGTCTGAAATACAGGGGTGCTCTGAAACAAACAGCTCATTAACTTTACATTACAAATACAAATATTCTCCATAAAAAAGTGAAAAGGTTCTCGTCACCACCTTAGAAATGGAAGTACGTCAGATCTTTGATTCAGAAACGTGTCTGATTACTATGCTGAAGGGTTTCAAAGCAACTAAGAAGATACGTTATATTATCTAATAAACAATAAATAGTAAACAAACACAGAAACACGGTACGATGAACAGGTCACATGTTTACTTCAACATAAAGTTAGATCAAAACTAAGAGATGGATTATAATAGAACAGAATCTGATGCGAGTGGCTATTTTTATTTATTTATTTATTTATTTTTGTGCCACTACATGAAGAATAATGCTACAGGACTCCTCTCACTCCAGCTGCGCACGCTTGTGGTGAATCCAAAGCTTCAGATTATTGCAGCTCCTGATTGTAGCTCTGAGGAGGAGGAGGAGAGAAGCTACGGATGTTCTGTCAGAGCCCTTACTCGTCCTCCAGAGGAAAACCCAGGATCTGATTACTGCCTGGAGGGATTCTGATCCTCTCTGCCAGTTTCAGTTTCACCCCGTGCAGATTATGGAGGATGAGACGAGGGGGAGATGTTCAGCGTCCCGACAGGATCACACTAGATAACGTTATACTTTAATGCCATTCAACATATGATCTTCAACATATAGAAGGAGGTCAGCTGTAGACTGATGGATATACACTGGGAATGATTTGGGATGTACAAACTCACCCAGTAAGAGGAGTAACTCTGTAACCTGGACAACCACTTCTCTGCTACCTATCTAAACACGTCTACAATAAACAAACCATACGCTACTGTAAACTCATCTGGACGGGGTTTTTATAACACCTGTGAGATCAGAGTGCACCAGAGTCAGGAGAAGTACTGAAGATAAACAGAAAAAGAGCTTCCTCCAATAATCAATACCCCGTATCAAAATATCTACAATACTCTAATGTTTAAGACCGGAATATACATCCATATACACACACACTGTCAGTCAGAAGTTTGGACACGCCTCCCCAGGTTCTTCTTCTGTGTACTATATTAATAGTACTAATATTAGTGAATAAGGTTCTTCTTCTGTGTACTATATTAATAGTACTAATATTAGTGAATAAGTGTGAAGAGATCAGAACTATAGAATAGTCGGTATGGAATTATTCCTGGAGCAGAATTAAACATCTGGTTGTGTTTAAAGAATGTTTAGAGGGTCTTTTAGAAATGAGCTCATTTGCTCTGATGCAGGTTTACATACTTTGAACATTCTGACCAGCAGCTTCATGAGGAGCCACATGAGCTGCTTCTCTAACAGGACTGAAGAAGATAGTGTAGATGCTGAGATCTTGCTCTGATAAACAGGTTTGGTGGTTTTATAGCTCTTATAAAAATATACATTATCATTTTTATATTTAAATACACTCAAATGTTTGTTTTAGGAATATTTGTGTACATGGGCTCCAACTTCACTGTTTACACTCGTCTCTCAACACATTCACATCTAAACACCTTTATAACTATAAACATATATACTCAGGTAGGTGTTTCCAAACTTTTGACTGATAGTATATATATATATATATATATATATATATATATATATATATATATATAGAGAGAGAGAGAGAGAGAGAGAGAGAGAGATTCTCTGTAAACAGTCAGTCAGTAGGAAGGTATGTCACATAGCCTCGTCTCTTGGTTTGGAGAGCAAACTCTGCTGGGTGAGGAGCAGGAAGGTTGAAGGAGCTCCTTCGTTTTTTAGATCTCCTGAAGGAACTCACTCGAACCCACCTGTGCACCACCTCTCTGTATACTGTTGGTTTTGCGCTACCTCTCTCTAAAACCTGTTTACACACAAACAAACCCATAAACAAACAAGTAAACACTGGCTTGGTTTTAAATAAACTATCTTTACATTATATTATTGATGTGAAACAGAAAATACACTATACATTTATTAATTGCCTAATTTGGGGCAATTAAATCCAAACATGGCAACTCAGTAACACAACCTGCTGGACTGGCGTGTGGATTCAGTCAGTGAGGGAAAAAACAACCTTCTGCTGGAGCGAAAAACCGGAAAACTGGTTCCCCACCAGAACCCTGGACTGGACTCACTATACATGAAAGTCTTTGACTCCGTCTCCTTTCTGTCTGCACTACAAGCCGTGTCCACACAGACAGACGCCGTGCCGCAGGACGTCTCAGGATGTGTGAATCTGACCACAGCTCCCTGGAAGATCCTCGACTTTGGAGAAGCCTTAGAGAGAGACGTGTGCCTCAGGTGTCCTACGGGCTGGAGGGGAGACGAGGAGACGGACAGGACCCCTGACTGTCGAAGCTCGCAGTTCGGGTCTTCCACTGAGACGGAAACAGAGCATTAGAGAAGCTTTAATACTGATTAATACTGATCAATACTGATTAATACTGATCAATACTGATCAATACTGATTAATACTGATCAATACTGATCAATACTGATTAATACTGATTATATTACTACCAATTAACCAGAATACTTATTTAACAGTCTCAGAAACAGACCATTATACTGGACACAGCAGCCCTCCACACTCTGACTACTCCACAATGAACAAACAGACTGCTCTTAAATTATTGGGACGTTAACACTATGTTGAACGTGCTGTGGGTGCATTGCTGGTGTGCTGAGCCTCTGCAGCCGGTTTGGTGTGGTCGGTGATGTTTAGGCTATATTTGCATTACAAGCCTCGTTACTCGGTCCTGCTCGTTTGCTCAGATCAGATTTGGCTCATTCATAAATGTAAGTGACCTGCTTGTGTGGGTAATGTGATCTGATCTGTCGCTGAGACGACCGTCTAACGTCTCTATAAACACATGCTACAGTTTTAATTGATGACTTTATTGTAACAGAGTAATAACGTTTAATCAGCCCAACTGAAGTGCAGTGGGACTCTACAGTTAGTGGCCACTTTAACAGAAACACACACTTCAGTGTTTTGGATCTGTGCTCTGTGTTCACCTCCTTCTCCGACTTCTTAGGCTCTAGGAGTGGGTGCCAGTGAGCGATGGGTTTCCGAGGGTAAGCCAGCATCTCGTTCCAGTGGTCTCTGCCGAGGCCCTCAGCGTGACTCCCCACACGGTTCACACCTATGACCTCATTGTGACCCACTCTGTCCATCAAAAATAGCAAACAGACAGAAGAGAGTTAAAACTGTCCCGGAGTAAACGCTAGTGCAGATCTAATAGTGTTATATATCATTAAAGGTTATATATATATATATATATATATATATATATATCCTAAGAAAACAGAACATCCTAAGACCATGCAGCTGCACACCTTTAATGGAGGGACGTTAAACTGCTGTAGGTGGATACATACCAGTACAAAGTCCTGCTGTGTCTGATCCACTCACACCAGCACAACATACACTACAAGCGTCCTTGGGTATAAGAAAGGCGCTATATAAATTGAACTTATTATTATTATTATACACTAACTAACACACCACCACTGCAGTGCTGAGAATGACCCACCTCCCTAATAGTATCTGCTCTGTGGTGGTCCTGTGGGGGTCCTGATCATTAAAGAACAGAGTAATAAAGTATACAGAGAATCAGATGAATTACAGTCTGTAAGTGGAGCTCCTGTATGGTCAGTGGAGCTGATACAGTGGACAGTGAGTGGAGGTCCTGTATGGTCAGTGGAGCTGATACAGTGGACAGTGAGTGCAGGTCCTGTATGGTCAGTGGAGCTGATACAGTGGTCAGTGAGTGGAGATACAGAGGACAGTTAGTGGAGATACAGTGGTCAGTGAGTGGAGATACAGTTGACAGTGAGTGGAGATACAGTGGACAGTGAGTGGAGATACAGTGGTCAGTGAGTGGAGATACAGTTGACAGTGAGTGGAGATACAGTGGACAGTGAGTGGAGATACAGTTGACAGTGAGTGGAGATACAGTGGACAGTGAGTGGAGATACAGTGGTCAGTGAGTGGAGATACAGTGGACAGTGGGTGGAGATACAGTGGGCAGTGAGTGAAGATACAGTGGACAGTGAGTGGAGATACAGTGGACAGTGAGTGGAGATACATTAGACAGTGAGTGGAGATACAGTGGACAGTGAGTGGAGATACATTGGACAGTGAGTTGAGATACAGTGGACAGTGGGTGGAGATACAGTGGACAGTGGGTGGAGATACAGTGGACAGTGAGTTGAGATACGGTGGACAATGGGTGGAGATACGGTGGACAGTGAGTGGAGATACAGTGGACAGTGAGTGGAGATACAGTGGACAGTGAGTGGAGATACATTGGACAGTGGGTGGAGATACAGTGGACAGTGAGTGGAGATACAGTGGACAGTGGGTGGAGATACAGTAGAGGTATAAATGATATCACTCACAAGTCGTAGTCCATCACTGATATATGTAAGCTGACTTGCTCCATGTTTTCTGGAGGAATGTCGAAGATGATGGCTTCGTTGTAGGTGGGGTTCAAGGTGTTCTTCTTTATCGTAGTCTTCTTCTTCTTCAGTCGTTTTCCATCACAGATCAGAGATACCTTCACGTATGGATCTGCCAGAAGAACAGTAAGTGTTACATGACTTTCTCAGACTGTGCGTTGGTGTGAAGATTCATGACAAGATCATGTCACTGTCACTCGCCCACACACACACACACACACACACACACACACACACACACACACACACACGCACTCACACACACACACGTAGACACACACACACACACACACACACACACAGAGATGTACCTGAGTAACCGGTTATGTCCATGGCTTTGAGATTCCTGCACTTGATGACCGTAAGAGTGAGTCGTCCGGCTGTGGGCAGGTAGCAGAGGGAGAACATGATCTCCCCCAGATCAACGCTTTCCTGAAATTATCAAACACACACACACACACACACACACTGAGTCAGTGCTAATTAATTCCAGCACAATCACACATTTCTCCAAACTCGCTTCTTCACACCTGTATTGTCCTGTTCCGTCTGCGTGAGGAGAAACCACTGCATCATCTCTGAAGGTTAGAAGGTCCGCCTGACATTGGCTTATTAGATTCGGAGCAAAGGCATCCTAAGTAAGTGACCGTCTGCCCGGTCAACAGACATCAGATCCAGGGATCATCTCTGGAGCCCGGCACACGCTAAATCCAGCATCAATAAATCAGACTGATAAGAACATCTGCAAAGAGTTTCTGAGCCCCGCGCAACCTACACAGCCCAGAGACCACCAATAACACAACCCCCCACCAAAACAGCCAGGAGGTCCTTCATCAGTACCTTCAGATGATTTTCTTCACAGACGCTATTAATCAACACAGAAAACATGATCCTCTATAAACACACGTGGACCAAACTGTAGGTGGCCTATCATTAAACAAGGAAAACACAATGATCACTGAAATAACTCAGTTATAATAATAAATAATAATAAACTAATAATAAACTAATAATAAACAAACTAATGAAACTGGCCTTGACAGAAACGACGGGACCCCTAGAGAAGACCACAGGGACGTGTTAAACTAAGGTGTGTCTTCAGACCTGTAGTCAATCACTCTGTTTAAAGGGTGAACAGTGGTCATTTATTTATATTTATTAATACTTCTGTCAGTTTAAGTTATTTCAGTGACCACTTTGAGTTTTTCTTTCTTTAACAGAAGACAGTGTTGTCCAGTGTGTGATGACCTACACCTGCTGGACCACCAAAACATCAGGTAAACAAAGTTTTCACCAGCCTCCACTTCTCTATCCGTCGCCCGTGAGAAGATTACTGAACACTGAAGGTCTGAAAGCAGGTCCAGCTGCGCAGAAGCTCTTACTGAGAAAAGCAAACAGATCAAAAACTCAGAAAGAGGAGTAGATTAAAGGAAGACATTACTCTGCATTACTCTGCATTACTCATTACTCTGCATTACTCATTACTCTGCATTACTCATTACTCTGCATTACTCATTACTCTGCATTACTCATTATTCTACATTATTCTGCATTACTCTGCATTATTCTGCATTACTCATTACTCTGCATTACTCATTACTCTGCATTACTCTGCATTACTCATTACTCTGCATTACTCATTACTCTGCATTACTCTGCATTACTCTGCATTATTCTGCATTACTCTTTACTCTGAATTATTCTGCATTACTAATTACTCTGCATTACTCATTAATCTGCATTACTCTGCATTATTCTGCATTACTCATTACTCTGCATTACTCATTACTCTGCATTACTTTGCACTATTCTGCATTACTCATTATTCTGCATTACTCTGCATTACTCTGCATTATTCTGCATTACTCTGCATTACTCTGCATTATTCTGCATTACTCTGCATTACTCTGCATTATTCTGCATTACTCATTACTCTGCATTACTCATTATTCTGCATTACTTTGCACTATTCTGCATTACTCATTATTCTGCATTACTCTGCATTACTCTGCATTATTCTGCATTACTCATTATTCTGCATTACTCTGCATTACTCTGCATTATTCTGCATTACTCATTACTCTGCATTACTCTGCATTATTCTGCATTACTCTGCATTACTCATTATTCTGCATTATTCTGCATTATTCTGCATTACTCTGCATTACTCATTACTCTGCATTACTCTGCATTATTCTGCATTACTCATTATTCTGCATTACTCTGCATTACTCTGCATTATTCTGCATTACTCATTACTCTGCATTACTCATTATTCTGCATTACTTTGCACTATTCTGCATTACTCATTATTCTGCATTACTCTGCATTACTCTGCATTATTCTGCATTACTCATTAATCTGCATTATTCTGCATTACTCTGCATTACTCATTATTCTGCATTATTCTGCATTATTCTGCATTACTCATTACTCTGCATTACTCTGCATTATTCTGCATTACTCTGCATTACTCATTACTCTGCATTACTCTGCATTATTCTGCATTACTCATTATTCTGCATTACTCTGCATTATTCTGCATTACTCATTATTCTGCATTATTCTGCATTACTCATTATTCTGCATTACTCTGCATTATTCTGCATTATTCTGCATTACTCTGCATTACTCTTCATTATTCTGCATTACTCTGCATTATTCTGCATTACTCATTACTCTGCATTACTCATTACTCTGCATTACTCTGCATTACTCTGCATTATTCTGCATTACTCTGCATTACTCATTATTCTGCATTACTCTGCATTACTCTGCATTACTCATTACTCTGCATTACTCATTATTCTGCATTACTTTGCATTATTCTGCATTACTCATTATTCTGCATTACTCTGCATTACTCTGCATTATTCTGCATTACTCATTACTCTGCATTACTCTGCATTATTCTGCATTACTCTGCATTACTCATTATTCTGCATTATTCTGCATTACTCATTACTCTGCATTACTCTGCATTACTCTGCATTACTCATTATTCTGCATTACTCTGCATTACTCATTATTCTGCATTATTCTGCATTACTCATTATTCTGCATTACTTTGCATTATTCTGCATTACTCTACATTACTCATTATTCTGCATTACTTTGCATTACTCATTATTCTGCATTATTCTGCATTACTCATTATTCTGCATTACTCATTATTCTGCATTACTTTGCATTATTCTGCATTACTCTACATTACTCATTATTCTGCATTATTCTGCATTACTCTGCATTACTCATTATTCTGCATTATTCTGCATTATTCTGCATTACTCATTATTCGGCATTATTCTGCATTACTCTGCATTATTCTGCATTACTCATTATTCTGCATTATTCTGCATTACTCATTATTCTGCATTACTCTGCATTACTCATTATTCTGCATTATTCTGCATTACTCATTACTCTGCATTATTCTGCATTATTCTGCATTATTCTGCATTACTCATTATTCTGCATTATTCTGCATTACTCTACATTATTCTGCATTACTCATTATTCTGCATTACTTTGCATTACTCTGCATTACTCATTACTCTGCATTACTCATTACTCTGCATTACTCATTATTCTGCATTATTCTGCATTACTCATTACTCTGCATTACTCATTATTCTGCATTATTCTGCATTATTCTGCATTACTCATTATTCGGCATTATTCTGCATTACTCTGCATTATTCTGCATTACTCATTATTCTGCATTACTCTACATTATTCTGCATTACTCATTATTCTGCATTACTTTGCATTACTCTGCATTACTCATTACTCTGCATTACTCATTACTCTGCATTACTCATTATTCTGCATTACTCTGCATTATTCTGCATTACTCTGCATTACTCATTACTCTGCATTACTCATTATTCTGCATTACTCTGCATTACTCTGCATTACTCTGCATTACTCATTATTCTGCATTACTCATTACTCTGCATTACTCATTATTCTGCATTACTCTGCATTATTCTGCATTACTCTGCATTACTCATTACTCTGCATTACTCATTATTCTGCATTACTCTGCATTACTCTGCATTACTCTGCATTACTCATTATTCTGCATTACTCATTACTCTGCATTACTCATTACTCTGCATTACTCATTATTCTGCATTACTCTGCATTATTCTGCATTACTCTGCATTACTCATTACTCTGCATTACTCATTATTCTGCATTACTCTGCATTACTCTGCATTACTCTGCATTACTCATTATTCTGCATTACTCATTACTCTGCATTACTCATTACTCTGCATTACTCATTATTCTGCATTACTCTGCATTATTCTGCATTACTCGCTACTCTGCATTATTCTGCATTACTCATTAATCTGCATTATTCTGCATTACTCATTAATCTGCATTATTCTGCATTACTCTGCATTACTCATTACTCTGCATTACTCATTATTCTGCATTACTCATTACTCTGCATTATTCTGCATTATTCTGCATTACTCATTACTCTGCATTATTCTGCATTACTCATTACTCTGCATTACTCATTATTCTGCATTACTCATTACTCTGCATTACTCTGCATTATTCTGCATTACTCATTACTCTGCATTACTCATTACTCTGCATTACTCATTATTCTGCATTACTCATTATTCTGCATTATTCTGCATTACTCATTATTCTGCATTACTCTGCATTACTCATTACTCTGCATTACTCATTATTCTGCATTACTCATTACTCTGCATTACTCATTACTCTGCATTACTCATTACTCTGCATTACTCTGCATCACTCATTACTCTGCATTACTCATTATTCTGCATTACTCTGCATCACTCATTATTCTGCATTACTCATTACTCTGCATTACTCATTATTCTGCATTACTCATTATTCTGCATTACTCTGCAATACTCATTATTCTGCATTACTCATTATTCTGCATTACTCTGCATTACTCATTATTCTGCATTACTCATTATTCTGCATTACTCATTATTCTGCATTACTCATTACTCTGCATTACTCATTACTCTGCATTACTCATCATTCTGCATTACTCTGCATTACTCATTATTCTGCATTACTCATTACTCTGCATTACTCATTATTCTGCATTACTCTGCATTACTCATTATTCTGCATTACTCATTACTCTGCATTACTCATTATTCTGCATTACTCTGCATTACTCATTATTCTGCATTACTCATTACTCTGCATTATTCATTACTCTGCATTACTCATTATTCTGCATTACTCTGCATTACTCATTATTCTGCATTACTCATTACTCTGCATTACTCATTATTCTGCATTACTCTGCATTACTCATTATTCTGCATTACTCATTACTCTGCATTACTCATTATTCTGCATTACTCATTATTCTGCATTACTCATTACTCTGCATTACTCATTATTCTGCATTACTCTGCATTACTCATTATTCGGCATTACTCATTATTCTGCATTACTCATTATTCTGCATTACTCTGCATTACTCATTACTCTGCATTACTCATTATTCTGCATTACTCTGCATTATTCTGCATTACTCTTTACTCTGCATTATTCTGCATTACTCATTACTCTGCATTACTCATTACTCTGCATTACTCATTACTCTGCATTACTCTGCATTACTCATTACTCTGCATTATTCTGCATTATTCGGCATTATTCTGCATTACTCATTATTCTGCATTATTCTGCATTACTCATTACTCTGCATTATTCTGCATTACTCTGCATTACTCATTACTCTGCATTATTCTGCATTAGTAATTACTCTGCATTACTAATTACTCTGCATTACTAATTACTCTGCATTATTCTGCATTACTCTGCATTATTCTGCATTACTGAGGAATGAATGAAAGGTGCAGGTTATATACAGTTGTGTGTTAATGTTACTTTCTGATTATTTATTTAAAATAATTAATTGAGGTGTTTTTTTTTGTCTGTTGTTTGTCTTCCCGTTTCTGGTTTCTACTGGGAGAACTTCGGTCTCTCCTCCATTCAGAATTCATACAGCTGTGTAGTGTCTGAGGAGGTTCTTGTATGTTCAGCCTGTTTCAGCTCCTCCTGCAGTATTTAATGGGATTCAGATCTGAGCTTTAACTCAGTCAGTCCAAAATCATCCCTTTCTTCATTTCAAGCTATTCCTGGTGGATCTACTTGCATGTTTGGGATCATTATCCTGCTGGACAGTCCACATCTTCAGCTTTAGCTCTTACAGTGCAGACAGTCATACATCCTCCTCAAACACTTTCTGGTATGACAGAATTTAGAGTTGGCTCTATGATCACAGTTGGTCGACCCTGAGAGAGCAAAGCAGCCTCATACCATAACACTTCCACCACCATGCTTTACTGTTAGTATGGGGTTCTTTAGATCAAATTCTGTCTTTAGATATCACTAAACATGACCTATAGCACTCCATCCTTGATTTAGTCTAGTCCTGATGTTGCTCATAAACAGTTAAGTCTTCCTCCTGGTGCCCCCCTGACCCACCCTGACCCACCCTGCCCACATTTTTTGTGCCTTTTTAAACCCACAGTAGAAAGACATTCGGTGCGGATCCTGGGATAATTTTTGTGGCTCTTTTAGCTTTTTACAGTCTGCACTCCAGGTTGTTGAGACCGGGTCTGGATGAGTTGGCAGCAGTTCTAACCTTCTCCAGGTGTAGATCTTCTGAAATTAATTCCATAACTTCTATTGAAAGGCCTAAGAGAGCTCTTTTTATCTACACATAAATATACCACACAATTCAGCAATAAAGAACAAAGCAGAGCAGATATCTGATCTTAAATCAGACCCTCCAAGATATTCTCTAACATTAACACCTGTTCTTCTTCACATGACTGTATATCATATATATATATATATATATATATATATATATATATATATATATATATATATATATATATATATATATATATATATGGTAACTTTATAGACGAAAGAAAAACTTTCTCAACCTCGGATATAATTTAAAGTAACATGATTTTACTTATTATATAATTATATATTATATCATTTCTACTGGTCTGTTTTTTATTATAGCTTTAACAATGTAAGTGGCAACTATATATTTATATAAATACAGTATAAATAGAATAAAGAGGTTAAAGAAGTCAGTAAGAATCAGTGTAATCAGGGTTTGGCCCAGTATTTTTTGGTGCAGGAATGTATCTGTACAGTCGTGTGCAGAAGCTTCTGTCATTTAACATATTTAGTTGATTTTCTAATTAAAAATAGCACATCCTTCACACAGAGCAATAAATATTTTAAAATATATAAAATATGTATATATAAAAATATATATACAAATAAAAAACAATGCGCCACAACTTTGGCTAATGCGTCATTTATTATTATTATTATAATTATTATTATTATTGTAGTTATTATTATTATTATTATTATTATTAATAATAATAATAATAATAATAATAATAATGTGCATATCTTCTCTAATATGTTAAATCTGAAAAATAAACAGTAACTGTGCAGGAGTGTGTTCTCTGTAGAGAGTAGGTATTTATTCACTGTTCAGAGCGTCCAGCGAAATTTGATTTATGTATAATAAAATACATGTAGAATAAAAGTGATTGACTTTGGAACATATTAGTTAGTACTGATGAGGTGATCAATAAAGTCTGAGTGCATCACAGACTGTACAATGACACATGATCTGTGTGTTGATCTGTAACGAAGTGTCCACACGGTATGAAGACCAGGTCCAGCTGGTGTTCAGTGAGTAATAAACGTACTATTGTTCTAAATAAAAACCGAGAAGTCGTTATTTAAACGTGCTGGGTTTAAACCTCCTCCTAGGACTAGATCTAAGGATCTGAGTTTGCTGGGTTCACATGACAGCAGCCTCGTCTCCAGTCCCATTAACTGACGATCAGTGGGCTTGTAGGCTTTTATTCTCACACCCACAGAGGCAAAGTATTGGCTAAGCTTCAAAGCCGCCAGAGAGATAATTAAAAACGCAATTATGCTCCTGAATGTTAAAGTGATCACATGATGAGTCTGCGCAGTGCAGCGAGCTGGTCAGTGGGCAGAAGATTACAGAAATGATTTTATACAGTACGTTTGCTTTACAGCTAACCGTAAACTGCTGACACCGTGCAGAACATCTCCACAGTGTTTACTGTCTCTGACCATTTGACCCCCATTCTAGACCACCTGTACCAATTCGCAGGATACAGACAGAGACTGAAATGTTTTGCTGCATGAACAACTGTATAAAATAATTATGTGTCTCTAGTAATTAGTAAAAAGCTGGAGAACGTTATAATGTGATGATGATGAATGTGGTTTTAGATCAAAGCACACTGACTGAGGGAGCTGTAATACATTAAGAATCTAATTATGATAACATTAACATCTGAACGAGCTGCTGTACATACATAACACAACCATATACACAAATATACAACCTCGTAATCCATCATCTAAACCACCTCCACATCCTCCAGCACCCTGGACAGGTCGCCAGTCCATCACTGGGCAGACACACACACATTCACACGACTTAGTATCTCCAACTCTGACTGCAGGTCCTTCTACTGTAATAATAATAATAATAATAATAATAATAATAATAATAATAATAATAATAGGTTGCACTTATATAGCACCTTTCACAAACCCAAGGACGTTGAACAAACGAGGAAAAGAAAGTTAAAGAGAGTGAAAGAAAGAAGAAAAGGTGGGACTTGAGCTCAGATTTAAACATAGAAACAGAGGAAGACAAGTGAATAGAGAGAGGTGGGGCATTCCAAAGAGTGGGGGCAGAAACACTGAAAGATCTGCCACCCACAGTAGATAGCCCAAACTGAGGAACAGCCAAGAGAGCAGAATCAGAGGAGCTGAGAGAGCGAGATGGAGCGTAGGGCTGTATGAGAGCAGAGAGATATGATGGAGCTGAGCTGTGTACGGCCTTATAAGTCAACAGAAGTATTCAGAAACAGGAAGCCGGTGAAGCTGGTGGAGGACAGGTATGATGTGAGTTGTCTAAGATTCTGCAGAGTTCTGAATATACTGAAGCAGATGAAGAGCTCTATAAGGTAGACCACAGAAAAGAGCGTTACAGTAATCTAATCGTGAGGTGACAAAAGCATGAACCAGGATCTCAGAGTCTTTCAAGGAGACTTTATCAGAGATTTAATATGGGAGACAAAACTGAGACTGGGGTCAAACAGGACACCCAGATTCTGAGCAGTGGAGGACTAGCTGACGGAGATGTTGTTTATGTTAAAGGTGTAGCCGGAGTAGGCTGATATGGCTGCTTTAGAGCCGACTATTAAAAATTAAGTTTTTTGGCATTGAGCTGGAGAAAGTTAGCATTCAGCCAATCTGTGGAAGGAACCCCACACAGACATGAGGAGAACATTCAACCTCTAGATTCTAGTTACCCAGCCTGATTACCTTAATCTAGCACCTGCTGGATTCTGTTCTACAGAACAAGCTCTTAATTTTGTGGACCACTCTCAATGTGTCTATTCTCCATCTCTGCCCTTCATAAGACCACCCTTCTTCATGCAAATGAGTCTAAACTGAGGAAATATCTACAGCCAATTGTTTTTTTAAAATTGTTTTTTTCTCTCATCCTGGAGAGCCATGTTCCTGCAGAGTTTGGTTCCAACCTGAGTAAACTGCCCAGGAAGATTGAGGAGCACTGCATGAACTTTTATAAGATGAAGGTCTAATTACAATATGGAAAGTGCATCTAGTATCCTTGATCTGTCTGTTCAACAATGCCTTCATAAGAACATCACACATGTACGGGTGATTCTTAAATTGTGGGATCTTAACTTTTGTAATGTTTAGTTTATAAAGTAATGTATTTCACTATATTTCATTATAAAATCACACTGTTAAACTTAATTCTATTTCATTTCTACATCATTTAAAAGATACTGAGTGCTATCTTTAAATAGTTTCCTGCAGAAGTCATACACTGTTAATGATAATGATGATAATGTTGGGGATGATAATATATTGATCAGAAATATGCAGAGGTACGAATATGAAAGTAAACAGTACATTTAGTTTCTTTTTAAGTTTTTATGAAACTCATTTTGTGATCTTTTTCATAAATTGATCACTTTTTAGTATTTTATTGGGGCCCAGAAGTTTTAAAGTCAAAATATTGATGTTTAAATCATTATAAAAATGGAATTTTTTTGGTGATGAAAGAAATGATCTTTTTAATAGCTAAAATGTTTTATAATTTATAACCTAGGAATGTAAAAGTTCCCCCAATTGAATAATCACCCATATATATATATATATATATATATATATATAGTCACTGTCCAATGAAAACCAATTATTCACTGTTGTGTGTTTGTGTTTGAGTCTGTATAATATGAACTGTGTAGTTGATCTTTACATTGTGTTAATTTTTTATGATGATTGAACCAATAAGAATGCTTTAAAAATGATTTGAAAGGAATTCTCTTCCACTGATCTACACGGTGAGTAGAGACAGTGTCCTCTCCTGTTTTGGAGACTCGTTCGGACAGTGATGATATCTAGTGTGATAAACAGTGTTTGTGGTTTTTTCCATTATGGATGTATTAAAGTGATGTAAGACCGGGACGGAGGAGCCGCTCCGCTGCCGCTTATCGGAGCAATAAAAAGGACGAGGTGTCTTACGCTGGTGGCGTACTGGATGTCCCTCCAGATGGACGTCTCCCGCGAGAGGTCAGACGCTTCGAAGAGGTTTTCTAGAATCACCTCGCCGATCATGTCATGGCGCGAGAAGCGGTCGAAGTCGAAGACGCTGAGATGCAGCTTCCTGGCGGTCAGCTGCTCGTAGGGCACGGGGAACTGGAAGGTCTCGTCGAACGTGGGGTTGAGGGTCTTGCGGTGCACGCGGGTCTGGAACTTGCGTTTGCGGTCCGGCAGCAGGTAGATCTTCACGTAGGGGTCCGAGCTGCCGCATAAGTCCTTGGCCGGCAGGTCCAGGGCTTTGAGGATGGTGACGAGCAGAAGTTCGCCCTCGTAGTCGTACTTGAGGGAGAAGTTGATCTTGCCGCAGGCCTTCGCCGCTTCGTTCTTGCTGGACTCCTCGGCCTCCTGCGGGCTCTGCTTGTAGAGTTCAGGCTGTATTCGGCCCAGAGAGGCGGCCGTGCATGTGGGGTGGTCCTCCATGTCCAGAAAATCGCTGCCCCGGTCCACACTGGTAACATGGTGCATCTGTCTGGGTAGGTGCTTCTTGAAGGAGCTGTGCCTGGAGGTGTATAAACGCACATACATACAGTTTAAGCCACTGAATCATTCATGTGCGTTCGGTTTTCACAGATAATTCAGCTTCTGATCTACATTTAAATGAAGTCTTCAGACCAAATGCTAATTAACTGTGTTCGTTTAATCCTTCAAGCCACAGCAAGTAATCAGCAGCATGTTGTGATATGATAAAAAACTATTTCTTGTTCAAACCAATTGAGAGCTCGAAGATTTCAATCGAAAGCACATTACCATTCGTAAATATCTGTGTAATTAAATATCTATAGATGTCAGTGGAACCGTATAGAAAAAAAAGTAACTCCTGTAAGGGTTAAAAAGAGACCGGAACATACACAGCCAGTCAGAAGTTTGGACACACCTAACTGAGTATATATGTTTATAGTTATAAAGATGTTTAGATCTGAGTGTGCTGAGAGACGAGTGTAAACAGTAGTAATGAGGAGGAGAGGTCACCTAGAGAGGTGGAGTCTGTCAGAAGTAAAGAGGGGGAGGGGTCACCCAGAGGGGCGGAGTCTTTTAAAAGTAATTAGGGGGAGGGGTCACCCAGAGAGGTGGAGTCTTTCAGAAGTAAAGAGGTGGAGGGGTCACCCAGAGAGGTGGAGTCTTTCAGAAGTAAAGAGGTGGAGGGGTCACCCAGAGAGGTGGAGTCTGTCAGTAATAAAGAGGGGGAAGGGTCACCCAGAGAGGCGGAGTCTGTCAGTAGTAAAGAGGGGGAGGGGTCACCCAGAGAGGCGGAGTCTGTCAGTAATAAAGAGGGGGAAGGGTCACCCAGAGAGGTGGAGTCTGTCAGAAGTAAAGAGGGGGAGGGGTCACCCAGAGAGGTGGAGTCTATCAGTAGTAAAGAGGGGGAGGGGTCACCCAGAGAGGCGGAGTCTGTCAGTAGTAAAGAGGGGGAGGGGTCACCCAGAGAGGCGGAGTATGTCAGTAGTAAAGAGGGGGAGGGGTCACCCAGAGAGGCGGAGTCTGTCAGTAGTAAAGGGGGGGGGGGGGGGGCTGTAAATGAGAGTGGACGTGGATTAAGGCCAGTCTGGGACTAAACTGCAGGACTAATGTTGTTCTAAAGTTAAACTCGGGTTTATCTGAGAATCAGTGGTCAGTGATATGCGGTAACAGCTGACCTGTTGGAGGAGGCTGGCTCGGTGGTCTGCCGGGCAATGCGTGTACGTCTTAACAGGTGGTCCTTCATGGACAGCTGCACGTCCGCGGGGATGTCCGGCGACGTGTGACTGATCTTTACTGCCGCTTCCAGAAAGTTTTCAGGATCCTTCAGCTTGTCGGCCGCCATGTTGTCTCTTTGGGTCGGGTAGTCGCCGCGGTCACCTGCTCTGGTCGGCTCGCCGTCGGGGCGGGTGGGGGCAAGGGCGGTGGCGCTGGACGAGAGGGCTTCGCTGCGCCAGGGCACCCAACACAGCTTCCAGGTGGCGAGGCTGATGACGCCCAGCAAGGCCAGGCCGCACAGCACAAACACCAGCAGCAGGAGACTGAAGGAGACGTCTGCGGAGGACAGCGTGGACAGGAAAGGAGGTGAGACAGACGCGGGGAGGATGTATGTAACAAAAAATCACATCAGTTATAATTACATCAAAGATAAGTTATTAAAAATCTTCACCAATCAAACATACATCCTACAGCTCTGCTGTTTATAAACCCTTTATTTACATTTACACACAATTCTACATACATGACCTCAAATATGATCAGATCCTTATTTAATATAGAACAACAGAACAATAGAACCCAATCAAACAAATAACAATATATAAATATATAGTATACATTGTTTTTCATTCAGTTTTTAAAATAAGTTGATTTTGTTGGCAAAAGTATGTGAACCTGCTGAATTATTATTTTGGTAATTAGGTTCTGTCAGTTGGACGAGTATCAGGTGTGACATCACATCCACCTGGGTTTCCACCATCAGTGTCTGGTCTTTAAGATGTCTGAGGATCTCTGAAGAGTATCTGTTTCCTGTTTCCTCATCAAAACGATGGTTTTCCCCCAAAAATTACGTTTGATGCCGTATTAATTTCCTTACACCATCAGGAAATTAAAACCGTACATTGTGGTGAGATGTTGAGTAAGGAGGAGGTGATGTACAGATTTACTATACTGTTGTTCTATATGAATGAGCTGGAGCTGCTGAAGAACACTGAATCAAACCCTGAGGAGAAGCTTACATCATATGTCTGCTAAGTGCTGACTAGCAGGTGAGGAGATAAACACCACAACCAGATATAGAGAAGAAGACTGGATTCAGTCTCAGACCACTAACCTTCTTATTCTGGGTCAAACACTAACAATCAGAAGTTCGGACACGCCCCCCAGGTTCTTCTTATTAGTTCTATATTAATAGTTCTAATATTAGTGAATAAGTGTGAAGAGATCAGAACTATAGAATAGTCGGTATGGAATTATTCCTGGAGCAGAATTAAACATCTGGTTGTGTTTAAAGAATGTTTAGAGGGTCTTTTAGAAATGAGCTCATTTGCTCTGATGCAGGTTTACATACTTTGAACATTCTGACCAGCAGCTTCATGAGGAGCCACATGAGCTGGACTAACAGGACTGAAGAAGATAGTGTAGATGCTGAGATCTTGTTCTGATAAACAGGTTTGGGGGTTTTATAGCTCTTATAAAAATATACATTCGTTATTATTAAAAACGTTATTATTAAAAACAAACACAGTCGAGTCACATTAATATGAATCCTACTTTGGATGGAAGCAGAATGTAGGTGTCAGCGTTCTGATCTGAGGAATGTTCTGGTGACATTTTCTGGACCTACTCCTCCATGTGGAAAACACTCTCAACCGATTTGGGTCTGAATCCATCTTTGCAGATTACATACACCATACATGCTGATGGTCTTCTCTGGGGTGGATGGGATCTTCCAGCAGGACAATGAGACATGTCCCACGGCTAGAAATGTCCCACACTGGTTGGATGAGCTGACCAAGATGTCCAAGAACTACCCTGGACCCCTAATTCCCCAGACTTGAACCCAACTGAGCATCTGTGGGACCACCTGGATGGTGGTGTTGTCTCTATGGATCCTCCTCCACGCTCCCTCCAGCAGCTGTGGGATGCACTGCAGTCAGCATGATACCTCCAGATACCTGAGACCTCCTACCAGGACCTTACTGAGTCTCCCAGTCCGTCTAGCTGCTGTCTGAGCTGCACACGGTGGTCACTCTGGACATTAGCTGGTCATAATAATGTGACTCGACTGTGTGTATATTCAGGTAGGTGTGTCCAGAAGTTTGACTGGTAGTGTATGTGTTGATGTATTAGTTCTCATCAGGTCAAACTGGAGAACCGCCCAAAGTGTTGATCCAGATAAGATCACAAGTTCATGTACGATGTAAACAGACTAACGAGTGCCATCCTGAACCTACTGGACCATCCAGGAGGCCCAGTTTACAGGTGCTGCTTTGCCTCCAGCCGGCTCACCTGCAGTGGATTTAACCGTCAGTACTTCTGCTCGTGAGATTCTGCTTATTCTGTAAATGATATTCAGCATATTGTCTCATCAGCAGTGATCAGGAGGACGAGTCGTGTGGACTGAAGCTGCCGCTCCAGGAGTGAGAAGAGTTATTACTGAAGATAAACACTCCAAATGTAATTACAGACTTTTCAGCTCAAAAAACAAAACAAAACAGGGACGACTTTCATCCCCAGCCACACAGGAGACACCTCCGCGCAGCCTGCGGCCCACCGCTCCGACGATCACACCTCGGAATGGACGGGAAAGTGCTGATCTATCCATTCCTTCATGATTAATACAAATGTGTTGCCGCCGGATCCTCTGGAGGATGGAACATTTGGACGGCGTCCAGGAAAACAAACGGGGAGCACATCAATATAAATTCAAATTTCACTGCCGCCTGCAGCATTATCAGTCCCCCCGCTGGAGTGGTCCGGGGGCTTTACAAACAAACAGTCTGACAGAGTAATTAACACCGCTTTACTACGACTAGCACGCCGGAAATCACATCTCAGGACATTCCCAACCAGAGGAAGCCCGATACACGGCCATCGCCCTCCATTCTCTTCCCAGGAGTACAGGTAAGCAGGTAAGCAGGTAAGCAGGTAAGCAGTGATTTCCAGGTTTAGTGAGCGACCGATAACAGAAACATTACCAGTGACGTACATCACGAGAGCTTCACTGTGCTGAGAGTTCAACATCCATTAAAACCAAACAAACAACATATCATATAAACATATACACTTCAGGAAATCTCAATATTCAATCCACCGCACGTTTAAGAAGAAGCCCAACAAACACCTGAAGTTAGATTTATGTGGAGACATTATTTGGAATGTGTTTTGAGTATCACTCCAGTGAAAGCAAGTGACCAATCAGAGGCTCGATCTAACATCACAAACACCATGTGGTCCCAATAAACACTACTGTTCAAACATTTCCGTCACTGTTTACTCAGTAAACACTTTATTATTAAATATTAATCAGTATTAATAGAGTAAGTAGAGCTTTTACACTTTATTATTTAATATTAATCAGTATTAATAGAGTAAGTAGTGCCTTTACACTTTATTATTAAATATTAATCAGTATTAATAGAGTAAGTAGTGCCTTTACACTTTATTATTAAATATTAATCAGTATTAATAGAGTAAGTAGAGCTTTTACACTTTATTATTAAATATTAATCAGTATTAATAGAGTAAGTAGGGCTTTTACACTTTATTATTAAATATTAATCAGTATTAATAGAGTAAATAGAGCTTTTACACTTTATTATTAAATATTAATAAGTATTAATAGAGTAAGTAGTGCCTTTACACTTTATTATTAAATATTAATCAGTATTAATAGAGTAAGTAGAGCTTTTACACTTTATTATTAAATATTAATCAGTATTAATAGAGTAAGTAGGGCTTTTACACTTTATTATTAAATATTAATCAGTATTAATAGAGTAAGTAGAGCTTTTACACTTTATTATTAAATATTAATCAGTATTAATAGAGTAAGTAGGGCTTTTACACTTTATTATTAAATATTAATCAGTATTAATAGAGTAAGTAGAGCTTTTACACTTTATTATTAAATATTAATCAGTATTAATAGAGTAAGTAGTGCCTTTACACTTTATTATTAAATATTAATCAGTATTAATAGAGTAAGTAGAGCTTTTACACTTTATTATTAAATATTAATCAGTATTAATAGAGTAAGTAGGGCTTTTACACTTTATTATTAAATATTAATCAGTATTAATAGAGTAAGTAGTGCCTTTACACTTTATTATTAAATATTAATCAGTATTAATAGAGTAAGTAGAGCTTTTACACTTTATTATTAAATATTAATCAGTATTAATAGAGTAAGTAGTGCCTTTACACTTTATTATTAAATATTAATCAGTATTAATAGAGTAAGTAGAGCTTTTACACTTTATTATTAAATATTAATCAGTATTAATAGAGTAAGTAGTGCCTTTACACTTTATTATTAAATATTAATCAGTATTAATAGAGTAAGTAGTGCCTTTACACTTTATTATTAAATATTAATCAGTATTAATAGAGTAAGTAGAGCTTTTACACTTTATTATTTAATATTAATCAGTATTAATAGAGTAAGTAGAGCTTTTACACTTTATTATTAAATATTAATCAGTATTAATAGAGTAAGTAGGGCTTTTACACTTTATTATTAAATATTAATCAGTATTAATAGAGTAAGTAGTGCCTTTACACTTTATTATTAAATATTAATCAGTATTACTAGAGTAAGTAGAGCTTTTACACTTTATTATTAAATATTAATCAGTATTAATAGAGTAAGTAGTGCCTTTACACTTTATTATTAAATATTAATCAGTATTAATAGAGTAAGTAGAGCTTTTACACTTTATTATTAAATATTAATCAGTATTAATAGAGTAAGTAGTGCCTTTACACTTTATTATTAAATATTAATCAGTATTAATAGAGTAAGTAGTGCCTTTACACTTTATTATTAAATATTAATCAGTATTAATAGAGTAAGTAGAGCTTTTACACTTTATTATTTAATATTAATCAGTATTAATAGAGTAAGTAGAGCTTTTACACTTTATTATTAAATATTAATCAGTATTAATAGAGTAAGTAGGGCTTTTACACTTTATTATTAAATATTAATCAGTATTAATAGAGGAAGTAGAGCTTTTACACTTTATTATTAAATATTAATCAGTATTAATAGAGTAAGTAGTGTTTTTCATACGTCAGTGTGTTTATTTAACTCTTTCCAAGCTTCTCCTAAACAACCCAGTATTATTATCAGTTCTCATCTAATACCTGCTTTGACTGCTCAGTACTTCATTAAGATAAATCAAGATTTGCTGCTGAAGGAACTGAACACATTCATACAATGTCTGGGGCGTCCAGGAGAAATCTGGAACCTAACTTTGTTCTTCAAACTGGATCAAGATCTGATCTACTTCTCTCACAATAACATATTCATGTTACTTTGTATTGTATGTCTGATTATTTACATCTGTTCTGATCAGATCTGCTGTTCTTACTGGTGATCAGACACTTATTGATCAGATAAACACTTTTACACTGTCAGTCTTTTACACAGTTATATAAATCTGATATTATATTATATTTTTCTTCTATACAAGGTAAAAACAGGAGGAGGTGGGATTACTGAACAGGTAAAAAGCTCCTTTTTGATTGGTTTATAATCTGAGACTGCCTGAAATACAGAGCTAGATGTTTTATATAAGTGTTCTAGATAACAACACATTTATAATCTAAGCTTTTCTTCCGGCTGGGCTGAAGACGAGGCTGTTAAACTGTCTTTTCTTTCTCTGGAGTTAAAAAGTTCTGCACTCGGATTGTTTTAGGAAGCATTAATCAAAGTGTAGATTATATAAGCAACACTTTCTCTGCACCGGCGCCAGACCAGCATTAAAGTTTTAAATACTCAGAAGAGAAATGAGATTCGATCTGAATATAAAGGATACATTTAAACAGAGTATAGCAAAGTGCTGTGTCTGGATTGGATGATGATCCAGTCCCTGTAATCAGATCACAGTTATCAGACTTTATAAAGTGAGTGTAACTGTGTCTGTGAGCAGAATGTGCTGGTATCCAGCTCTTCGGGATCTGAAGCCGTGAACAAGCTCAGTCGGTGGTGATTTTGCTGTCTGTGGATGAGTTTAACGAGTGTACAGCTGTTTAGGAGTTGAGTCTCAGGTGAACTGAAATCATTGATATGACTCACTGAATAGAGCCAGAGCTGCTGTAACGAATGTAAACACCGTTTGGTTTGCATCATAATGTCACGTACCTCCAACCACAGCAGTGATTATCATTCCCACAGCTCTCGTTAGTTATTTTTGGGGCCTGACTGTCTATTCAAACGTAGACTGTTATCTGTTTACCCCTCACAGCTGCCTCTCATTTAGACCCATCCGACTGCTCTGCAGATGTGGCTACACCAGCATACACACGCACACACACACACACACACACACACACACACACACACACACACACACACACACACACACACACACACACAGCTCACAGTCTTTAAAGCACCTTCAGAACACCTAGAACACTCTGCATTCACCACAGCCTGTATAAGCTCCGCCCACTCTACTTTCACACCATCCTGATTTAAATTCATGTAAACAGTGCACAAGGAAATCAGACAAATCTGATAACAAAATTCTCCTGGACGCCCCAGACATTGTATACATGTATTCAGTCCCTTCAGCAGCAAATCTTGATTTAGCTTAATGAAGTAGCTCAGTGTCACTGCTGGACTGAGAATCGTCCACCAACCAAAACTATCCGGACAGCAGTGTCCTGTGGGCGGCGTCCTGTGTCCACTGATGAAGAACTAGAGGAACACAAACTGTGCAGCAGCAGATGAGCTACTGTCTCTGACTTTACATCTACAAGGTGGACCTGCAAGTAGTAGGAGTGTCTAATAGAGTGGACAGTGAGTGGACACAGTGTTTAAATACTCCAGCAGCACTGCTGTGTCTGATCCACTCACACCAGCACAACACACGCTAACACACCACCACCACGTCAGTGTCACTGCAGTGCTGAGAATGACCCACCTCCCTAATAGTATCTGCTCTGTGGGGGTCCTGTGGGGGTCCTGATCATTAAAGAACAGAGTAATAAAGTATACAGAGAATCAGATGAATTACAGTCTGTAAGTGGAGCTCCTGTATGGTCAGTGGAGCTGATACAGTGGTCAGTGAGTGGAGGTCCTGTATGGTCAGTGGAGCTGATACAGTGGACAGTGAGTGGAGATACATTGGACAGTGGAGCTGATACAGTGGACAGTGAGTGTAGGTCCTGTATGGTCAGTGGAGCTGATACAGTGGACAGTGAGTGGAGCTCCTGTATGGTCAGTGGAGCTGATACAGTGGTCAGTGAGTGGAGGTCCTGTATGGTCAGTGGAGCTGATACAGTGGACAGTGAGTGGAGGTCCTGTATGGTCAGTGGAGCTGATACAGTAGACAGTGAGTGGAGGTCCTGTATGGTCAGTGGAGCTGATACAGTGGACAGTGAGTGGAGGTCCTGTATGGTCAGTGGAGCTGAAACAGTGGACAGTGAGTGTAGTTCCTGTATGGTCAGTGGAGCTGATACAGTGGACAGTGAGTGTAGGTCCTGTATGGTCAGTGGAGCTGATACAGTGGACAGTGAGTGTAGGTCCTGTATGGTCAGTGGAGATGATACAGTGGACAGTGAGTGGAGGTCCTGTTTGGTCAGTGGAGCTGATACAGTGGTCAGTGAGTGGAGGTCCTGTATGGTCAGTGGAGCTGATACAGTGGACAGTGAGTGGAGATACATTGGACAGTGGAGCTGATACAGTGGACAGTGAGTGGAGGTCCTGTATGGTCAGTGGAGCTGATACAGTGGTCAGTGAGTGGAGGTCCTGTATGGTCAGTGGAGCTGATACAGTGGACAGTGAGTGGAGATACATTGGACAGTGGAGCTGATACAGTGGACAGTGAGTGTAGGTCCTGTATGGTCAGTGGAGCTGATACAGTGGACAGTGAGTGTAGGTCCTGTATGGTCAGTGGAGATGATACAGTGGACAGTGAGTGGAGGTCCTGTTTGGTCAGTGGAGCTGATACAGTGGTCAGTGAGTGGAGGTCCTGTATGGTCAGTGGAGCTGATACAGTGGACAGTGAGTGGAGATACATTGGACAGTGGAGCTGATACAGTGGACAGTGAGTGGAGGTCCTGTATGGTCAGTGGAGCTGATACAGTGGTCAGTGAGTGGAGGTCCTGTATGGTCAGTGGAGCTGATACAGTGGACAGTGAGTGGAGATACATTGGACAGTGGAGCTGATACAGTGGACAGTGAGTGTAGGTCCTGTATGGTCAGTGGAGCTGATACAGTGGACAGTGAGTGGAGATACATTGGACAGTGGAGCTGAAGAAATAGACTTTTTTCTACACCCCATGTTCTTCTGTATAAAGCTGCTATCATCTAACTCATGTTCTGAAGATAAAACCTCTCCAGCTCTTTGATCTCTTACTAAATCAGAAGAATCAGCTTCACTGAGAAGATCCATTACCAGCTGGAGTGAAGCTCAGACGCTGCTGCTCTTCTCTCTTTACTGTCTTTGTGAATTTTAGTGCTGTGTTTGGTTCCGTAATGTTCTGCATGGTTCACTGCAGTATTCCTATCTTCACGCTCCGCAGCCTCCAGCGCTCTGACGGGAGACGCTATGAGCTGATATGTTGGTTCACGTTTCTTCTTGATCTCGTCTTTGTCTCTGCAGAGATACAGACAGCAGCACTGACTCTCTTCAGGGGAAATCTTGTGGTGTTGCTGCTGTAGCTCTGATCTGAGATCAGTTTTCAGGCTGTTTTCTGGCCAGAGGAGTTCTAAACGTCTGCTTTCTGAAATCTCGGTCTGCTGTTTCCTCAGTCTGGTTTATCTAAGACGCCGGGCTGAACGTAGCGTATCATCAGATTCTGATTCGAACAACACGTTTATAATTCATGACTTCAGTCAGCAAATCTCTTACAGTGAAGAACGAGGAGCAACAGGAGTCCAGAAGAATCTACTGGAGAGGCAATTCATGGTCTTAATAAAACAGTCTAATCGCTCGGCGGTGCTGACTGGATTTTACAAATTACTTTGCAAAAAACTAATTAGTGCATTCGGGATCAAAAATTACAACAAAGTCATTACTTTTATGTAGCCTCCAGTTTCACTGGATGAGTTTCTAATTAGCAGACTTCCCTGCACACAGTCGACAACCATGACAGACTTTGTACATCCCATAATAGCACAAAAATAAATAAATAAATAAATACTAGTTCAATCTGGTTATGATGTTTTTGATTAGAATAATTAAGAATGTATATTTTCTAAATCAGATCTCAATTCCCAAATTCCTCAAAAAGTCTGATCAGTTCAAAGTACTGAACTCCAGCAGTACTGATTTGTCAGTGCTTTTAATCCATGTGTTGTATCTTTAATTATTTTTTATTCAGTTCAGTTCAGATCCTGTTTGTGAATATGTAAATTAAACCCACACAGACATTAAATAACGAAAACTATATTTCTTGGACTTTTGGAAAACTGCTATGCCTCTGAATACAGAGCAGCCAATCAGAGTAGAGGTCATTTACATACACAGTGTACGACAAATATAATGTTACACTGTGTACACTAATGTAAAAATAATGATTGTTTTTAGTATATAAAGTAGATAAAGATGGAGAACAAATCTAATGTGAGAATGTTGGTGGATATGGGCTCTTTAATGGTGAGTAAATGCCATTCAGGCTATTTACATTAATAGTCAACATCCTACCAACAGTGAAGGGATGTGGAAAGACATGCAATCTTGAAAAAATTAGTACATGTATGTAAAAGCATGCATTATTATTATTATTATTATTATTATTATTATTATTATTATTATTATTATTATTATTATTATTATTATTATTATTATTATTATATCTAATAAGAGTATGTTATATTTAGGTTTTGCTAGATGTCTGTACTAATCTAAAAATAACATTATTCTACGTTCTATAACAGGCGTGTGAATCTCTTGTTCTTTAACAGAGTTGGGATTTAAAGGTGAGATGATTTCAGAGCTCGGCAGATCAGCGAGCAGCACATCGGATTCCCAGACAGCCGGACTCTCGTCTCTCTCTAATCAAATATTGATGGATGTGATGCAAGTTTATACAATCATTACCCAGTTTGTTTTTGACCGACTCACTTAATGATGCTCTGCAGCTTTAGAGCAGATACACATCAGCCAGGACCTCAGAGGGGCTGTGTGGGGGTCTCTGATACTCGGCAGCAGACAAAATACAGCAGGAAGAGAAAAACACGGAACGTCCTGGAATTCTGGTCTGAAATACTAACCGTGTTAAAGGGCCCCTATCACAGAAACACATCTTTACCCAGTAAAAAACAACATGTTTATAAATATTTAACCTACAATATATTAGCCACACTTACTGAGGTTGTTATTACTAAGTGTGTTTTAGTCCCAGATTGTTTTATAAATGATGTATAACACAGGAAGACAAACATTCCTTCCATGATTCAAAGTCTGTCTTAAAGGCACAGGAACAAAAACAGCCTGTTGTTGTAAATCTAACCATAATTATTATTATAAAGCAATAAAGTAATTAAAACAGTGGACCGGATGCTGAAGGTCCTGAAATCCTAATAATAACAGCCAAAATACAACCCAATTAAAAAAAGCCGGGACTCAGAAAGCAGTGATTACTAAACTGATCAGTATTTGAACAGAAACAGAACAAAGACAGCTTACGAAACTAGAAACATGCATGTCCTGAAGGAAACGCGGAGTAGAGGAGTGCTGGTCAGGGTGTCGGGGATCTGCTCACATATACAGGTAGTTTGGAGGCTGTAGGTTAAATTAAACTGTAATGTTTGGATGTGACTGAAAATGAATGGGAGTCTATGGGAGGAAGGAGGGATGAATACACAAGTAGAGGAGTGCAGGTCAGTATGTCTGTGGATTAGAGTTTGAGGCTCTGCTCTGAGTGAATAGAGGCAGTTTGGAGGAAATCATGATGTTATTCATTAATCCTACTCATTCTCTACAGGACAAAATTCCAGAAAACATCTGTAATCCTAGAACGGGACAGTTTAATACTCAGAGTAAATATTTAAAACACGCCTGAAACAGCCAGGAAACACCTCGTCCTGTAACAGCACGACAGTCGAGTCTCACCCAGAGAATCCAGAGACACCTGCCAGCCTTCAATCCCTCAGACAGCAACTCAACTCTGAACTAAACTCTGAATTAAACTCTGAATTCAACTCTAAATTTAACTCTGAATTTAATTCTGAATAAACTCTGAATTAAGCTCAATTATATTCTGAATAAACTCAGAATTAAACTCGGAATTAAACTAAATTAAATTCTGAATAAACTCTGAATTAAACTTTGAACAAACTCTAAATAAACTCTGAACAAAACTCTGAATAAACTCTGAATAAACTCTAAATTAAATTCTAAATAAACTCTGAATAAACTCTAAATTAAATTCTAAATAAACTCTGAATTAAACTCTGAATAAACTCTGAAGTAAACTCTGAACAAACTCTAAATGAAATTCTAAATAAACTCTGAATTAAACTCTGAATTAAACTCTGAATAAACTCTAAATTAAATTCTAAATAAACTCTGAATTAAACTGAATTAGCAAAAATGTTTCACTCGTGAGCGTAAATGTTTCACATTTACGCTCATGAGTGAAACATTTACGCTCACGTTTCACATTTACGCTCACGAGTGAAACATTTATGCTCACGAGTGAAACATTTACGCTCACGAGTGAAACATTTATGCTCACGAGTGAAACATGTACGCTCACGAGTGAAACATTTATGCTCACGAGTTTCACATTTACTCTCACGTGTTTCACATTTACGCTCATGAGTTTCACATTTACGCTCACGAGTTTCACATTTACGCTCAAGAGTGAAACATTTATGCTCACGAGTTTCACATTTACTCTCACGTGTTTCACATTTACGCTCATGAGTTTCACATTTACGCTCACGAGTTTCACATTCACGCTCAAGAGTGAAACATTTATGCTCACGAGTTTCACATTTACGCTCATGAGTGAAACATTTACGCTCTCGAGTTTCACATTTACACTCACAAGTGAAACATTTACGCTCACGTTTCACATTTACGCTCACGAGTGAAACATTTTACGCTCACGAGTGAAACATTTATGCTCACGAGTGAAACATTTATGCTCACGAGTTTCACATTTACTCTCATGTGTTTCACATTTACTCTCACGTGTTTCACATTTACGCTCATGAGTTTCACAGTTACGCTCACGGAGTTTCACATTTACGCTCAAGAGTGAAACATTTATGCTCACGAGTTTCACATTTACTCTCACGTGTTTCACATTTACGCTCATGAGTTTCACATTTACGCTCACGAGTTTCACATTTACGCTCAAGAGTGAAACATTTATGCTCACGAGTTTCACATTTACTCTCACGTGTTTCACATTTACGCTCATGAGTTTCACATTTACGCTCACGAGTTTCACATTTACGCTCAAGAGTGAAACATTTATGCTCACGAGTTTCACATTTACTCTCACGTGTTTCACATTTACGCTCATGAGTTTCACATTTACGCTCACGAGTTTCACATTTACGCTCAAGAGTGAAACATTTATGCTCACGAGTTTCACATTTACGCTCATGAGTGAAACATTTACGCTCTCGAGTTTCACATTTACGCTCACCGAGTGAAACATTTACGCTCACGTTTCACATTTACGCTCACAAGTGAAACATTTATGCTCACGAGTTTCACATTTACTCTCACGTGTTTCACATTTACGCTCATGAGTTTCACATTTACGCTCACGAGTTTCACATTTACGCTCAAGAGTGAAACATTTATGCTCACGAGTTTCACATTTACTCTCACGTGTTTCACATTTACGCTCATGAGTTTCACATTTACGCTCACGAGTTTCACATTTACGCTCAAGAGTGAAACATTTATGCTCACGAGTTTCACATTTACGCTCATGAGTGAAACATTTACGCTCTCGAGTTTCACATTTACACTCACGAGTGAAACATTTACGCTCACGTTTCACATTTACGCTCACGAGTGAAACATTTACGCTCACGAGTGAAACATTTATGCTCACGAGTGAAACATTTATGCTCACGAGTTTCACATTTACTCTCATGTGTTTCACATTTACTCTCACGTGTTTCACATTTACGCTCATGAGTTTCACAGTTACGCTCACGAGTTTCACATTTACGCTCAAGAGTGAAACATTTATGCTCACGAGTTTCACATTTACTCTCACGTGTTTCACATTTACGCTCATGAGTTTCACATTTACGCTCACGAGTTTCACATTTACGCTCAAGAGTGAAACATTTATGCTCACGAGTTTCACATTTACTCTCACGTGTTTCACATTTACGCTCATGAGTTTCACATTTACGCTCACGAGTTTCACATTTACGCTCAAGAGTGAAACATTTATGCTCACGAGTTTCACATTTACTCTCACGTGTTTCACATTTACGCTCATGAGTTTCACATTTACGCTCACGAGTTTCACATTTACGCTCAAGAGTGAAACATTTATGCTCACGAGTTTCACATTTACGCTCATGAGTGAAACATTTACGCTCTCGAGTTTCACATTTACGCTCACGAGTGAAACATTTACGCTCACGTTTCACATTTACGCTCACAAGTGAAACATTTATGCTCACGAGTTTCACATTTACTCTCACGTGTTTCACATTTACGCTCATGAGTTTCACATTCACGCTCACGAGTTTCACATTTACGCTCATGTGTTTCACATTTACGCTCATGAGTTTCACATTTACGCTCACGAGTTTCACATTTACGCTCAAGAGTGAAACATTTATGCTCACGAGTTTCACATTTACACTCATGAGTGAAACATTTACGCTCTCGAGTTTCACATTTACGCTCACGAGTGAAACATTTACGCTCACGTTTCACATTTACGCTCACGAGTGAAACATTTATGCTCACGAGTGAAACATTTATGCTCACGAGTGAAACATTTATGCTCACGAGTTTCACATTTACTCTCACGTGTTTCACATTTACGCTCATGAGTTTCACATTTACGCTCATGAGTTTCACATTTACGCTCAAGAGTGAAACATTTATGCTCACGAGTTTCACATTTACTCTCACGTGTTTCACATTTACGCTCATGTGTTTCACATTTACGCTCATGAGTTTCACATTTACGCTCACGAGTTTCACATTTACGCTCAAGAGTGAAACATTTATGCTCACGAGTTTCACATTTACGCTCACGAGTGAAACATTTACGCTCACGAGTGAAACATTTACGCTCACGAGTGAAAAATTTACGCTCACGAGTTTCACATTTATGCTCACGAGTTTCACATTTATGCTCATGAGTGAAACATTTACGCTCACGAGTAAAACTTTTACGCTCATTAGTGAAACATTTACGCTCACGAGTGAAACTTTTACGCTCACGAGTGAAACATTTATGCTCACGAGTTTCACATTTACGCTCATGAGTTTCACATTTACGCTCACGAGTGAAACATTTACGGTCACGAGTGAAACTTTTACGTTCACAAGTGAAACACTTATGCTCACAAGTGAAACATTTACGCTCATGAGTGAAACATTTATGATCACGAATTTCACATTTACGCTCACGAGTGAAACATTTACGCTCACGAGTGAAACATTTACGCTCACGAGTTTCAAATTTACGCTCACGAATTTCACATTTACGCTCACGAGTGAAACTTTTACGCTCACGAGTGAAACTTTTACGTTCACAAGTGAAACATTTATGCTCACGAGTGAAACATTTACGCTCACGAGTTTCACATTTACGCTCACGAGTTTCACATTTACGCTCATGAGTGAAATATTTACGGTCACAAGTGAAACATTTACGCTAACGAGTGAACCTTTTACGCTCACGAGTGAAACATTTATGCTCATGAGTTTCACATTTACGCTCACGAGTGAAACATTTACGCTCACGAGTGAAACATTTACGCTCACGAGTGAAACTTTTACGCTCACGATTGAAACATTTATGCTCACGAGTGAAACATTTACGCTCATGAGTTTCACATTTACGCTCACAAGTTTCACATTTACGCTCATTAGTGAAACATTTACGGTCACGAGTGAAACATTTACGGTCACGAGTGAAACTTTTACGTTCACGAGTGAAACATTTATGCTCACGAGTGAAACATTTACGCTCACGAGTTTCACATTTATGCTCACGAGTTTCACATTTACGCTCACGAGTTTCACATTTACGCTCACGAGTTTCACATTTACGCTCACGAGTTTCACATTTACGCTCACGAGTGAAACATTTACGCTCACGAGTGAAACTTTTACGCTCACGAGTGAAACATTTACGCTCACGAGTGAAACATTTATGCTCATGAGTGAAACTTTTACGCTCACGAGTGAAACATTTATGCTCACGAGTTTCACATTTACGCTCATGAGTTTCACATTTACGCTCACGAGTGAAACATTTACGGTCACGAGTGAAACTTTTACGTTCACAAGTGAAACATTTATGCTCACAAGTGAAACATTTACGCTCATTAGTGAAACATTTACGGTCACGAGTAAAACATTTACGCTCATTAGTGAAACATTTACGGTCACGAGTAAAACATTTACGGTCACGAGTGAAACTTTTACGTTCACGAGTGAAACATTTATGCTCACGAGTTTCACATTTACTCTCACGTGTTTCACATTTACGCTCATGAGTTTCACATTTACGCTCATGAGTTTCACATTTACGCTCATGTGTTTCACATTTACGCTAATGAGTTTCACATTTACGCTCACGAGTTTCACATTTACGCTCAAGAGTGAAACATTTATGCTCACGAGTTTCACATTTACGCTCACGAGTGAAACATTTACGCTCACGAGTGAAACATTTACGCTCACGAGTGAAAAATTTACGCTCACGAGTTTCACATTTATGCTCACGAGTTTCACATTTATGCTCATGAGTGAAACATTTACGCTCACGAGTAAAACTTTTACGCTCATTAGTGAAACATTTACGCTCACGAGTGAAACTTTTACGCTCACGAGTGAAACATTTATGCTCATGAGTGAAACTTTTACGCTCACGAGTGAAACATTTATGCTCACGAGTTTCACATTTACGCTCATGAGTTTCACATTTACGCTCACCGAGTGAAACATTTACGGTCACGAGTGAAACTTTTACGTTCACAAGTGAAACACTTATGCTCACAAGTGAAACATTTACGCTCATGAGTGAAACATTTATGATCACGAATTTCACATTTACGCTCACGAGTGAAACATTTACGCTCACGAGTGAAACATTTACGCTCACGAGTTTCAAATTTACGCTCACGAATTTCACATTTACGCTCACGAGTGAAACTTTTACGCTCACGAGTGAAACTTTTACGCTCACAAGTGAAACATTTATGCTCACGAGTTTCACATTTACGCTCACGAGTTTCACATTTACGCTCATGAGTGAAATATTTACGGTCACAAGTGAAACATTTACGCTAACGAGTGAAACTTTTACGCTCACGAGTGAAACATTTACGCTCATGAGTTTCACATTTACGCTCACAAGTTTCACATTTACGCTCATTAGTGAAACATTTGCGGTCACGAGTGAAACATTTACGGTCACGAGTGAAACTTTTACGTTCACGAGTGAAACATTTATGCTCACAAGTGAAACATTTACGCTCACGAGTTTCACATTTATGCTCACGAGTTTCACATTTACGCTCACGAGTGAAACATTTACGCTCACGAGTTTCACATTTACGCTCACGAGTTTCACATTTACGCTCACGAGTGAAACATTTACGCTCACGAGTGAAACTTTTACGCTCACGAGTGAAACATTTACGCTCACGAGTGAAACATTTATGCTCATGAGTGAAACTTTTACGCTCACAGAGTGAAACATTTATGCTCACGAGTTTCACATTTACGCTCATGAGTTTCACATTTACGCTCACGAGTGAAACATTTACGGTCACGAGTGAAACTTTTACGTTCACAAGTGAAACATTTATGCTCACAAGTGAAACATTTACGCTCATTAGTGAAACATTTACGGTCACGAGTAAAACATTTACGCTCATTAGTGAAACATTTACGGTCACGAGTAAAACATTTACGGTCACGAGTGAAACTTTTACGCTCACGAGTTTCACATTTACGCTCACGAGTTTCATATTTACGCTCACGAGTGAAACATTTACGCTCACGAGTGAAACTTTTACGCTCACGAGTGAAACATTTACGCTCACGAGTGAAACATTTACGCTCACGAGTTTCACATTTACTCTCACGTGTTTCACATTTACGCTCACGAGTTTCATATTTACGCTCACGAGTGAAACATTTACGCTCACGAGTGAAACTTTTACGCTCACGAGTGAAACATTTACGCTCACGAGTGAAACATTTACGCTCACGAGTTTCACATTTACGCTCACGAGTTTCACATTTACTCTCACGTGTTTCACATTTACGCTCATGAGTTTCACATTTACGCTCATGAGTTTCACATTTACGCTCATGTGTTTCACATTTACGCTCATGAGTTTCACATTTACGCTCACGAGTTTCACATTTACGCTCAAGAGTGAAACATTTATGCTCACGAGTTTCACATTTACGCTCACGAGTGAAACATTTACGCTCACGAGTGAAACATTTACGCTCACGAGTGAAAAATTTACGCTCACGAGTTTCACATTTATGCTCACGAGTTTCACATTTATGCTCATGAGTGAAACATTTACGCTCACGAGTAAAACTTTTACGCTCATTAGTGAAACATTTACGCTCACGAGTGAAACTTTTACGCTCACGAGTGAAACATTTATGCTCATGAGTGAAACTTTTACGCTCACGAGTGAAACATTTATGCTCACGAGTTTCACATTTACGCTCATGAGTTTCACATTTACGCTCACGAGTGAAACATTTACGGTCACGAGTGAAACTTTTACGTTCACAAGTGAAACACTTATGCTCACAAGTGAAACATTTACGCTCATGAGTGAAACATTTATGATCACGAATTTCACATTTACGCTCACGAGTGAAACATTTACGCTCACGAGTGAAACATTTACGCTCACGAGTTTCAAATTTACGCTCACGAATTTCACATTTACGCTCACGAGTGAAACATTTACGCTCACGAGTGAAACTTTTACGCTCACAAGTGAAACATTTATGCTCACGAGTTTCACATTTACGCTCACGAGTTTCACATTTACGCTCATGAGTGAAATATTTACGGTCACAAGTGAAACATTTACGCTAACGAGTGAAACTTTTACGCTCACGAGTGAAACATTTACGCTCATGAGTTTCACATTTACGCTCACAAGTTTCACATTTACGCTCATTAGTGAAACATTTGCGGTCACGAGTGAAACATTTACGGTCACGAGTGAAACTTTTACGTTCACGAGTGAAACATTTATGCTCACAAGTGAAACATTTACGCTCACGAGTTTCACATTTATGCTCACGAGTTTCACATTTACGCTCACGAGTGAAACATTTACGCTCACGAGTTTCACATTTACGCTCACGAGTTTCACATTTACGCTCACGAGTGAAACATTTACGCTCACGAGTGAAACTTTTACGCTCACGAGTGAAACATTTACGCTCACGAGTGAAACATTTATGCTCATGAGTGAAACTTTTACGCTCACGAGTGAAACATTTATGCTCACGAGTTTCACATTTACGCTCATGAGTTTCACATTTACGCTCACGAGTGAAACATTTACGGTCACGAGTGAAACTTTTACGTTCACAAGTGAAACATTTATGCTCACAAGTGAAACATTTACGCTCATTAGTGAAACATTTACGGTCACGAGTAAAACATTTACGCTCATTAGTGAAACATTTACGGTCACGAGTAAAACATTTACGGTCACGAGTGAAACTTTTACGTTCACGAGTGAAACATTTATGCTCACAAGTGAAACATTTACGCTCACGAGTGAAACATTTATGCTCACGAGTTTCACATTTACGCTCACGAGTGAAACATTTACGCTCACGAGTTTCACATTTACGCTCACGAGTTTCATATTTACGCTCACGAGTGAAACATTTACGCTCACGAGTGAAACTTTTACGCTCACGAGTGAAACATTTACGCTCACGAGTGAAACATTTACGCTCACGAGTTTCACATTTACGCTCACGAGTTTCACATTTACGCTCATGAGTGAAACATTTACGCTCACGAGTGAAACTTTTACGTTCACGAGTGAAACATTTATGCTCACAAGTGAAACATTTACGCCAGTGCTTAATTTGTAAAACATCAGGCAATGGAACACTAAAGGTGGGGTGATCCAGCAAGTGGCAGTGATGGAAAAGGTCCTGGAACGCATAGACACAACAGTGCTTCAAGGGTCCATCTAACATGGTAGCAATATATGCAATAATATAATTCTAGCTTTAATGACTGCAGTAAGGAGCTGCAATCATAAAATCTGAGATATGACACTGGATAAATAGTTTTTTGATGTGCTACAAAAAAAAGAGGTGGTGGATCCATATAAATAAGTTCTGGAACGGAGGTACCTGAAATATGAGAGGTGGCGGATCTTGTTCCAGCACAAATTAAGCACTGATTTACGCTCATGACACATTTACGCTGACGAGTTTCACATTTACGCTCACGAGTGAAACATTTACATTAACATTTATATTTATTTACTGCTTTTTGTTTTCAGCAGTATTTCACATACCGTCCCAGCTTGTTTAGAACCGAGGTTGTACATAATAATTACATCCTAAGCAGACAAATAAGAAGAAATAGGATTTTAAACAGATGTATACAGGAAGAGTTTTAAAGAGAGAGGAAGTTGAGGAGGTGTCTGTCTGTAATTCCTACATTAACCTACATTAACCCTTTCAGAGACCACTAAATCTAATTACGCTTGTTTGGTACTAAAGGCAGAGAGCAAGTGATGCCCCAGGGCTTTCCCCCTCGTCAAAGGGTCTCAAATCTAACCTGGTCTCCATAGAAACCTGTCCATTAGTAAATTCTCAAACCTAGTATTAACTTGTCTACTCAGAAAAAAACAGATTAAGCAGAGAATCTCGTTAGAGCTGCTGATAGCGAGAGTCACAGTCACAGCTGTTCTGTTCAGCTTCCCTTTAACACGTCAAACACTAATGCTGCCCTCCGCCTCATCTGACCAGCACCGCTGCCCTCCGCCTCATCTGACCAGCACCGCTGTGGCTGTTCTCTTTCACTCCTCTGCGTTTTCACTACAGCAGCTTCAGAACAAACACCACATTCTTTTATTCTCTGCCTCAAAAACAGAAGAAGCTGTAATAACCTGCCTCACGTTTTAAAACTCATGATAAACCCCTCAAATCACTTTTACGTCCTGCTAAATCACACAAGTCAGCATCAGCGAGGAGCTCCGGCGAGTCATTCCAGTGGCCTAAAGCTGCCTCCCATCTCACAGAGCTCATCTAATAGAAGTGTCTCGCACTCTGCTGCACATTCACAAAGACCAGAGATAATCCACTGAACAGAGCTCCTGACGCTAGCCTGCAGTCATTCATACAGCCCCCCTGCACGGCCCTATGACAGCTGCACTCCGGCCACAACACAATAAAGCACTAAACACACTCCAACGCAGCCGTGCAGCAGAGAGATCTCACGCTCGGCACTAAAGCACGACGCAGGAATAAAACACTTTAATATCATGAAGTCCTGCGACTCAAAGAAGTGATTCATCTGCTGTATGTGCTGCTTATATATCGTATACCTAGAACCCTGGACAGAAACACAGACAGAGAAAACCTATTTACACAGAACCCAACCAGAACAGGAGGCAGTGGGAAATGCTGAGGCAGAGAATAACACACTGGAGTATTTCTTTAGTTAGAAGTTGGAGTATTTCTTTAGTTAGAAGTTGGAGTATTTCTTTAGTTCTAAGTTGGAGTATTTCTTTACTTTGAAGTTGGAGTATTTCTTTAGTTCTAAGTTGGAGTATTTCTTCAGTGCAAAGTTGGAGTATTTCTTTAGTGCAAAGTTGGAGTATTTCTATAGTTCGAAGTTGGAGTATTTGTTTAGTTCAAAGTTGGAGTATTTCTTTAGTTCAAAGTTGGAGTATTTCTTTAGTTCTAAATTGGAGTATTTTCTTTAGTTCGAAGTTGGAGCATTTCTTTAGTTCTGAGTTTGTGTATTTCTTTAGTTCTAAGTTGGAGTATTTCTTTAGTGCAAAGTTGGAGTATTGCGTTAGTTCAAAAGTTGGAGTATTGCTTTAGTGCAAAGTTGGAGTATTGCTTTAGTTCAAAGTTGGAGTATTTCTTTAATTCAAAGTTGGAATATTTCTTTAGTTCTAAGTGGAAATATTTCTTTGCTTCAAAGTTGGAGTATTTCTTTAGTTCTACGTTGGAGTATTTCTTTAGTTCTAAGTTGGAGTATTTTTGTAGTTCTACGTTGGAGTATTTGTTTAGTTCTAAGTTTGAGAATTTGTTTATTTCAAAGTTGGAGTATTTCTTTAGTTCTAAGTTGGAGTATTTCTTTTGTTCGAAGTTGAAGTATTTCTTTAGTGCTAAGTTGGAGTATTTCTTTAGTTCTTAGTTGGAGCATTTCTTTAGTCCTAAGTTGGAGTATTTCTTTAGTTCTAAGTTTGAGTATTTCTTTAGTTCAAAGTTGGAGTACTTCTTTAGTTCTAAGTTGGAATATTTCTTTAGTTCAAAGTTGGAGTATTTCTTTAGTGCAAAGCTGGAGTATTTCTTTAGTGCAAAGTTGGAGTATTGCTTTGGTTCTAAGTTGGAGTATTTCTTTAGTTCTAAGTGGGAATATTTCTTTGGTTCAAAGTTGGAGCATTTCTTTAGTTCTAAGTTGGAGTAATTCTTTAGTCGGAAGTTGGAGTATTTCTATAGTTCGAAGTTGGAGTATTTCTTTAGTTCGAAGTTGGAGTATTTCTTTAGATCTAAGTTGGAGTATTTCTTTAGTTCTAAGTTGGAGTATTTCTTTAGTTTGAAGTTGGAGTATTTCTTTAGTTTGAAGTTGGAGTATTTTTTAGTTCTATGTTGGAGTATTTCTTTAGTTTGAAGTTGGAGTATTTCTTTAGTTCAAAGTTGGAGTATTTTTTAGTTCTAAGTTGGAGTATTTATTTAGTTCCAAGTTGGAGTATTTCTTTAGTTCTAAGTTGGAGTACTTCTTTAGTTGGAAGTTGGAGTATGTCTTTAGTTCAAAGTTGGAATATTTCTTTAGTTCTAAGTTGGAGTATGTCTTTAGTTCTAAGTTTGAGTATTTCTTTAGTTCTAAGTTTGAGTATTTCTTTAGTTCAAAGTTGGAGTATTTTTTAGTTCTAAGTTGGAGTATTTCTTTAGTTCTAAGTTGGAGTATTGTTTTAGTTCTAAGTTGGAGTATTTCTTTAGTTCTAAGTTGGAGTATTTCTTTAGTTCTAAGTTGGAGTATTTCTTTAGTTGGAAGTTGGAGTATTTCTTTAGTTCTAAGTTTGAGTATTTCTTTAGTTCAAAGTTGGAGTATTTCTTTAGCTCTGAGTTGGAGTATTTTTTAATTCTAAGTTGGAGTATTTTTTTAGTTCTAAGTTGGAGTATTTCTTTAGTTGGAAATTGGAGTATTTCTTTAGTTCTAAGTTTGAGTATTTCTTTAGTTGGAAATTGGAGTATTTCTTTAGTTCTAAGTTTGAGTATTTCTTGAGTTCAAAGTTGGAGTATTTCTTCAGTGCAAAGTTGGAGTATTTCTTTAGTGCAAAGTTGGAGTATTGCTTTAGTTCTAAGTTGGAGTATTTCTTTAGTTTGAAGTTGGAGTATTTCTTTAGTTGGAAGTTGGAGTATTTCTTTAGTTCTAAGTTTGAGTATTTCTTTAGTTCAAAGTTGGAGTATTTCTTTAGCTCTGAGTTGGAGTATTTTTTAATTCTAAGTTGGAGTATTTTTTTAGTTCTAAGTTGGAGTATTTCTTTAGTTCTAAGTTGGAGTATTTCTTTAGTTGGAAGTTGGAGTATTTCTTTAGTTCAAAGTTGGAGTATTTCTTTAGTTCTAAGTTTGAGTATTTCTTTAGTTCAAAGTTGGAGTATTTCTTTAGCTCTGAGTTGGAGTATTTTTTAATTCTAAGTTGGAGTATTTTTTTAGTTCTAAGTTGGAGTATTTCTTTAGTTCTAAGTTGGAGTATTTCTTTAGTTGGAAGTTGGAGTATTTCTTTAGTTCAAAGTTGGAGTATTTCTTTAGTTCTAAGTTGGAGTATGTCTTTAGTTCAAAGTTGGAGTATTTCTTTAATGCAAAGTTGGAGTATTTCTTTAGTGCAAAGTTGGAGTATTGCGTTAGTTCCAAATTGGAGTATTTCTTTAGTTCTAAGTTGGAGTATTTCTTTAGTTAGAAGTTTGAGTATTTCTTTAGTTCTAAGTTTGAGTATTTCTTTAATTCAAAGTTGGAGTATTTTTAGTTCTAAGTTGGAGTATTTCTTTAGTTCAAAGTTGGAGTATTTCTTTAGTTGGAAGTTGGAGTATTCCTTTAGTTCTAAGTTTGAGTGTTTCTTTAGTTCAAAGTTGGAATATTTCTTTAGCTCTGAGTTGGAGTATTTTTTAGTTCTATGTTGGAGTATTTTTTTAGTTCTAAGTTGGAGTATTTCTTTAGTTGGAAATTGCAGTATTTCTTTAGTTCTAAGTTTGAGTATTTCTTTAGTTCAAAGTTGGAGTATTTCTTTAATGCAAAGTTGGAGTATTTCTTTAGTGCAAAGTTGGAGTATTGCGTTAGTTCCAAATTGGAGTATTTCTTTAGTTCTAAGTTGGAGTATTTCTTTAGTTAGAAGTTTTAGTATTTCTTTAGTTCTAAGTTTGAGTATTTCTTTAGTTCAAAGTTGGAGTATTTTTAGTTCTAAGTTGGAGTATTTCTTTAGTTCAAAGTTGGAGTATTTCTTTAGTTGGAAGTTGGAGTATTTCTTTAGTTCTAAGTTTGAGTGTTTCTTTAGTTTAAAGTTGGAATATTTCTTTAGCTCTGAGTTGGAGTATTTTTTAGTTCTATGTTGGAGTATTTTTTTAGTTCTAAGTTGGAGTATTTCTTTAGTTGGAAATTGCAGTATTTCTTTAGTTCTAAGTTTGAGTATTTCTTTAGTTCAAAGTTGGAGTATTTCTTTAGTTCTAAGTTTGAGTATTTCTTTAGTTCAAAGTTGGAGTATTTCTTTAGTTAGATGTTTGAGTATTTCTTTAGTTCTAATTTGGAGTATTTCTTTAGTTCAAATTTGGAATATTTTTTTAGTTCTAAGTTGGAATATTTCTTTAGTTCTAAGTTTGAGTATTGTTTTAGTTCTACGTTGGAGTATTTCTTTAGTTCTAAGTTGGAGTATTTCTTTAGTTCTAAGTTGGAGCATTTCTTTAGTTGGAAGTTGGAGTATTTCTTTAGTTCTAAGTTTGAGTATTTCTTTAGTTCAAAGTTGGAGTATTTCTTTAGCTCTGAGTTGGAGTATTTTTTAATTCTAAGTTGGAGTATTTTTTTAGTTGGAAATTGGAGTATTTCTTTAGTTCTAAGTTTGAGTATTTCTTTAGTTGGAAATTGGAGTATTTCTTTAGTTCTAAGTTTGAGTATTTCTTGAGTTCAAAGTTGGAGTATTTCTTCAGTGCAAAGTTGGAGTATTTCTTTAGTGCAAAGTTGGAGTATTGCTTTAGTTCTAAATTGGAGTATTTCTTTAATTCTAAGTTGGAGTATTTCTTTAGTTCTACGTTGGAGTGTTTTTTTAGTTCTAAGTTGGTGTATTTCTTTAGTTCTAAGTTGGAGTATTTCTTTAGTTGGAAGTTGGAGTATTTCTTTAGTTCTAAGTTGGAGTATTTCTTTAGTTCTAAGTTGGAGTATTTCTTTAGTTCTAAGTTGGAGTATTTTTTAGTTCTAAGTTGGAGTATTTCTTTAGTTCTAATTTGGAGTATTTCTTTAGTTATAAGTTGGAATATTTTTTTAGTTCTAAGTTGGAATATTTCTTTAGTTCTAAGTTTGAGTATTTCTTTATTTCAGGGTTGGAGTATTTCTTTATTTCAGGGTTGGAGTATTTCTTTAGTTCAAAGTTGGAGTATTTCTTTAGTTTGAAGTTGGAGTACTTCTTTAGTTTGAAGTTGGAGTATTTCTATAGTTCGAAGTTGGAGTATTTGTTTAGTTCAAAGTTGGAGTATTTCTTTACTTAAAAGTTGGAGTATTTATTTAGTTCTAAATTGGAGTATTTTCTTTAGTTCGAAGTTGGAGCATTTCTTTAGTTCTGAGTTTGTGTATTTCTTTAGTTCTAAGTTGGAGTATTTCTTTAGTGCAAAGTTGGAGTATTGCGTTAGTTCCAAAGTTGGAGTATTGCTTTAGTGCAAAGTTGGAGTATTGCTTTAGTTCAAAGTTGGAGTATTTCTTTAATTCAAAGTTGGAATATTTCTTTAGTTCTAAGTGGGAATATTTCTTTGGTTCAAAGTTGGAGTATTTCTTTAGTTCTAAGTTGGAGTATTTCTTTAGTTCTAAGTTGGAGTATTTTTTTAATCCTACGTTGGAGTATTTCTTTAGTTCTAAGTTTGAGTATTTCTTTAGTTCAAAGTTGGAGTATTTCTTTAGTTCTAAGTTGGAGTATTTCTTTAGTTCGAAGTTGGAGTATTTTTTAGTTCTAAGTTGGAGTATTTCTTTAGTTCTAAGTTGGAGTATTTATTTAGTTCCAAGTTGGAGTATTTCTTTAGTTCTAAGTTGGAGTATTTCTTTAGTTGGAAGTTGGAGTATTTCTTTAGTTCAAAGTTGGAGTATTTCTTTAGTTCTAAGTTGGAGTATGTCTTTAGTTCAAAGTTGGAGTATTTCTTTAATGCAAAATTGGAGTATTGCGTTAGTTACAAATTGGAGTATTTCTTTAGTTCTAAGTTGGAGTATTTCTTTAGTTAGAAGTTTGAGTATTTCTTTAGTTCTAAGTTTGAGTATTTCTTTAGTTCAAAGTTGGAGTATTTTTAGTTCTAAGCTGGAGTATTTCTTTAGTTCTAAGTTGGAGTATTTCTTTAGTTCTAAGTTGGAGTATTTCTTTAGTTGGAAGTTGGAGTATTTCTTTAGTTCTAAGCTTGAGTATTTCTTTAGTTCAAAGTTGGAGTATTTCTTTAGCTCTGAGTTGGAGTATTTTTTAGTTCTATGTTGGAGTATTTTTTTAGTTCTAAGTTGGAGTGTTTCTTTAGTTGGAAATTGGAGTATTTCTTTAGTTCTAAGTTTGAGTATTTCTTTAGTTCAAAGTTGGAGTATTTCTTTAGTTCTAAGTTTGAGTATTTCTTTAGTTCAAAGTTGGAGTATTTCTTCAGTGCAAAGTTGGAGTATTTCTTTAGTGCAAAGTTGGAGTATTGCTTTAGTTCTAAATTGGAGTATTTCTTTAGTTCTACGTTGGAGTGTTTTTTTAGTTCTAAGTTGGTGTATTTCTTTAGTTCTAAGTTGGAGTATTTCTTTAGTTGGAAGTCGGAGTATTTCTTTAGTTCTAAGTTTGAGTATTTCTTTAGTTCTAAGTTGGAGTATTTCTTTAGTTCTAAGTTGGAGTATTTTTTTAGTTCTAAGTTGGAGTATTTCTTTAGTTGGAAGTTGGAGTATTTCTTTAGTTCTAAGTTTGAGTATTGCTTTAGTTCTAAGTTGGAGTATTTCTTTAGTTTGAAGTTGGAGTATTTCTTTAGTTCGAAGTTGGTGTATTTCTTTAGTTTTGAGTTGGAGTATTTCTTTAGTTCTAAGTTGGAGTATTTCTTTAGTTCTAAGTTGGAGTATTTCTTTAGTTCTAAGTTGGAGTATTTATTTAGTTCCAAGTTGGAGTATTTCTTTAGTTCTAAGTTGGAGTATTTCTTTAGTTGGAAGTTGGAGTATTTCTTTAGTTCAAAGTTGGAGTATTTCTTTAGTTCTAAGTAGGAGTATGTCTTTAGTTCAAAGTTGGAGTATTTCTTTAATGCAAAGTTGGAGTATTTCTTTAGTGCAAAGTTGGAGTATTGCGTTAGTTCCAAATTGGAGTATTTCTTTAGTTCTAAGTTGGAGTATTTCTTTAGTTAGAAGTTTGAGTATTTCTTTAGTTCTAAGTTTGAGTATTTCTTTAGTTCAAAGTTGGAGTATTTTTAGTTCTAAGTTGGAGTATTTCTTTAGTTCTAAGTTGGAGTATTTCTTTAGTTCTAAGTTGGAGTATTTCTTTAGTTGGAAGTTGGAGTATTTCTTTAGTTCTAAGTTTGAGTATTTCTTTAGTTCAAAGTTGGAGTATTTCTTTAGCTCTGAGTTGGAGTATTTTTTAGTTCTATGTTGGAGTATTTTTTTAGTTCTAAGTTGGAGTATTTCTTTAGTTGGAAATTGGAGTATTTCTTTAGTTCTAAGTTTGAGTATTTCTTTAGTTCAAAGTTGGAGTATTTCTTTAGTTCTAAGTTTGAGTATTTCTTTAGTTCAAAGTTGGAGTATTTCTTCAGTGCAAAGTTGGAGTATTTCTTTAGTGCAAAGTTGGAGTATTGCTTTAGTTCTAAATTGGAGTATTTCTTTAGTTCTACGTTGGAGTGTTTTTTTAGTTCTAAGTTGGTGTATTTCTTTAGTTCTAAGTTGGAGTATTTCTTTAGTTGGAAGTCGGAGTATTTCTTTAGTTCTAAGTTTGAGTATTTCTTTAGTTCTAAGTTGGAGTATTTCTTTAGTTCTAAGTTGGAGTATTTCTTTAGTTGGAAGTTGGAGTATTTCTTTAGTTATAAGTTTGAGTATTGCTTTAGTTCTAAGTTGGAGTATTTCTTTAGTTTGAAGTTGGAGTATTTCTTTAGTTCAAAGTTGGAGTATTTCTTTAGTTTTGAGTTGGAGTATTTCTTTAGTTCTAAGTTGGAGTATTTCTATAGTTGGAAGTTGGAGTATTTCTTTAGTTATAAGTTTGAGTATTGCTTTAGTTCTAAGTTGGAGTATTTCTTTAGTTTGAAGTTGGAGTATTTCTTTAGTTCAAAGTTGGAGTATTTCTTTAGTTTTGAGTTGGAGTATTTCTTTAGTTCTAAGTTGGAGTATTTCTATAGTTCGAAGTTGGCGTATTTCTTTACTTCAATCTTGGAGCATTTCTTTAGTTCAAAGTTGGAGTATTTCTTTACTTCAATGTTGGAGTATTTCTTTAGTTCAAAGTTGGAGTATTTTTTAGTTCTAAGTTGGAGTATTTCTTTAGTTCTAAGTTGGAGTATTTTTTAGTTCTAAGTTGGAGTATTTCTTTAGTTCTAAGTTGGACTATTTCTTTAGTTCAAAGTTGGAGTATTTCTATAGTATCTCTGCTTTACTATCTACACACCGAGTAACCCATCACCTGCACTGAAGCTGAACAGCAGAGACTAGACACATACAAGACCATCTTAAATCCTCAAATCTCCATATTTTCCAGCGGTCATGTGACCCGGTTCACCGTACTGAGGTAAAGAGCACATCCCTCCGACTCCACACTGATAGCAATTTACAGAGCAAATTACTGCGAGGGCTCAAACTGGCCCATGATGACCTCACACTCAGGTAAACCTGATGTAATGTCCATCTTCTGAGCATAGAACTTCATTCCTTCACCATAACGGTTAGTCTCGTGTTATCAGTCCATCCTATAATGATCTGAAGCTGGAACAAAACCACCTACAGTACTGTGTACAAGTTTTAGAGACATTACTCTATATCAAAAGCTTTTGTAGCTTTTATTTACAAAGTAAATGCTTTATTATTAAATATTAAACAGTATTAATAGAGTAAGTAGGGCTTTGCCATATGTCAGTGTGTTTATTTAGCCTCTCCTTGTGAAAACAACCCAGTATTGAACACCTGAAATGCTCCACATCGCTCAGTATCGGCTCTAAAACATAATTTAAGTGTTGTGAGAAGAAACGGCGACATTACAAAGTGGTAAATACTTTAACATCCAACATCTGTTTGGACTGTGTTGCAGGTTTGAAATGCAGGAATGGAGGTTTATTAACAAATTAAATATCTTTATACAGTCTGCAGATAAATAGTCAGGACATATGTAAGAAACATTGTGATTTATTTACATTTTCTATACAGGGAAAACTGGTTTTGATCTCATTTACATATTTCTGAATGTTAGAATTAGCTCTAGTCCAACTTAATCCAACTGAACCTGCTACGTATGCAGTTTATGCCAATACACCGTCGCTATCCAAAACACTACTCTCTCTAAAATAGTAAGTTTACTGGAGAAGAGAAAAACTGTCTTCACGTTCAATGCAAGTCAATGTAACCAGAATATTTCACAACAATTTTTGAGCATTTCTATTGGTCCATTAAATTTTAACACAGTGTAAACAGCAGCTGTTTTGTTCAAATGATATAGAAAATATAGAAAATTGGCAATACATGTTTTCCTTTGGACAGCACATAATCTTAAGTAAACAACATAACAAAAACATAGCAAAGCTAATAATGAACTTGTTTAACAAACTAAAGCTTAATTTAAACTAAACAATATGACAGTAACACAGTTAATAATGTAACTGATAATATGCGACCTGGTGGAGTCAATGAGATCCAAGTAAACACAGAGCACCAATCACTAATCATCAGAAAGAAATTTTAAAAATTCAATGTAAACATGTAAACAAACTTTTAATGAGACACTTGAGTCGCATCATCGGCCAAGCGAGATGAAAAAAATAGTGGAATTACACTCATAATTAAACTGGGGAGCGAGTCTGACTTGCTTGTTAACAAGTTATTAACACGTTCTTCGCCTTCTTAGCACCTCCAGCCCAGCGAGCTCAGCAGAAACGAACGAAGCAGGAAGTGTGAACAGAGAGCACTTAGAGAAACAGCTCATTACATACAAAACCCTCACCGACTCCCCAGTTTCAACCCCTCTGACCGCAAGAATAGCCCCAGTAATGACAGCACATGCCGCAGGACAGTGTCACCCACAGATAAGCCGCGAGGCTGAGCCTCTCCGAGTGGGCCCTCGCCTCCCCTGGCTGGTGGAAGTGGGTTAGATTGGCGTTTGTTGTGCTGGCGACTGGGGGAGTGCGAGGAGGAGATAAGCGAGGAAAAGAGCAGCCTCGCCGCTTTTGATCGACGCGGGCAGTCATTCACAGGACGGGCTGGACAGGGGGGCCAATGGGAGCGCTGAGCTGCACAAACATCCCTAAATCTCCTCGCCTAATCATTTTCATCCTGAAAAGCAACCACACATGTCCTCCGGGAGGAGGAGCTGAGCGTGAAGACGCTGACCGTGACCAGGTATTAGCAGCAGAGTGTGGACTGGAGCTATGATGTCCACCTACAAGGCTTTTCATCAGGAGGTACAGCTGTTCTGCAGGAGAGCAGGCTGGAGGGAGAGGAGGTGTCTGTTTGTCCCAGAGCCGGTTCAAACCCTACTGCAGGAGACAGACACAGGAGAGACGCTCTTAACACACCTCACTCCACCTTTTCTTCACTGAAGCACCTCCTTCACAGTCTACACAGGAGCCACCAGTAAAGCTACACTGTGCAGCTGAGAGACACCTGATTGGCTTTCACTCAGTGAAGAGAGAGCTGATCAATGTCAGGTGATCCAGGTGATGCTGTAACCTGAAACTTAAAATTATTCACGTCACACTGCCAGTTAATTCAGTCTCAAGATTCAGAACTGTGCAGCTTTAGTCACTTGTGGTCATTATTATATTTAAAAAACTATTTTATTTCAGGACAGAAAGTTTTTATTTACTCAGTAAACACTTTATTATTAAATATTAATCAGTATTAATAGAGTAAGAAGTGCTTTTACACTTTATTATTAAATATTAAACAGTATTAATAGAGTAAGAAGTGCTTTTACACTTTATTATTAAATATTAAACAGTATTAATAGAATAAGAAGTGCTTTTACACTTTATTATTAAATATTAATCTGTATTAATAGAGTAAGTAGTGCTTTTACACTTTATTATTAAATATTAAACAGTATTAATAGAGTAAGTAGAGCTTTTACACTTTATTATTAAATATTAATCAGTATTAATAGAGTAAGTAGAGCTTTTACACTTTATTATTAAATATTAAACAGTATTAATAGAGTAAGAAGTGCTTTTACACTTTATTATTTAATATTAAACAGTATTAATAGAGGAAGTATAGCTTTTACACTTTATTATTAAATATTAATCAGTATTAATAGAGGAAGTAGAGCTTTTCCATACGTCAGTGTGTTTATTTAACTCTTTCCAAGCTTCTCCTAAACAACCCAGTATTATTATCAGTTCTCATCTAATACCTGCTTTGACTGCTCAGTACTTCATTAAGATAAATCAAGATTTGCTGCTGAAGGAACTGAACACATTCATACAATGTCTGGGGCGTCCAGGAGAAATCTGGAACCTAACTTTGTTCTTCAAACTGGATCAAGATCTGATCTACTTCTCTCACAATAACATATTCATGTTACTTTGTATTGTATGTCTGAATATTTACATCTGTTCTAATCAGATCTGCTCTTCTTACTGGTGAACACACACTTATTGATCAAGGTTTTTAAACTATCACTATTGGGTGTGTAAGGCGTTTATGTTTATTGCTGGGAGGTGACATTTGTCTTCTCCTCATGCTTCACACTACCTCACTCTTTACAGAGAGCTGGTCACCTCACTCCTTTGTTTGTATTGAAATGACCTTTCAGCTCCTGCCCCGAGGAGATAACAATCACCCCTGTATCTCTACACCCTACATCTCCATTCATGTTCTTATCTTCATCTCCCTCACCCCCTCCTCAACCTCCTCCTCTTCCTCCACCTTCTTCATCTCTCTTTTTGCTCCCCCGACACTCAGGATCCCCACCTAAACCATGTCTGACTAGACTGGACTGGTCTGGACTGGACTGGGGACAGACTGATGACCTAATCTGTGGCCGTACAGGATTCTACATGTTAGTCTCTAATAGACTGCATGTCAGTGCAGAAGCTGTCCTGACTCCTGAGTTCTGATTGGTGGATCTCTAACAGCTAATCCAGAGCATCAGTTTAGATTAGACTAACGAAAGTCTTCTATCAATTCTAAATAATTATCAATTCAAATCTCGGAGACGGCTCAGATCAGTTTGTGCCCTGTTCCACTTTTACAGTGCAGGGTTGACACGATTCCTTGATTAAACTCTATTTTTAAAAAATCTCCAATTAAAACGAAACTTCTCAAAGTATCAGACAGTTAGTGAGCTGATGATGGATCAGAATTTTTCCTGCTGTTCTCCCTTACAGTAGGAAATGGATCTGACCCGGTTCTACGCGGTTTCTGCTACTGATTACTGGTATTGATAATTCTTCAATAACACTGTTAGATTATATTATTATAAATATAACAGACAGTGATCACTATATTCTATTAGAGAAATATTCGAGCAGATATCGTCTATATATAACATAAAGACTATAACACACTCTAATAATCAATACTTATAAAATACTAAACACAAATCACATACACGACTGTGTAAAAGTCTGAGCTGATCAGTAAATGTTCACCAGAGGGTGAAGCAGCTCATTCACCAGTTCTCCTGTTCCACCTTAAACAGTGAAGCAGGAGCCAGAACGTACCTGCACCTCCATTTAAGGTGGAAACAGGAGAACTGGTGAAGGAGAAGCTGAGCTGATGGTGCTGGTGGTCAATAGGAGTGAGTATTGTAGTGTGTAAGGGTGATCTGGGGGTGAACACTGGTGGTCAGTAGGAGTGAGTACTGTAGTGTGTAAGGGTGATCTGGGGGTGAACCCTGGTGGTCAGTAGGAGTGAGTATTGTAGTGTGTAAGGGTGATCTGGGGTGAACCCTGGTGGTCAGTAGGAGTCAGTATTGTAGTGTGTAAGGGTGATCTGGGGGTGAACACTGGTGGTCAGTAGGAGTGAGTTATGTAGTGTGTAAGGGTGATCTAGGGGTGAACACTGGTGATCAACACTTTAGTATGTGGTGGTTTGTTTTCTTGGTGGTTCTTAATCTGCTGCTCAATATCAGCTCATCTTTCAGTTCAGCTCAAATCTCTCTTCATCACTTCACCATCACCTCTAACATCTACTGTAACATCTCACTATCTCCTCCACTCTGTTCCTTACCTCCATCTCCTTCACTCTGTTCTTTACCTCCATCTCCTCCACTCTGTTCTGGGTTCACAAAACTGAAGACAGCTGATTACAAACACTGAATACCTGACAGAGGTGTGTTGGGAGGCAGAATCAGAAGAAAAACTGAACTGTAGGAGAAGCTGAGCACCAGTTTGAGAGCTACCGTGGTTCTCCTGTGGTGCCGCACCAAAGAACACCTTTATTTTTAAGAGTGCAGGCAACAGAAAACTGAAGTATTTGTGGTTCGTTTACAGCTTCATGTGCTGCAGCTTGAGCTCCCGCTAACACGACTGTACAGTCTGACGAGAGAGAAGAAGCCAAACCCACAACTTCCACTGAAACCCCTGGAGAAACCCCTGGAGAACAGATTTTAATAAAGCACACGCCTTACAGCTTTCTAATTAACAGCACAGAGCTGAGAGGCTGATGCTGCAGAGCAATGACGAAGCATCATTACTCCTATAATAACATACATGTAATGTATATACTATAACGTATATACTATAACTCCCGGACACTATTGACACTTTGCTGTACATCTTGTACATTTGCACTCCTGGACACTATTTAACACTATTTAACATTTACTTAAATACAATCTTTGCACATTTATTATTTTTTAATAAATATTCCAGTACTGTCATATATCTACTGATACCCGTTTTTCTCTCTTACACATTACCTCATTTCTTACTGCACTACCTACTACTAACTACTACTTACTACTACTACTACTTATTACTGCACTACCTACTACTACTACTACTACTACTACTACTACTAATTTATTACTGCACTACCTACTACTAACTACTACTACTACTACTACTACTTATTACTGCACTACCTACTACTACTACTACTACTACTAATAATAATAATAATTTATTACTGCACTACCTACTACTAACTACTACTACTACTACTACTACTTATTACTGCACTACCTACTACTACTACTACTACTAATAATAATTTATTACTGCACTACCTACTACTAACTACTACTACTACTACTACTACTTATTACTGCACTACCTACTACTACTACTACTACTACTACTACTACTACTACTACTACTACTAATTTATTACTGCACTACCTACTACTAACTACTACTACTACTACTACTACTTATTACTGCACTACCTACTACTACTACTACTACTAATAATAATTTATTACTGCACTACCTACTACTAACTACTACTACTACTACTACTTATTACTGCACTACATACTACTACTACTACTACTTATTACTGCACTACCTACTACTACTACTACTACTACTACTACTACTACTAATTTATTACTGCACTACCTACTACTAACTACTACTACTACTACTACTACTACTTATTACTGCACTACCTACTACTACTACTACTACTACTACTAATTTATTACTGCACTACCTACTAACTACTACTTACTACTACTACTACTTATTACTGCACTACGTACTACTACTACTACTACTACTACTACTACTACGAATTTATTACTGCACTACCTTTTTACCTTCAGTCAGGGTGTATAGTTTGTATTCATATATTGTTGTATATATTCTTTTTTACTATTGGAATTCTTTATTCTTCTTTATATATACTGTGTTAAATACCTTATTGGTTTTTGTACTTTGTTTTGTACTGTGTAACTGCTACTGGCTGCTAAATTTCCTTCGGGATCAATAAAGTATCTATCTATCTATCTATCTATCTATCTATCTACCTATCTATCTATCTATCTATCTATCTATCTATCCATCTATCTATCTATCTATCTATCTATCTATCAAACATCCTTCTGAGCTCCTTTACCATTATAACCTTCTCAGAATGTTTCCTACACAGTCCTAAACAAACCTTTCAGTCACTCTGAGACATTAATATATATAAAAATCTATTATTAAGTAGTATTATTAGTAAGTAGTGTTTTCCATACATCAGTGTGTTTATTTAACTCTTTCCAAGCTTCTTCTAAACAACCCAGTATTATTATCAGTTCTCATCTAATACCTGCTTTGACTGCTCAGTACTTCATTAAGCTAAATCAAGATTTGCTGCTGAAGGAACTGAACACATTCATACAATGTCTGTGGCGTCCAGGAGAAATCTGGAACCTAACTTTGATCTTCAAACTGAAGCTCAAGATCTGATCTACTTCTCTCACAATAACATATTCATGTTACATTGTATTGTATGTCTGATTATTTACATCTTTTCCAATCAGACCTGCTCTTCTTACTGGAGAACATACACTTACTGATCAGATACACACTTTGAAACAGATTCCTCCAAAAATCTCTTACCAAGTCACCGAGTTGAGGAACCCTTAAAGAACCACCTTGTTTAAATGTGAGGTTGGGTTCCTGTTTGAATGGCTGTGTGGACTGGTGAGTCCAGCCTAAATGAGGATGCAGTTGAAGCCGGTTTATCAGACTGCCAGGTGAAGAGTCAGTGACTTTATCACGGTGAGTGTTTCAGCGCTGCTCTTAATGGCACTTCAGGAACTCACAGATATCCTGAGTTACTTAATGCCCCGTCAGGGGACTGGGGTCCGCATCTCAGCCTGGCTGGTGAACAAGCTCTCATGAAAACATAATCACATTTCACGAAGGCCACTGTAGAATAAATCAAATATTAATTGCTCGGTGGTGAAGCGGGCGGCGCGCGCAGGGCCTGCAGTGTTTTCTGCATGCGGTAGCCGTAGCGATCTCTCAGCCCACCGCTCAGAATGCATAAAACATAAAGCAAGACTCTACAGACTCCACTACAAAGCACCGGGACACGTTCTCACACGCCGCTGATAGTCCCCACAGAGGACTGCTCCTCAGCCTCTCTCAGTGTGAGTGTGTGTGTGTGTGTGTGTGTGTGTGTCTCCTTCCACTTTGTTTACAGTGATGGGCTGTTCAGTGTGTGCTGGGGGGTGGGGGGGCAGCTGCGGGACTGATGCGAGCAGCAGTACTGTCACTGTCAATTCCGTCCTGGCTCGGTGGGCTAGTGAGATGGGGAGAGAGGCTGATGATGGCGGTGCTCCGTTCCTAGTTGGACGGAACATCAGCCCCCGAAACCTTTGCTGGGGAGCAGGAGCTTAATCCACAAACACCTGCGCTATCGGAGGTGCAGAGGGAGCAACAGTGATGGACCGGCTTGTCACTGCACCACAGAAGCAGGTCACTGCACTTGCAGCACCCTTAAAGCACACATACACCCCCCCCAGCCCCCCAAGCCCACGTACACGCACGCCTTTATAGGCTTCTATAGGCTGAACGTGCTGGTGTGGAACACAGCACATGCATGTCCGGAGCCTCGAGCGCTCTGTTCGCAGCTGCTCTGCTGCTCTGGAGCGCCTGCAGACCCGCAGACCTGCACACAGGCGAAACGAACGAAGTGCGCGAGAAGATGAAAGTGTCTCTCCTGCGTGCGGCGCCGCGTGGAGCGTGCAGATCAACGCAACATGCAGGAAAGCGCGCAGACGCAGAAGTGAGAGCGTTAAAGTTTCATTTAACAGGCTGCTGCTTTTAATGAGCCTCGTTAAAGAAGAAGCCCCCCAGCCAGCTATCACGCGCTCCAGCTCGACCTCCTCGAGACGCTTCCGGAGAGCACCTACAAGTGAAACGCACGCAGCACGCGCTGAAATGGCTTTAAACCAGAGCTTCCTTACCGCGCGCAGAGTTCTGCTCCCGCTCTCCTGCAGTATTCCAACTCGCTCTCCTCGCGGTGTCTGGCGCGCGCCCACTTTGGAGGAGCTCCTCTCCCTTCAGCAGCCTCGGCGCTGAATGAGCTCCACGCAGCCTCGCGCACGGGACCCCGTTTCTATGGCACCCTGAGGAAGCCAGTCACCGTTCAGCGCGAGATACTGTAGTGCAAATTGCTCACCCTGAACACAGAGTGACCCCGCGGCTACTTTGATTCACGCTCGTGCATATATATATATATATATATATATATATATATATATATATATATATATATATATATATATATATATGCACGTGCTTATGTAGCCTGTGATGTGCACGAGGAGTAATCAGGAGGCTTCACTTCAGCCCTAGTGCAGGGAGGAGAGCTGGAGCAGCTACCGGAGCAGATCACTTCTTTTATGTGAGCTGATGAGAATCCAGAGTTCATGCATACAAACTGAAGAACCTCATGAATTTCAAACACAGCCGCCGACAACAAAGAGCTTCAGCTGGAGATCCAGAGGATGAAGTGAGGAACCCCGGCGGAGACAGTGAGCTCCGTCCTGCTCCAGAGTTCTGAGTGAAGAAGAAAATAACACACACGTCTGAATCACTCTCACGCGTCACACTCAGCTCTGACTGGGCATGGAGGTGGTGATGCAGCATCTGAGATCTTGCGAGGGCATTAATATCCAGGCGAGATGTTGCGGCGTCCCTGCCCGAGTTCCTGACAGATCAGGTTTTATTGATGTACAGTTACAATCTCACAGAGTCTGATCCAAGGTGCAAAATAATGTGGCTCCTGGGGGTCCTGGGGTGAGCTGGGGGTCCTGGGATGAGCTGGGGTGGACATTTTCCACCTAGACACTGTTGTAGTTACTGTTGTTGGGGACAGCAAACGTCTGTCCACTACAAAATTCACACCCACTGTCCTCCAGCTGTCTGCTCCTGACTTAAATATGGAGCCCATCTCAGCCAATTAGAAGTAGTTATCCCGAGCACCCATTTGGACCAACAGTGAAAGCTTTAGTGCAGGCTGGTACCATTCTCAGCTACCACTGTACTCTCGCCGGATGCTTTTGCGTAGCCTGTCGCAAATTTGGTGTTTCCAGTTCTGGACCAGAGGTTGAAACATGGATACACTAATTGGACGAGAGCTCGTGAACGAGGCAGCGGTTGGTCTGAACATGCCTCTAGTTTTCTTCCTGTAGTCGGGCAGGAATACCAGCGTCGCTCAGAGAGACGGGAAATTAAACCACACACGTGTTTCCTATTTAGGAAAATCTACATTTGTGCTGCTGCCCACACCAAAAATTCATCACCTGAAGATCATAGCAACACCTCTGTGACTGTGAATCAGGACAGTAGATCTTCAGACCAACCACGCCATTCATAGACTTCCAGACTTACATTACATTACAGTCTCCCACGACACCCGAGACAGTTCAGACCTCTACACGAGCAGCAGATCGGGCGACGTGAGGTCTGACTCCTGTGTTTATTGGGCATGATGACCACAGCTGCACCCACCATCCCCCTGGGCCCACCGCGACTTTGTTGGTTTTACATCTGGCTGCATTGCTTCCACCTCAAAGGCTCTGGAGAGAAGTGTGCTCTCCTTATCTGTGTTTTTGGATCCATTCGACTTCGGGAGCCAGCAGGAAGTGGATCAGGTCAATGGCCAAGTGTTAAGGTCTGGGGTGATCTGGGGTGGTCTGGCGTGGGGACACAACTCTTGCCTGCCCAGAGGAATCATGTCACTGTAGTGTCAGAGTAGTGTGTATAGTTTCACACCCGGGTTTGCATGATCAGGTCAGTGGCCGTGAAATCAGGGGTTGTGCACGGTTCCAGGGTTGAGAGGATAAGTTCACCACTCACACAGTTTCTCATAGGTTCTCTCCTGCTTTGCAGATTGTAGACTCTGGCTGGGACTCCTTCACCACTGGAGATGGTTTAGATGATACTGTTCAGGAAAGGTGGAGCTTTGATTCATTTACCAGGACTGGTTTTGATCAACACCCTGTGTGGTTCTCCCTGTCCACCTTCACCCAAATTCACTACATTCACTGGCTAGATCTTTATCAGTGTCCTACACTTAGAAGCACTCTAATGTACCAGAGCTGTGTGTTGCATTGTGTTCTATATGTTGCTGTATGATGTGATGCCAGACTGATGTTTAATATTTTAATTGGAGATTGTTTTTTAACAGCTGAATGTGTGAACAAGCTGCATACATGAGGTTCTGGCTTCTTTCTTTAATGACCTAATTGTTGCTCTTCATTAACCCAACCCAGGTGTTGAATCAATATGTGGGCCTAACTACTGTCATCACTCAAATACAGAGCAGCTGTGTGTCTGGATCAGAGACTTTCTACCCTGAGCATCATCTCAACAGTGCACAAGCCCAGTGGCTACTTCAATATCACCTTGCACATCCTCTGATTCTGTAACCTCACTGCGGCATCCCCTCATGCTGTAAGCCTGGCGGTGCTACTTGGAGATATATGGGCTTTATTCTAGGTGCGTCAGATGTTGCATTAATTTGCATCATAAAGGTGCAACAACAAAGGCCCAGGTCACAATTTGTAATGTATATTTAATGCTCACACGGCTGACCTGCACTATATATCTGTATGCTGTTTAAAACTCTGTGACGGTAAGATACGTAATTAATGGGCTTTTATTACTTAAACACATCAGTTATTACGTGGCTGAGTATAGTTCCTATTCCTAATCCTACCAGGTGTGATTTAAACCACCCAGAACTTCAGACGATGGCAGCTTATGTTGTTATGCATGTATGCAGTTAAGCATGTTAACCATGAGAGATATTTTCTGGTACAACATTAGGAATTTGAAATGTGGCATCATTGAAATATGCCGATGGCACATGGGATTAGACTGAATCAGTGTGCCTGGTCTGAAGCACAAGGTCCACACTGATTTTCATATTGTGTCTAAAAAGGGATACAGTACAAAGCTTATTCTAATGGAAATCACACACTCATTATGCATACACTCATTTGCATCTGCTAGACTTCGCCATGCAGCCGAGTGTCATCCACTAATTGAATGGTGTGCAAACACTGCATTGAGGTTTTAATTGGCAATTGGTTTCCTGGATCTCAGGGTGGGTGTAGAACAAGATTACTGTAAGATCTTACTGGAATAGTAATGACTGAGGTGAAAAGGGGGTTTATATTAAAAACAAAGCTGTGCTGTTTTTAGAACTAACTGATTGCACTGGCCTTTTACTCATATCACCGTCCCACAAACACCAGGGAGGCGGACCTTGCATTAACAATGCAGATACTAGATGCTGAATTGCATTAATGAATAGTTATAAGGACACTACTCAGCTGTATTTCTATAATGTGAATGCAGTACTTTGGGTATAGAATCATGTCAGAACCATGAATGTCCCCAATTAATTCATATAAGAAACTAGAAATTCTAACAAAGGTGGATTTATCCTACGTCCTGAGATTGGTCAGCAGTCTTGAGAGAAATAGAAAGCTTGAGAAAACCAAGATTTGATCAAATGTGGTGATGAAACAGGCAATAAACTGGATATAGTCTAATAGATCAGGGGATTAATTATGAAATTTCATATACGCTTTGAGAGACTATATAAATTTGAAAGAGGCAGCAGAGTCACTGCAGACCTTCATACCAGAAGAGCCACTCAGTGAACAGCAGTGACACTTCCTGTCCTTAATGCAAGAGTACAAGAAGACAAGCTGGCATTTTCTCGCTCTGATCACTTTTGACAACAGAAAAACAACAAAAGGGCTCTAGTTCTCCGATTACTATGAGCTCCTAGTCCAAACGCTGAACTGCGTGAGTGCTGCAGCGCTGAAACATGCTTATAAAGAGGTCTGGTGCAATAAACATCTTATAATTTCCTTTAATTCTTCTTTTTTCTTTAGCTTTTATATACGTCTCAACTAATCTGCATATTATCATATCCTGCATGATTAATATAAACAGATAATAAACATCACTGGGGAAAATGCAGGTGTGTAATGTGTATGTGAGTGATTCTGTAATTGTGGGCTCTTTTTCCATCTTAGCTTTTGTAATATTTAGTTTTAGAAAGTAATGTATTTCACTATATTTCATTATAAATCACACTGTTAGACTTAATTATATTTAATTTCTACATAATTTAAAAGATACTGATGGTGAAATTGAAAACCTGTCATTACCATCAACAAATGTCATTACCATCTCAACAGGTTATGTGTTGGTAATGACGTGTTTCGGAAAAAAAGCTAGCTAGGCCATGGATTTACTAAAGCTAGTTAACAGCTAGTACAAGCTGCTCTTTAAATCCACATAAATAAATAAATAATGTGTAAATGTAATGTTTAGTTATAAATAAATAAATAAATAATGTGTAAATGTAATGTTTAGTTATAAATAAATAAACAAATAAATAAATAATGTGTAAAAGTAATGTTTAGTTATAAACTGGGGTGACCCTCAGGGAAGCTGCTAGGATTACATCTAGGATGACCTCTGGGACGTGGAGTGGGTCTGTCTGAATGGTACCCTGATCCAGGACATTACAGGTAAAGAAACCCTCCACTCCTCGTCTCTTCAGCGCGGAGAATGTGGTGTGTGAAGTTTTGATTTGTTGGCACATGACACTATTCCACTTTGCCTAAGACTATCATGGTCCCAAAGAAGGCGGCGGCGCTGTTTCTGGATCAGTTTATATCTGGTTTCTTCTTCGCATAGTAGAGTTTTAACCTGCGTTTGTGAACGCACCAGTAAGTTGTGCTCACAGACAGCAGTTTTCAGAGGAGATCCTGAGACCAGGCAGTGGCTTCTCTACAGAACCGGCTCTGTTTTTAATGCAGTGCTGTCTGGGGGCCCAAAGATCAGAACCTTTTAATGATATTATGTAGTGTAGGTGATGATGATCTCCAAGTTCTTTACTATTTTGAGTTGAGAAACCTTCTTCTTGAATCGGTGCATTATTTACAAAACAGATCACGTAGTGCATCATTAATCAAGACCTAGAAGACGGACAGGGCATTACTAGGTACTCACTGTGGCCCCTGGGGTGAATAAAGCAGACATCCATTCATCTTCCTGGTATGAAAGGGAATGTAAGTGCTTTAGGTCCTAATGTAGTGAAGACCTCAGCTCTACAAAGTTGTTGAAGCAATAATTCTTCGGTATCTGGTTCAGTCTCTGAGTCTGAGTCAGTCTATGCAAGAACAGAGATGTCCTTCCTTCTTCTTAACAAAACAGAAACCAGTCTCCACCGAGGAGGTGGATGGACGGATAAGCCCTCGATCAGGAGCGTCCGGTATATATTCAATCACTGCCTTCTCTGCTTGGCTTTAGGGAATGCCAGCATCTATGACTTCAATGCCACAGTCATATGGATAATGAGGTTTGGTGGCGCTAATTGTCCTCTGGAGGAATCTCACACTTCAGTGTTGAGACTTTTCATGAAGATGGAGATCTTGTAGGCAGATTGAAACAGTTTTCACTACAGTATGGGGACCAGGACAGTAATTGTTGGTAAGAAGCCTGATCAGAGCTTGGAGGAGAACTGCTGTGCACCAAAGCAAATCAACCCTAATGATATCTGGTGTGTCATCGGATTTGTCAGGCTCATTAACAAGGAGAGTGTTGTTGGAGGGCACAGAGGAAGTGAGTGAGTGAGGCTGATAGTGGGAGCTAGACTAGACTAGAGTTTAAAGCTGGGGAGTTACTATCAGGTCACTAGCGATGTGGGATCATCGTTTCTCTTGCTTGTTGAACTGTGAGAGTACCGACTGAGTGGTTGAAGCTCTCAAGAAGTTGCTAGTGTTGTCCCAACCTCTGACCCGGCTTACTGCAGTGTGGAATCTCTCAGATCCTCCGTCTGCCTCTGCAGAGCGTTCTGTAACACTGCAAGAACTAGCCAGACACTCACGGACAAAAACAAAGAAGCAGGCTTTAATCACAGGAGGCTCTGCCAAGATCATAGTGTGAAAACAGACCAAGGTCAAAGCAGGACAGCGAGTACACAGTGCACAGCAGTCAAAACCAGGACCGACAACACAAACCAGAAGAAAACGAAACCCCAAATCAGAGAAATGAAGCTCTAACTGCGGAACACTTGGACCTCACACTGAACCCAGAACACCAAAACCATCGGACCACACAAAAACAAGCTACAGGTGAGAACAGTCAGCGTTCCAGCACTGTGGAACGACAGAGTTGCTCATGATCTCCCACAGAATCCTGGGTGATGTGATCTATAGGTTGAACTGAGCTGGCTAGTGAGAGAGTGAGAGGTGTTACACGCTATATCACTAATATGAAGCACAACAGATAACTAAAAAAACACTGGAGCTTCTGGATGGACTCTGGGTCTGGACACTATATACACATCTAAAATATAAAAAGTGGTTAAATTATGTATTAATTTAATATTCATAATCATTTTTCTACGTAAGTTAAGATTTTATTAATTCTGGAGCATTTCTATTTTTTCAATCATCATGAAATTTCCACTGAAAGTAAACGGTAGCAGCTGTGTTCAAAGGATGAACTAATATAAACAATAAAAATAAACAAAACAGAAAGAAATGTTTTTGGTTTATTTTGAACAGGTGGTATATAGTATTGCAGTATAAT
>CM038714.1:20488557-20503557 GCA_021613375.1 Megaleporinus macrocephalus
GAATAAACTCAAAACATTAACTTCAAATAACTTCAAAACAAGATATATATATGTGTGTGTGTATGTGTGTGTGTGAGTGTACATAAAGAGAAAGAGAGTGAGAGAGAGAGAGAGAGAGAGAGAGAGAGAGAGAGAGAGAGAGTTTACTAGCAATAGCTAACAGGTTAGTAGATGTTGTAGAAGTTACACCTGAAAGTGTTCTTCTGGGTCTCAATGGGTTGCCAGGTGTTTGAGTCTCACTCTAAAGGCGTTCAGTTTGTCTGAGCTCTGCGTTTATCACACAGTAGGAAAGAAAAGGAGCAGATTTCAGAACTAGGACAGGTGTAGGTCTGCATATGGACGGAGGGGACATGTCCTCACCAGCATTAATATGTTTGGAGATAAATCGTTCCAGAGGCCACGTCTCCAAGATGACCAACTTAGACACCTGAGTGCCTTCACAAACTAGACTGGAGCAGTCAGTTTATACTGGTTTAGCTCTCCGTGGGTGTGTTGTGTGAGGGGAAGTAAGGACTGTGTTACGTGATGATGTCACCTTGTAACAGAAAGGAAAAGATAAAAACAGTGGAATTATAATAGACCCTCCTAATGATACCACAGCAGCATGTAGCAGGAGCTGTGTTGATGCTGGACGTGCTGGAACAGAGCTGACTCAGAGTCAGAGCAGCATCAGAAGATGAGACGTAGCAAAACTGTTTATAACGTGGTGTTACCACTAACGCCTGCGCTCAGACCAGGAGGAGTAAACGCTCAGACCCGGAGGAGTAAATGCTCAGACCAGGAGAAGTAAACGCTCAGATGAGGAGGAGTAAACGCTCAGACGAGGAGGAGTAAACGCTCAGATGAGGAGGAGTAAACGCTCAGACGAGGAGGAGTAAACGCTCAGACGAGGAGGAGTAAACGCTCAGATGAGGAGGAGTAAACGCTAAGACGAGGAGGAGTAAACGCTCAGACCAGGAGGAGTAAACGCTCAGACCAGGAGGAGTAAACGCTCAGACCAGGAGGAGTAAACGCTCAGACCAGGGGGAGTAAACGCTCAGATGAGGAGGAGTAAACGCTCAGACGAGGAGGAGTAAACGCTCAGACGAGGAGGAGTAAACGCTCAGACGAGGAGGAGTAAACGCTCAGACCAGGAGGAGTAAACGCTCAGACGAGGAGGAGTAAACGCTCAGACGAGGAGGAGTAAACGCTCAGACCAGGAGGAGTAAACGCTCAGACGAGGAGGAGTAAATGCTCAGACGAGGAGGAGTAAACGCTCAGACGAGGAGGAGTAAACGCTCAGACGAGGAGGAGTAAACGCTCAGACCAGGAGGAGTAAACGCTCAGACGAGGAGGAGTAAACGCTCAGACGAGGAGGAGTAAACGCTCAGACGAGGAGGAGTAAACGCTCAGACCAGGAGGAGTAAACGCTCAGACGAGGAGGAGTAAACGCTCAGACGAGGAGGAGTAAACGCTCAGACGAGGAGGAGTAAACGCTCAGACGAGGAGGAGTAAACGCACAGACGAGGAGGAGTAAACGCTCAGACGAGGAGGAGTAAACGCTCAGACGAGGAGGAGTAAACGCTCTCTCTGGCGGACGCTCGGAGTGGCAGTCTGATTCTGTGTTGCTTCACGGCCTGTTTTTTTCTGCGTCTCCACCGAGTCAGAATCCATCTTCATTTAAACATCACTGAGGACATTCTCGCCGCCCGCTGGCCAACAGGCATCACCGCGGTTTCATATCACGCCTCCAATTTTCATTTACACCTCAATACAGCTGGACAGCTGCCACACGGGCAGTCAGACCTCAGTCATCCAGAGAGACCGCAGGGTTTCAGCGCTCGCTGTAGATCAGATCTGCCTACTTTGACACTGTCAATCAAAGTGTAACCACCATCTTACTGTAGTGTAAAACCACCGGTCACTTCATCAGGTCCACCTCCTCCTATCTACCCCCACTGACCACTGTATCAGCTCCACTGACCATACAGGACCTCCACTCACTGTCCACTGTATCAGCTCCACTGACCATACAGGACCTCCACTCACTGTCCACTGTATCAGCTCCACTGACCATACAGGACCTCCACTCACTGTCCACTGTATCAGCTCCACTGACCATACAGGACCACCACTCACTGTCCACTGTATCAGCTCCACTGACCATACAGGACCTCCACTCACTGTCCACTGTATCAGCTCCACTGACCATACAGGACCTCCACTCACTGTCCACTGTATCAGCTCCACTGACCATACAGGACCTCCACTCACTGTCCACTGTATCAGCTCCACTGACCATACAGGACCTCCACTCACTGACCACTGTATCAGCTCCACTGACCATACAGGACCTCCACTCACTGTCCACTGTATCAGCTCCACTGACCATACAGGACCTCCATTCACTGTCCACTGTATCAGCTCCACTGACCATACAGGACCTCCACTCACTGTCCACTGTATCAGCTCCACTGACCATACAGGACCTCCACTCACTGTCCACTGTATCAGCTCCACTGACCATACAGGACCTCCACTCACTGTCCACTGTATCAGCTCCACTGACCATACAGGACCTCCACTCACTGTCCACTGTATCAGCTCCACTGACCATACAGGACCTACACTCACTGTCCACTGTATCAGCTCCACTGACCATACAGGACCTCCACTCACTGTCCACTGTATCAGCTCCACTGACCATACAGGACCTCCACTCACTGTCCACTGTATCAGCTCCACTGACCATACAGGACCTCCACTCACTGTCCACTGTATCAGCTCCACTGACCATACAGGACCTCCACTCACTGTCCACTGTATCAGCTCCACTGACCATACAGGACCTCCACTCACTGACCACTGTATCAGCTCCACTGACCATACAGGACCTCCACTCACTGTCCACTGTATCAGCTCCACTGACCATACAGGACCTACACTCACTGTCCACTGTATCAGCTCCACTGACCATACAGGAGCTCCACTCACTGTCCACTGTATCAGCTCCACTGACCATACAGGACCTACACTCACTGTCCACTGTATCAGCTCCACTGACCATACAGGACCTCCACTCACTGTCCACTGTATCAGCTCCACTGACCATACAGGACCTACACTCACTGTCCACTGTATCAGCTCCACTGACCATACAGGACCTCCACTCACTGTCCACTGTATCAGCTCCACTGACCATACCAGACCTACACTCACTGTCCACTGTATCAGCTCCACTGACCATACAGGAGCTCCACCTACAGACTGTAGTTCATCTGATTCTCTGTATACTTTATTACTCTGTTCTTTAATGATCAGGACCCCCACAGAGCAGATACTATTAGGGAGGTGGATCATTCTCAGCACTGCAGTGACACTGACATGGTGCTGGTGGTATGTTAGTGTGTGTTGTGCTGGTGTGAGTGGATCAGACACAGCAGTGTCTGATCCACCTGATAATTCACCTGATCATTAAAGAACAGAGTAATAAAGTATACAGAGAATCAGATGAACTACAGTCTGGAAGTGTAGATCTACTAAGTCCTGATTCATAAATACTGGTATGAAGAACGAGGTAGATATTAAAATATAATCTGTTCTAATAGGAAACAGTCAGAAGCTGAGTATTCACTGTGAACTCACAGCCAGTGAGAACATCTCCGACTATAATCTCGTTAACTCCTCTGAAAACGGTCCTCCTCGCATTTACAGCCAACCTCAAAACCACTCCCTGCTCACAACTCCAACGAGGCATGCACACAGGGTCACTGCACTGCACCGACTGATGTTCTCCTCCTTCTTCTTTCACCTCCAACAATAGCACTTTACATTCCTGGATTCAAACACACACCTGGTCTCCGTGGCAATGAATTCTATCACACCTGCAGGGCTTTCTCTCACACTCTGAGTTTGAGTTGATGTAGTTTAAGCTATTCATGGGTAAATGATCTAAACCAGGTAAGCACAACGTGATGCCTCCAGCGTTTACCTGAGTCGGAGAGGTCATGGCTGTGGTTGGTCAGCAGCACCAGGAAGTCCTGACATGTGTCCGTGTCCAGCAGAGGGCTGTCGTCCAGGCAGAGGTCAACGATGAGGGCCACAGCTTTCTCACAGAACACATCGTTCTCCTCAGCTGTGGCGGCAACGCGCATTGTTCAAGCCTCGTTCGCCCCAAAGCCTCTCTCTCTCTCCCTCTCTCCCTCTCTCTCTCTCTCTCTCTCTCTCTCTCCTCCAGGGCTGGGACGGCGCAGGACAGCACATCAAAAATACATGATGCTCATTCTGGGTCCCGCTCGGTGGATCCTAAGAGTGGGCAGGCGTGTGAGTGTGTGGCGGTGGGAGAAAGGCTTAGTGACCCCCCAGGATGCTCCGGGGGGGCAACAGGGCTGCTTAACATCAGATCCAGATCAGCTTTGTGTTGTGGTCCGGTATCCTCGTCCCAGCTCCTGCACTCCTCTTTCCGAGTCTCTCACATGGGATAGCGCCTGGCGGAGGGCAGTGGTTGGGGAAGAGGAGGTCCCTCTTCTCACTCCTCCTCTTGTCCTCCTCTCCGGTAGTGGTCAGTGCGGCAGGTGGTCGTTTTCAGAGGCGGTGAAAAACAGAACATTGATGCTGTTCCAGTTTTCCTCCTCAAGTCTCTATCTTTTAATATTAATATTTAATAACACTCTGCTGGGCTTTCGCTTTACTAAGAGATTGCTTCTTTTCCTGACCTCTACAGGGCTTCATCTGATCCTTCCCTCAGTCCACTTGTCAGTCAGGAGTTTCAGAAGAAGCTGATAAAGAAATAAATAAATATATTGTATATGATGTAAAGATAAATAAGGAGCTGTACCAGTTTAATGAGACTATACGTTTCAACATTATATGTTCAGCCCTCTGGATTCCAACAGTGATTTATATACACATATATACACACGACTGTCTGAGAGTCTGTATCTGATCAGTAAGTGTCTGATCACCAGTAAGAGCAGCAGATATCATTAAAACAGATGTAAATAATCATACATACAATATAAAGTAACATTTTCCGTTCATTTATTCCATCACGTCCCTCCGGTCTCTTCCGTGAACTGTTATTATTATTGATTATATTTAATTTTTATCTCCGTCTCCGTGTCTGTCTCTCTTCTGATCTGTCTTACAGGAAGGAAGCTGCTCACAGTAATCAGACAGACTCAGACTACTGTATCTTTATTATGCTGGTCAGAAACTGAAGTGGACCTCGGTGGTAGTTACGGTCACGATGGGCGCTGACGATGAACAGAAGGCAGCAGCAGTCGCTAAGCACTGACTGGAGGGCTGAGGTAATGAGGCGCAGTGTGGTTTGGAGTGTGATGATTTGATTGGTCCGAACACAGTGATGGCATTGATAGAAAATGTTGGTAATAATAAATATTATTATTTGTTTGATGTGCTCAGCCTGCGATCATTAATGAAGAAACATTAAAAAACTCTTTTCTAAACCTACTGAGGTCTTGATCTCGGGGTCCTCGCTGCTGATTTCAGGTATTTTATGCTTTATGGTGTGTAATATCATCAAAAGTGTGTAAATAAGGGAAATGTGGAAACGTGGGAGGGTGAGTAGTCAGGAGGTTACCTGAGAGAGGTGGAGACGTGGGAGGGTGAGTAGTCAGGAGGTTACCTGGGAGAGGTGGAGACGTGGGAGGGTGAGTAGTCAGGAGGTTACCTGAGAGAGGTGGAGACGTGGGAGGGTGAGTAGTCAGGAGGTTACCTGAGAGAGGTAGAGACGTGGGAGGGTGAGTAGTCAGGAGGTTACCTGAGAGAGGTGGAGACGTGGGAGGGTGAGTAGTCAGGAGGTTACCTGAGAGAGGTGGAGACGTGGGAGGGTGAGTAGTCAGGAGGTTACCTGAGAGAGGTGGAAACGTGGGAGGGTGAGTAGTCAGGAGGTTACCTGGGAGAGGTGGAGACGTGGGGGGGTGAGTAGTCAGGAGGTTACCTGAGAGAGGTGGAGACGTGGGAGGGTGAGTAGTCAGGAGGTTACCTGGGAGAGGTGGAGACGTGGGAGGGTGAGTAGTCAGGAGGTTACCTGGGAGAGGTGGAGACGTGGGAGGGTGAGTAGTCAGGAGGTTACCTGGGAGAGGTGGAGACGTGGGAGGGTGAGTAGTCAGGAGGTTACCTGAGAGAGGTGGAGACGTGGGAGGGTGAGTAGTCAGGAGGTTACCTGAGAGAGGTGGAAACGTGGGAGGGTGAGTAGTCAGGAGGTTACCTGGGAGAGGTGGAGACGTGGGGGGGTGAGTAGTCAGGAGGTTACCTAAGAGAGGTGGAGACGTGGGAGGGTGAGTAGTCAGGAGGTTACCTGGGATAGGTGGAGACGGGGGAGGGTGAGTAGTCAGGAGGTTACCTGGGAGAGGTGGAGACGTGGGAGGGTGAGTAGTCAGGAGGTTACCTGGGAGAGGTGGAGACGTGGGAGGGTGAGTAGTCAGGAGGTTACCTGAGAGAGGTGGAGACGTGGGGGGTGAGTAGTCAGGAGGTTACCTGAGAGAGGTGGAGACGTGGGGGGGTGAGTAGTCAGGAGGTTACCTGGGAGAGGTGGAGACGTGGGAGGGTGAGTAGTCAGGAGGTTACCTGAGAGAGGTGGAGACGTGGGGGGGTGAGTAGTCAGGAGGTTACCTGAGAGAGGTGGAGACGTGGGGGGGTGAGTAGTCAGGAGGTTACCTGAGAGAGGTGGAGACGTGGGGGGGTGAGTAGTCAGGAGGTTACCTGAGAGAGGTGGAGACGTGGGAGGGTGAGTAGTCAGGAGGTTACCTGGGAGAGGTGGAGACGTGGGAGGGTGAGTAGTCAGGAGGTTACCTGGGAGAGGTGGAGACATGGGAGGGTGAGTAGTCAGGAGGTTACCTGAGAGAGGTGGAGACGTGGGAGGGTGAGTAGTCAGGAGGTTACCTGAGAGAGGTGGAGACGTGGTGTGAATCAAGGCTTAAAGGCAGTCAGTTTATTGTAACGACACTGACAGTAATCACACCAAAACACAAACAAAACACTGATACAAACCGGAAACAAAAGCATATATTTAAAATATTCTGGTTTATATACGACCACAGCGGCCGGAGCGGAGCTTTGGTGGACTTTACGCCTCCACCTGTTACACTGACCATTCAGTTCCTTAGCAGTAATTCAGCCTCTCACGCAGAACCTGACCATGTGCCTACCTGCTGTTCTACAGGTTATTTTATTATATACCATAATTAATACCAGCAGGTGCAGTCAAAAGTCTCAGGACACCCTTTAATTACAGAAAAGGAAAGTAATGTATCTGAATATATGAGTAACGGGTGAGGGGGCCGGTCTTTAAGGCTATGTACTGAACATGGCTGCCATCTTGAAAGCCACCATATTGGATCAGGGGCGAGTTGGTGAAGGTGGTTGTGTAGGATGGTGCTGAACTGAGTCTTCAGATCTGAGTTCAGCTCCAGAACAGAACACTGAACATGGTGTTCAATGTGGTTGTTGTTGTAACTTTCTGTGTTGATAACGTTTGAACCACGAGAGATATTACAAATCTGATTACATCAATCCATTTCTGATCAGTTCTGATCTTCTTTGATCTGCTACACGACCACCTTCCCTTTGGAGAAACTTGCCCTTGATCCAATATGGCTGGATCAAGATAGTCCCCCTCACCCGTTACTTGCTGGGGTATTCAGATACATCATTGAGACCCTGTATATCACTATATACATGAATGTATACTATACTATATATACTAAATCCAGATTGATTGAGATAGGACGGGACTGTTTAGCTCACGCCCACTTTACATAAAGCCTCAGTCAGAGTAAGTCGTAAGTCGTGTGTACACTGTCTTTAGAACGTCTGTCCTGTCTGTAGCTGAGGGGTTTTGGATGGCTGGTGATTTGTCCAGGGCTCTGACATCATCACAGGAAACAGGCCTAAAAGTCACAGAATGCTTGAGATCTTCGCCTCCTCAGACGGGACAGCATTAAAAACAGTTTGTGTGATGATATCACCGCAGGGGCTCAGGAGTTCTTCAGTACACTGTTTTTAATAAACGTTATCACTGACCGAGGCATGAGTGTGATCCAGCATCACCAGCGTTACTGTAAAACACAGACAGCAGCGTTTAGAATCTTATAGTGACCTTCACCAGAAGCTGATTCCCTCTCACTGCCAAACCGGATCGATCTTGCTGTGGTCAGAGCTGAGGACTGAACTCCTGTTAGATATTTTGTGAAAAATTCATGAAGCAGCCTTTCGTAGGTTATGATCAGTGGGTTCATAAGGAGTGAGCACTACAGCTCTAATGCCCAGCGCCACCACAGGACCTTCATCCAACCAATCAGTTAATCTGGTCTCCAGCACATTCTGGCTTCCTCCTGTTCTCAGCGTTTCCCGCGTCGAGACCACACCAACATCAACATCTACTGTTTAGTCTTGAGTTTTCTCTCCTTGAGCTCTGACACTGAAAACCTCAGAGACGTTAACAGATCAGATCATCATTTACCTTCAACCATACGAACCAGAATCTGCAGAGATGTTTAAAAAGGAGATTAATGTAGGTGTAGATGTGGACGGTGATCTGGAGCTGCAGTCCATCATGTTCCTACTGAACATGCTCCACTGGGTCACTGTTTGGGCTCCAGATCTGTTTAGTTTGGAGGGTTTTTGTGAATCATTTAAAACAGCTGAACCTCTCTGACTCCGCCCACTGACCCTTTCTGACTCCGCCCACTGCGCTACCTCACAGTCAGCACTAATAATAAAGCTGGTTTCTGCTTCTGTATCAGTGTGAGTTTATCTGCTCGGGTGTCTGATGCTGGAGGAGCTGAATCAGACGTGTCTGTTATTGGGGGTCTGGTTTGGTGTTAAGCTGCTCGGGTGTCTGATGCTGGAAGAGCTGAATCAGACGTGTCTGTTATTGGGGGTCTGGTTTGGTGTTTAGCTGCTCGGGTGTCTGATGCTGGAGGAGCTGAATCAGACGTGTCTGTTATTGGGGGTCTGGTTTGGTGTTTAGCTGCTCGGGTGTCTGATGCTGGAAGAGCTGAATCAGACGTGTCTGTTATTGGGGGTCTGGTTTGGTGTTTAGCTGCTCGGGTGTCTGATGCTGGAGGAGCTGAATCAGACATGTCTGTTATTGGGGGTCTGGTTTGGTGTTTAGCTGCTCGGGTGTCTGATGCTGGAGGAGCTGAATCAGACGCGTCTGTTATTGGGGGTCTGGTTTGGTGTTTAGCTGCTCGGGTGTCTGATGCTGGAGGAGCTGAATCAGACGTGTCTGTTATTGGGGGTCTGGTTTGGTGTTTAGCTGCTGGGGTGTCTGATGCTGGAGGAGCTGAATCAGACGTGTCTGTTATTGGGGGTCTGGTTTGGTGTTTAGCTGCTCGGGTGTCTGATGCTGGAGGAGCTGAATCAGACGCGTCTGTTATTGGGGGTCTGGTTTGGTGTTTAGCTGCTGGGGTGTCTGATGCTGGAGGAGCTGAATCAGACGTGGCTGTTATTGGGGGTCTGGTTTGGTGTTTAGCTGCTCGGGTGTCTGATGCTGGAGGAGCTGAATCAGACGTGTCTGTTATTGGGGGTCTGGTTTGGTGTTTAGCTGCTCGGGTGTCTGATGCTGGAGGAGCTGAATCAGACGTGTCTGTTATTGGGGGTCTGGTTTGGTGTTTAGCTGCTCGGGTGTCTGATGCTGGAGGAGCTGAATCAGACGTGGCTGTTATTGGGGGTCTGGTTTGGTGTTTAGCTGCTCGGGTGTCTGATGCTGGAGGAGCTGAATCAGACGTGGCTGTTATTGGGGGTCTGGTTTGGTGTTTAGCTGCTCGGGTGTCTGATGCTGGAGGAGCTGAATCAGACGTGTCTGTTATTGGGGGTCTGATTTGGTGTTTAGCAGCAGCTGTTGCTGCAGGACTGATATGAGCGTCTGTGAAGAGTCTGATGATAAACAGAGTCTGATGATAAACAGAGTCTGATGACGGTGTGGAGAGATGTGCTACTAGAAGAAGAAGAGAGATCTACCGATGAAGCTCCTCGTATGATCAGAGAACGAGTTCCACCAGCAGTGAACTGGACCAGAGTCGGGCTGGAAGTGGGTCCAGATCTCTGACCAGCTGAGCGTCTGTATCAGTACTGCAGGAGAGTTAGTCTCAGTCTGGTGGTGTTTGTATTTGTGGGTCTCTGTTCAGATTCTAATGTGAAAATGTTTGATTATTAATTATTAAGATAATCTTATGTATGTTTTTATGACCTAAAGTGATGTTACAGACCATTACAAACTACTGCCTCCCCCGAAGTACAGGCCTGCGGACCACTAGAGGGCGCTCTATGGCCCACAGGTTGAGAAACCCTGTTGTATACAGTAGCCTTAGTCTAACGCAGGTGAGTTTCTGTGCAGAGTGATCAGTAATAGTCAGATGGATCGATAGGCCTTGTTTCTGTGACTCAAGCGTTCATCATTAAAGTGCTGCAGTGCTGGTGAGCAGGGGTCACTTGGTGTTTCTGAGTGGCTAGTTTGGAAGGATTGTATCCGTATGTCGCTGCTGATTCTAATCAGTTAATGAGACCAGGGCCAGGAGAGGTGAGACATCTGACAGACGAGAGTGGGAGTTCTGCAGGACACTCTTCTTAGTGACTCACACGTCCTTAGAAACACTTCTAGTGGAATATATTCAGTGTATATATCTCCAAACCTATCTCTTCTCCAGCCTCACTGATTAAAGGTAACTGGCCTACTGACAGTGTAGTGGTCCCAGTTGGTATAAGACTGTACTGAAGTCAGTGAAAGAGGCTCATATTCATAGTTATAAATAAAAAATAAAATACTAATACCTGCTTTGACTGCTCAGTACTTCATTAAGATAAATCAAGATTTGCTGCAGAAGGAACTGAACACATTCATACAATGTCTGGGGCGTCCAGGAGAAATCTGGAACCTAACTTTGTTCTTCAAACTGGATCAAGATCTGATCTACTTCTCTCACAATAACATATTCATGTTACTTTGTATTGTATGTCTGATTATTTACATCTGTTCTAATCAGATCTGCTGCTCTTACTGGTGAACATGTTGGTGAACACACACTTATTGATCAAGGTTTTTAAACTATCACTATTGGGTGTGTAAGGCGTTTGAGAGGTGACGTTTGTCTACTCTTCATGCTTCACACTACCTCACTCTTTACAGAGAGCTGGTCACCTCACTCCTTTGTTTGTATTGAAATGACCTTTCAGCTCCTGCCCCGAGGAGATAACAATCACTCCTGTATCTCTACACCCTACATCTCCATTCATGTTCTTATCTTCATCTCCCTCAGCCCCTCCTCAACCTCCTCCTCTTCCTCCACCTTCTTCATCTCTCTTTTTGCTCCCCCGACACTCAGGATCCCCACCTAAACCATGTCTGACTAGACTGGACTGTAATGGACATGTTACTTTGTATTGTATGTATGATTATGTACATCTGTTCTAATCAGATCTGCTGCTCTTACTGGTGATCAGACACTTATTGATCAGATACAGACTCTCAGACTAGTCTCAGAATAATACACAGTTGTGTGTATGTATATATCACTGCTGAAATATGTTGAAACGTACAGTCTCATTAAACTGGTACAGCTCCTTATTTATCTTTACATCATATACAATATATTTATTTATTTCTTTATCAGCTTCTTCTGAAACTCCTGACCGACAAGTGGACTGAGGGAAGGATCAGATGAAGCCCTGTAGAGGTCAGGAAAAGAAGCAATCTCTTAGTAAAGCGAAAGCCCAGCAGAGTGTTATTAAATATTAATATTAAAAGATAGAGACTTGAGGAGGAAAACTGGAACAGCATCAATGTTCTGTTTTTCACCGCCTCTGAAAACGACCACCTGCCGCACTGACCACTACCGGAGAGGAGGACAAGAGGAGGAGTGAGAAGAGGGACCTCCTCTTCCCCAACCACTGCCCTCCGCCAGGCGCTATCTCATGTGAGAGACTCGGAAAGAGGAGTGCAGGAGCTGGGACGAGGATACCGGACCACAACACAAAGCTGATCTGGATCTGATGTTAAGCAGCCCTGTTGCCCCCGGGAGCATCCTGGGGGGTCACTAAGCCTTTCTCCCACCGCCACACACTCACACGCCTGCCCACTCTTACACTACCAGCTGTAACAAACAGAACACAACAGAAAACATCTCTAAACTAATGAACGCTGAGAGTTTGAATATGATATTATTATTAATATTATTATTATTATTATTATTATTACCGATTATCCTTATTTAGTAAAATCACAAAAGCAATAAAGCACCAATCAGCTGAGGGTTAGCTTCTGAGCTGAGGGCCACAGCACAAACACCACAGCTGACAGACTCCAACACAGTATACCACAATCAGCTCCTTACGTGGTGACCTTGCGTCTGCCCTGGAGATAAAGGAGGAGGTCTATCTCCACCGAGCCAGTTTACTGCAGACGGTCGCATTTTTCCTGCTCAGATTATCTCGGCTGTCCGGCTGCGTTATGAGAAAGCGGTGGGCGTGTCTGTTGTTTCCAGGCTGCTTGTTCAATCGATGCGTATTGATTACCATTTAAGCCTCGTAGTGTTACCTGAGCAGTTCTGCGGGGCTCGGCTTTGTGCTTGTAGACTGTATCTCCTCGTTTCTTGCTTCAGCCACCACTTCTTTCTTATTTTCCCAGACGCTCCACTGATGATATGGATACAGCCTACAGCAGCTCCTCGTGTGCGGCAGCATCTGAGCACGTATAGACGGGGTCTGTGTGGAATCGTGGTGTGGTTAACCTTCAGGATGGAAGCAAATGTAAAGCATATCAAACCTGAAGAACATCAGTTACCAGCGTCTGCTCCGATAGGGCACTGCTCGTGTGTTATGAGAAACACAAATCATTAACATATGACACTAATGCTGTAAGTATGATTTATTCCCAACCAGCTCCTAATGCAATCTGGGAGATCTGATCCGCACAGTCATTTTGAGCATGTCAGGTTATATTCCCGCTCCTGGTTTGACTGCTGCATAGAAATGTGAGCCTCTAGGTTTCGCTATGGAGAACAGGTAACGTCTGCTGATCTTTTCAACACACCTGTGAGCCTTTACATAACGCTGTTAGTGTTTAATTTCATTAAGCTCTAATTCATTCTTATATAATACTGTGGTTATAACGCTCCCCCGCTGAGACTGACAGCAGATCAGCAGCTCTGCAGAGTGAGCAGAGTGAACAGAGTGAACAGCGTGTAACTGCACTCACACAGGACGTGAGTGTCGAGGCCGGATACGGAGCTCAGTGTAGTGAAAATCTGTATTTATTAAAAATTCACCAGTGGAGCAGCGGAGAGAGGGGACTCGGCCTCTTAGCTGCTCCGGCTGAAAGTTTAATGTGAGGGGCCGTGGCGCCCGAGACGCCTAACGCGCCCGAGTGAGGACACGGCATCACCGTGCTCGCAGCGTACACACCTCCTCTGATCAGACCCTGTCAGCTGGAAGTTCCTCGTGAAGCCTCTTCTCTTCACAGATCACTTCCCTTTCTCTCCACGCGCGGGACGGCTCGGCAGGGTGAAGGTACAGCAGAAGCGGGACCCTCTGGGCCTTGTTACATCAACTCTGGCTCAGTGTAGTCACCACAGCTGTTCACAAGCGTACGTTCACACTCGGGTAGTCTTTCTCTGAGCAGATCAGAGGTTTGAACCGCTCTGGAAGAAGATGGTCACACTTTAAAAGAGAGGACATAAATGAACTGACGACAGTGAAGCTGCGACGGCACGATCTGGACCTGAAAGCTCCGACTGTGTGGGGACAGAAGTACGCTAGAGGCAGAGCAGTTTCTGATCATTAACAGGCTTTAAAAGCTACTTTTATCTTGGTGTAATGGATGATGCCGATCATGAGAACAGCATACTGATTACATTTCTGAAAAACTAAACAGAGAATTTATTTTCTCCGTCGTCTCTGATCTGTTGGAGCTACTCCAGATACTCCTACTGTTCTATACTGATATCACTGGGAGTGTTCTGCACTTCTGTAACACTGTGTGTTGCTTGTCTTCATCTGAGAAGTTCAAATTGTTCAGAAATTGTAGGTCAGCGTCTAGAAGCTCTGTATGAAACGCTTATCATAACTACACATCCTCTCTGATGTAGATCATGTTTTGAACTGTGAATATGTGCTTCTCCCCTCTGGACGAGGATACAGTGTCCCACGGTTCAATAAGGTTAGACTGAAGCTCTCGTTTGTCCACCAGTCAATCCTTAAATTGAACAAGGAACCTAATTTATAACTATCTAAGGTGGTTGTGATGCTAGGGATGCGAGTAAAGACCCGCCCCCCACTCTCCCCCCTCTTTCTTATATGTTGTGGTGGTAATGTATTGTGTTGTGGTGGTATCTATACTTCTACCTGAGTATCTATACTTCTACCTGAGTATCTATACTTCTACCTGAGTATCTATACTTCTACCTGAGTATCTATACTTCTACCTGAGTATCTATACGTCTACCTGAGTATCTATACTTCTACCTGAGTATCTATACTTCTACCTGAGTATCTATACTTCTACCTGAGTATCTATACTCCTACCTGAGTATCTATACTTCTACCTGAGTATCTATACTTCTACCTGAGTATCTATACTTCTACCTGAGTATCTATACTTCTACCTGAGTATCTATACTCCTACCTGAGTATCTATACTCCTACATGAGTATCTATACTTCTACCTGAGTATCTATACTCCTACCTGAGTATCTATACTCCTACATGAGTATCTATACTTCTACCTGAGTATCTATACTCCTACCTGAGTATCTATACTTCTACCTGAGTATCTATACTTCTACCTGAGTATCTATACTCCTACCTGAGTATCTATACTCCTACATGAGTATCTATACTTCTACCTGAGTATCTATACTCCTACCGGAGTATCTATACTTCTACCTGAGTATCTATACTTCTACCTGAGTATCTATACTCCTACCTGAGTATCTATACTTCTACCTGAGTATCTATACTCCTACCTGAGTATCTATACTCCTACATGAGTATCTATACTTC
>CM038714.1:20508557-20533579 GCA_021613375.1 Megaleporinus macrocephalus
CAGCTCCTAAGCTCCATCTCTCAGGGACCCTGATTAGATTCCAGCCTGATGCACAGAATCAGTATACATGGATTTCCATCCCACCAGGGGGCTCAGTGGTCCTAATCTGGGCTCTTCCAGAGAGTGCACCTGAATAGTGTATCATATGTCGCTGTCTATGGGAGTGACATCACTGCACATCACTGCACATCACTGCACATCACTGCACATCACTGCACATCACTGCACATCATCGCACATCACTGCACATCACTGCACATCATCGCACATCACTGCACATCACTGCACATCACTGCACATCACTGCACATCACTACACATCACTGCACATCACTGCACATCACTGCACATCACTGCACATCACTACACATCACTGCACATCACTACACATCACTGCACATCACTACACATCACTGCACATCACTGCACATCACTGCACATCACTGCACATCACTGCACCAGGTTAGGATTAAGAGACATAGCAGTAAATATAGTGTTTGCTCCACTAGTGCACTGAGAATAGAATCCAGCACAGCTCATCAACTGAACTGCTGAGCTTTGACACTAGTGAACAGACACACTAGGGAGCAGTGAAACACCCACATACACACACACTAGTGAACACACACACTAGGGGGAGGTGAAACACTCACATACACACACACTACTGAACACACACACTAGTGAACAGACACACTAGGGAGCAGTGAATCACCCACATACACACACGCTAGTGAACACACACTAGTGAACAGACACACTAGGGAGCAGTGAAACAACCACACACACACACACACACACACACACACACACACACACTAGTGAACACACACTAGTGAACAGACACACTAGGGACCAGTGAAACACCCACATACACACACACTAGTGAACACACACACTAGGGGGAGGTGAAACACTCACATACACACACACTACTGAACACACACACTAGTGAACAGACACACTAGGGAGCAGTGAATCACCCACATACACACACACTAGTGAACACACACTCGCGAACACACACACACTAGGGGGCAGTGAAACACTCACATACACACACACTACTAAACACACACACTAGTGAACAGACACACTAGTGAGCAGTGAGCACACTTGCCTGGAGTGGTGAGCAGCCCTATCCACAGTACCCGGGGGGGGGGGCAGTTGGGGGTTTGGGATCCTGTTCAAGGGAACTTCAGTCGTGTCCCGTCAGTTCAGGTTATTAAACAGTGACGTCATCCAGCACATGACTGCCCCCTAGTGTTATTTGGCTAAAACTAACACAGACAGAGGGGGAAGATGAACAGTCCCAGGACACCTCTCGGAATGGACCCCAGCAATGTGGCAACTGCCCCACCCCCTACCTGCAGCGTCTGTTAATGCAGGTCTGTGAATCATATACCGTATACAGGTAATGCAGGAAGTGCAGCTGCTTTGAGAGGTAAAAACATCTGAAATTAAAATCTACCACACGTCACCCTCACGCTCTTCACGTGCTCCTCAGCGTGTCGAACACTTTAACAGGCCTCTGTCTTTCTGTGGTATCGTGCAGCTCTCAGCGTCTCCTCTCTCCTCCCAGGAACGCGTCTCCATGTGAATTCCTTCTTCAGATCTAAATCGGTCTCTAACTCTTGCTTTGAGCAGAGGAACAGTTGGGCTGCTAATAATGTGTAAATTCTGAGGGAGGGCATCGCATGTGTCACCTTCTTCAGCATGCAAACAAATCTCGATCTGCAGCGCTGACGCATGGCTGAGTGCTCGCCTCACTCTTCGCCAGCCCACCACGCCATGAAGATATGACTTCTGCCTTCTGTGAGCCCGTCGCTGCGGCTGTACGACTGTTATAGGATCGATGTTATCCTCAGCCTAACAATGTTCAGTGTTCTCCCTGAGCACTCAGAATTTAAGATTTGTGTTTGTTTATGTTTTTATATATACTTATTGGAGGCACTGCATCCCCGGTTCTAAATATATAGCACTTATATATGTGCTATATATATAACACTTACTATGGGTCTTATATACACAGTGCTATATAAACACAACTACAAGGTGTTATAGAGCATGCATAATACTTTATAATGCCTGGCATAAGCCTATAGGAATTCCTTATAGCTACTTTAATTACATGCATAACTATTTATAAAGCAAGAGAATATGACTTTATATGTTAGGCTTCGTAATGTTTTATAACACTCAAATATTAGAACACTGTAAACATGAACACGGTTCTGAACCACAACAGGAGTTTGGTATATTTCCTGTTCTTTCATGTAAAGTTACTATTTTGGTGATGATATAAAATGAATTTGAATTGTTTCTGTTCAGCTGGTACATGGAAGAGGTACTATATTGTGTTACAGAACCTGAACCCGTGTATAAAGTCATATACTCTTGCTTTAAAAATGTTATGCATGTAATTATATCTATTTATGTATGCAATTATGTAGGGTTATGTCTGGTATTATAACTCAATATGTATCCCACATAATGCTATTTGAATGCATTTATATACATATTTACATGAATACCAGATTCATAGGAGGTGTTACAGTAGCTTTGGAGCTCAGCTCCTACACGGGCTCACAAGGTTAAATTGCATTTTCTTTGTAGTGGGACGAACGACAGCAGTGCTGCGCTCGTATACAATGAAGCAGCAAAGCTTATCAGTGAGTTACTGTAAAGTAGGTGCTATAAATCTTAGGAGGGAATAGAATTATGAAAAGGACGCTGCTGGGAGAGGAAAAATGAGCCCTGACATCAAATAAAAACTTAGTATACACTTTAAATACCTGAACTCATAGAATCTTCTCCGCACTGATAATATCACTCTTTCTCTTCACTCCATTTCTTTAAATTAAGTCCATTTCTTCAGTAGATCTTAGTTTAATGCAGTGCTGGTCCTGTTTCCGTGTTCGGATTGAGTCACATGAGTGTTTCTCTTCCTCAGAGACTCCTCTGAGTTACTCAGGTAGCATAGAGTTACACTGATAGACCTGTTCAGGGACTGTACCGGCCTCAGGAGCTCTGAGAGTACTCCTTCTGACACATTCGTCCACTAGTCTGTGTTAATTGAGATACAGCGTGAGGGGTTTCTGCTTTAGACCCACAGTCTGTTCACCAGTAGCTCCTCTCAGGCCCGGGCGGCGACAGCGGCATTCGCCTCGGCTCTGTGTTTGTGTCCTGCGCCTCCTCCACTGACCCAGACGAAGAACTTCATGCTCGCTGACAGGAAGATTAATTCCATCTCTGTTGCGGCGCGGCTGTGGAGGAAGAGTCCTCGGCCGGCAGAGAGGCAGAGAGCGCTCTGGTCCTGCGGTCCCCCAAGAGCAGTCCTCTAAAAGACACACTGAAATACCAGAAGATAGCGGGGCTGCTGGAGGAGAAGAGATGAATGCTACTGTCTGTAATGTTTTACATGCAGCTCCATGCAGATGGATCACCGTACGACTGTTAATTTTATTTAAGTGATTAAACAGTCATTAGTGAGACTCTTTACTGGCCCGCAGGACATTACCCTGAAATTACAGCACCATTAAACAAGCTCTTCCTGAAACACACAACAGCTTTGTAGTCTGCACGTTTGCTCTCAGTGACTATTATCTCAGTATTCTGACTGATGGTGTCCAGGCCTGCGCTGGTGTTGCACCTGACTTTGCACACTTTCACACCCTGTATTTTAAAGTGACTAACTGAGTGTGGCATAGACGCTGTCTGTGTTACACTAGTTGGTCTGGAAGGTCACTGGTTTGATCCCCTGAACTGACAGGACACGACTGAAGTTCCCATAATCAACCCCCCCGGGTACTGTGGATAGGGCTGCTCACCACTCCAGGCAAGTGTACTCACTGCCCCCTAGTGTGTATGTTCACTAGTGTGTGTGTGTATATGTGGGCTTTTCACTGCCCCCTGGTCTGTGTGTTCACTAGTGTGGGTGTGTATGTGGGTGTTTTACAGCCCCCTAATATGTGTGTTTACTAGTGTGTGTTTATGTGTGTGTATGTGTGTTTCACTGCCCCCTAGTCTGTGTTCACTACTGTGTGTGTTTGTATGTTGGTCTTTCACTGCTCCCTAGTCTGTGTGTTCACTAGTGTGTGTGTTTGTATGTGGGTCTTTCACTGCTCCCTAGTCTGTGTTCACTAGTGTGTGTGTTTGTATGTGGGTCTTTCACTGCTCCCTAGTCTGTGTGTTCACTAGTGTGTGTGTTTGTATGTGAATGTTTCACTGCTCCCTAGTCTGTGTGTTCACTAGTGTGTGTGTTTGTATGTGAATGTTTCACTGCTCCCTAGTCTGTGTGTTCACTAGTGTGTGTGTGTGTATGCAAGTGTTTCATTGCCTCTAGTTTGTGTGTTCACTATTGTGTGTGTATCTGTGTGAGTATTTCACTGCCCTCTTGTGTGTGTTCACTAGTGTGTGTGTGTATGTGTGTTTCACTGCCCCCTAGTCTGTGTTCACTAGTGTGTGTGTTTGTATGTGGGTGTTTACTGCTCCCTAGTCTGTGTGTTCACTAGTATGTGTGTTTGTATGTGGGTGTTTCACTGCTCCCTAGCCTGTGTGTTCACTAGTGTGTGTGTTTGTATGTGGGTGTTTCACTGCTCCCTAGTCTGTGTGTTCACTAGTGTGTGTGTGTTCACTAGTGTGTGTGTGTGTGTGTTCACTAGTGTGTGTGTGTTTGTATGTGGGTGTTTTACTGCTTCCTAGTCTGTGTGTTCACTAGTATGTGTGTTTTTTATGTGGGTGTTTCACTGCTCCCTAGTCTGTGTGTTCACTAGTGTGTGTGTTTCACTGCTCCCTAGTCTGTGTGTTCACTAGTGTGTGTGTTTCACTGCTCCCTAGTCTGTGTGTTCACTAGTGTGTGTGTGTGTGTTTGTATGTGGGTGTTTCATTGCTCCCTAGTATGTGTGTTCACTAGTGTGTGTGTGTTCACTAGTGTGTGTGTTTGTATGTGGGTGTTTCACTGCTCCCTAGTCTGTGTGTTCACTAGTGTGTGTGTTTGTATGTGGGTGTTTCATTGCTCCCTAGTATGTGTGTTCACTAGTTATGTGTGTTCACTAGTGTGTGTGTGTTTGTATGTGGGTGTTTCACTGCTCCCTAGTCTGTGTGTTCACTAGTGTGTGTGTATATGTGTGTTTCACTGCTCCCTAGTCTGTGTTCACTAGTGTGTGTGTGTGTGTGTGTGTGTGTGTGTGTGTGTGTGTATGTGAGTGTTTCACTGCCCCCTAGTCTGTGTGTTCACTAGTATGTGTGTTTGTATGTGGGTGTTTCACTGCTCCCTAGTCTGTGTGTTCACTAGTGTGTGTGTTTGTATGTGGGTGTTTCACTGCTCCCTAGTCTGTGTGTTCACTAGTGTGTGTGTGTTCACTAGTGTGTGTGTGTGTTCACTAGTGTGTGTGTGTTTGTATGTGGGTGTTTTACTGCTTCCTAGTCTGTGTGTTCACTAGTATGTGTGTTTGTATGTGGGTGTTTCACTGCTCCCTAGTCTGTGTGTTCACTAGTGTGTGTGTGTTCACTAGTGTGTGTGTGTGTTCACTAGTGTGTGTGTGTTTGTATGTGGGTGTTTCACTGCTCCCTAGTCTGTGTGTTCACTAGTGTGTGTGTTTGTATGTGGGTGTTTCACTGCTCCCTAGTCTGTGTGTTCACTAGTGTGTGTGTTTGTATGTGGGTGTTTCATTGCTCCCTAGTATGTGTGTTCACTAGTGTGTGTGTGTGTTCACTAGTGTGTGTGTTTGTATGTGGGTGTTTCACTGCTCCCTAGTCTGTGTGTTCACTAGTGTGTGTGTTTGTATGTGGGTGTTTCATTGCTCCCTAGTATGTGTGTTCACTAGTGTGTGTGTGTTCACTAGTGTGTGTGTTTGTATGTGGGTGTTTCACTGCTCCCTAGTATGTGTGTTCACTAGTGTGTGTGTGTATGTGTGTTTCACTGCTCCCTAGTCTGTGTTCACTAGTGTGTGTGTGTGTGTGTGTGTGTGTGTGTGTGTGTGTGTGTGTGTGTGTATGTGAGTGTTTCACTGCCCCCTAGTCTGTGTGTTCACTAGTGTGTGTGTTTGTATGTGGGTGTTTTACTGCTCCCTAGTCTGTGTGTTCACTAGTGTGTGTGTTTGTATGTGGGTGTTTCATTGCTCCCTAGTCTGTGTGTTCACTAGTGTATGTGTTTGTATGTGGGTCTTTCACTGCTCCCTAGTCTGTGTGTTCACTAGTGTGTGTGTTTGTATGTGAATGTTTCACTGCTCCCTAGTCTGTGTGTTCACTAGTGTGTGTGTTTGTATGTGAATGTTTCACTGCTCCCTAGTCTGTGTGTTCACTAGTGTGTGTGTGTATGCAAGTGTTTCATTGCCTCTAGTTTGTGTGTTCACTATTGTGTGTGTATCTGTGTGAGTATTTCACTGCCCTCTTGTGTGTGTTCACTAGTGTGTGTGTGTGTATGTGTGTTTCACTGCCCCCTAGTCTGTGTTCACTAGTGTGTGTGTTTGTATGTGGGTGTTTCACTGCTCCCTAGTCTGTGTGTTCACTAGTATGTGTGTTTGTATGTGGGTGTTTCACTGCTCCCTAGTCTGTGTGTTCACTAGTATGTGTGTTTGTATGTGGGTGTTTCACTGCTCCCTAGTCTGTGTGTTCACTAGTGTGTGTGTTTGTATGTGGGTGTTTCACTGCTCCCTAGTCTGTGTGTTCACTAGTGTGTGTGTGTTCACTAGTGTGTGTGTGTTCACTAGTGTGTGTGTGTTTGTATGTGGGTGTTTTACTGCTTCCTAGTCTGTGTGTTCACTAGTATGTGTGTTTGTATGTGGGTGTTTCACTGCTCCCTAGTCTGTGTGTTCACTAGTGTGTGTGTTTGTATGTGGGTGTTTCACTGCTCCCTAGTCTGTGTGTTCACTAGTGTGTGTGTGTGTTCACTAGTGTGTGTGCTTGTATGTGGGTGTTTCACTGCTCCCTAGTCTGTGTTCACTAGTGTGTGTGTTTGTATGTGGGTGTTTCATTGCTCCCTAGTATGTGTGTTCACTAGTGTGTGTGTTTGTATGTGGGTGTTTCACTGCTCCCTAGTCTGTGTTCACTAGTGTGTGTGTTTGTATGTGGGTGTTTCATTGCTCCCTAGTCTGTGTGTTCACTAGTGTGTGTGTTTGTATGTGGGTGTTTCACTGCTCCCTAGTCTGTGTGTTCACTAGTGTGTGTGTTTGTATGTGGGTGTTTCATTGCTCCCTAGTATGTGTGTTCACTAGTGTGTGTGTGTTCACTAGTGTGTGTGTTTGTATGTGGGTGTTTCACTGCTCCCTAGTCTGTGTTCACTAGTGTGTGTGTGTATGTGTGTTTCACTGCTCCCTAGTCTGTGTTCACTAGTGTGTGTGTGTATGTGTATTTCACTGCTCCCTAGTCTGTGTTCACTAGTGTGTGTGTGTGTGTGTGTGTGTGTGTGTGTGTGTGTATGTGAGTGTTTCACTGCCCCCTAGTCTGTGTGTTCACTAGTGTGTGTGTTTGTATGTGGGTGTTTTACTGCTCCCTAGTCTGTGTGTTCACTAGTGTGTGTGTTTGTATGTGAGTGTTTCACTGCTCCCTAGTCTGTGTTCACTAGTGTGTGTGTTTGTATGTGGGTGTTTCATTGCTCCCTTGTATGTGTGTTCACTAGTGTGTGTGTTTGTATGTGGGTGTTTCATTGCTCCCTAGTCTGTGTGTTCACTAGTGTGTGTGTTTGTATGTGGGTGTTTCACTGCTCCCTAGTCTGTGTGTTTACTAGTGTGTGTGTTTGTATGTGGGTGTTTCACTGCTCCCTAGTCTGTGTGTTCACTAGTGTGTGTGTGTGTTCACTAGTGTGTGTGTTTTTATGTGGGTGTTTTACTGCTCCCTAGTCTGTGTGTTCATTAGTGTGTGTGTTTGTATGTGGGTTTTTCACTGCTACCTAGTATATGTGTTCACTAGTGTGTGTGTGTGTGTTCACTAGTGTGTGTGTTTGTATGTGGGTGTTTCACTGCCCCCTAGTCTGTGTTCACTAGTGTGTGTGTATGTGTGTTTCACTGCCCCCTAGTCTTTGTTCACTAGTGTGTGTGTGTATGTGTGTTTCACTGCCCCCTAGTCTGTGTTCACTAGTGTGTGTGTGTATGTGTGTTTCACTGCCCCCTAGTCTGTGTTCACTAGTGTGTGTGTGTGTGTGTGTGTGTGTGTGTATGTGTGTTTCCCTACAAGCATGGGTTGAGTGTGGAGGTCAGATTCCGTTGTGTAGACACACAAATGGTCACTAGTTCACTAAGAGAGATTTATAATTGATTTTAAGAAGTGTGTACACTACGTGCTCCCTGTGTGGGACCAGCTGGTTCTCGGAGAGCTGATCTGCTGTAACTGCTGTGCACGCTTCCACTCTGAGCTCATCTATGAAGACAAATGACGTCCAGAGGAGCACATGATCACATGGTCTGGTTGTGATCTATAGCTCTCGGTCTCTTGTTTCACACTCAGGTCTCATTAGAGCTCAGTCTCACTGTGGAGGTGCACAGTGACCATGTTAGATTAAAGCAGGACCGGGCAGGACCATCCAGCCACACGTTTAGGAACCTTTACAGTATTATTCATCTAAGATCCATGATGCCACATGGAAGATCTAATTAAGTTGGAAAACACAGACCCTAGGAGATCTGGAACCCTCAATAAACCCTCTGAACCATCTGAGGAACCCAAACCTCACAGTAAAGAATGTTCCTCCTGAGACAGCTGAAGAAATTCTGATGATGCAGGTCTACAGAGCGATCCATCCTCACATCATCTTTAACCCTCTGGTTTGGATGAAGGTAAAGGTGCTGCTGGTTTACTCCAGTATCCGCACTAACAGAGTCAGTCACAGTCCTACAGTCGCGCGTCCTTCAGCCCATAGAAGAGCGTCTCCGTGTAGGAGGCTGTAAGTAGTGAAGGTGATTGTATGGAAGCTGACACTGATTCCATTACTCTAAACTCTAAACCACTCCACATATTCAAGTGCTTGTAGTAGCTTCATTTTTCTGCCAGTCCTCATGTCAGAGCTTCTCAATCAACAGCTCTTCAGAAGCTCTCGCAGCCACTACAAAGCATCACATCACAGCAAGATGAAGTGTCGCCCCCCCCTCTGTACAGCCAGCGCCGTGTTCAGTAGTGAAATAACAGAGCTAACGACACGCCAGCCAATTGTGTCAGTGAATCAGAGTGTCAGATCAAATCATCTCAATATCTGCACACATACCAAAGACCTAGTGAGGAGCAGTGTGTCTGTGTGGAGTGTGTACGGTCTCTCAGTGTCTGTGTGGAGTGTGTATGGTCTCCCAGTGTCTGTGTGGAGTGTGTATGGTCTCCTAGTGTCTGTGTGGAGTGTGTATGGTCTCTCAGTGTTTGTGTGTAGTGTGTATGGTCTCTCAGTGTCTGTGTGGAGTGTGTATGGTCTCTCAGTGTCTGTGTGGAGTGTGTATGGTCTCTCAGTGTTTGTGTGTAGTGTGTATGGTCTCCCAGTGTCTGTGTGGAGTGTGTATGGTCTCTCAGTGTCTGTGTGGAGTGTGTATGGTCTCTCAGTGTCTGTGTGGAGTGTGTATGGTCTCTCAGTGTTTGTGTGGTGTGTATGGTCTCTCAGTGTCTGTGTGGAGTGTGTACGGTCTCTCAGTGTCTGTGTGGAGTGTGTATGGTCTCTCAGTGTCTGTGTGGACTGTGTATGGTCTCTCAGTGTCTGTGTGGACTGTGTACGGTCTCCCAGTGTTTGTGTGGAGTGTGTATGGTCTCTCAGTGTCTGTGTGGAGTGTGTATGGTCTCTCAGTGTCTGTGTGGAGTGTGTATGGTCTCTCAGTGTCTGTGTGGAGTGTGTATGGTCTCCCAGTGTCTGTGTGGAGTGTGTATGGTCTCTCAGTGTCTGTGTGGAGTGTGTATGGTCTCTCAGTGTCTGTGTGGAGTGTGTACGGTCTCTCAGTGTCTGTGTGGAGTGTGTATGGTCTCTCAGTGTCTGTGTGGAGTGTGTATGGTCTCCCAGTGTCTGTGTGGAGTGTGTATGGTCTCTCAGTGTCTGTGTGGAGTGTGTATGGTCTCTCAGTGTCTGTGTGGAGTGTGTATGGTCTCTCCGTGTCTGTGTGGAGTGTGTACGGTCTCCCAGTGTGTGTGTGGAGTGTGTATGGTCTCCCAGTGTCTGTGTGGAGTGTGTACGGTCTCCCAGTGTGTGTGTGGAGTGTGTATGGTCTCCCAGTTTCTGTGTGGAGTGTGTATGATCTCTCAGTGTCTGTGTGGAGTGTGTATGGTCTCCCAGTGTCTGTGTGGAGTGTGTATGGTCTCTCAGTGTCTGTGTGGAGTGTGTATGGTCTCCCAGTGTCTGTGTGGAGCGTGTATGGTTTCCCAGTGTCTGTGTGGAGTGTGTATGGTCTCTCAGTGTCTGTGTGGAGTGTGTACGGTCTCTCAGTGTCTGTGTGGAGTGTGTATGGTCTCCCAGTGTCTGTGTGGAGTGTGTACGGTCTCTCAGTGTCTGTGTGAAGTGTGTACGGTCTCTCAGTGTCTGTGTGGAGTGTGTATGGTCTCCCAGTGTCTGTGTGGAGTGTGTATGGTCTCTCAGTGTCTGTGTGGAGTGTGTATGGTCTCTCAGTGTCTGTGTGGAGTGTGTATGGTCTCTCAGTGTTTGTGTGTAGTGTGTATGGTCTCCCAGTGTGTGTGTGGAGTGTGTATGGTCTCCCAGTTTCTGTGTGGAGTGTGTATGATCTCTCAGTGTCTGTGTGGAGTGTGTATGGTCTCCCAGTGTCTGTGTGGAGTGTGTACGGTCTCCCAGTGTGTGTGTGGAGTGTGTATGGTCTCCCAGTTTCTGTGTGGAGTGTGTATGATCTCTCAGTGTCTGTGTGGAGTGTGTACGGTCTCCCAGTGTCTGTGTGGAGTGTGTACGGTCTCTCAGTGTCTGTGTGGAGTGTGTACGGTCTCTCAGTGTCTGTGTGGAGTGTGTATGGTTTCCCAGTGTCTGTGTGGAGTGTGCACGGTCTCTCAGTGTCTGTGTGGAGTGTGTACGGTCTCTCAGTGTCTGTGTGGAGTGTGTACGGTCTCTCAGTGTCTGTGTGGAGTGTGTACGGTCTCTCAGTGTCTGTGTGGAGTGTGTACGGTCTCCCAGTGTCTGTGTGGAGTGTGTACGGTCTCTCAGTGTCTGTGTGGAGTGTGTATGGTCTCCTAGTGTCTGTGTGGAGTGTGTATGGTCTCCTAGTGTCTGTGTGGAGTGTGTATGGTCTCTCAGTGTCTGTGTGTAGTGTGTATGGTCTCTCAGTGTATGTGTGGAGTGTGTATGGTCTCTCAGTGTCTGTGTGGAGTGTGTATTTTAGTTTAGGTTGGCCCACCTTCACCAGAATAACCCCAGTGAGGCGTCTTCCATTAACCAGTAAACACCACATTTCTCTCTTTAATACTTGCTGTGTACGTTCAGCTGGTCTCTGGTGAATACTAAAAGGCTGATGGAGGATTTATAATGTTTGATTTCTGCTGAATACAAATTCACTCGCTTTATCCAGGAAAGTGGAACAAAAGCAAACAAGAAAAAAAAAACGACTGGCTTCCATTTATATTAGACATGGCAACCCAGACTGATGTAGCATCGCAAGCATGAGAGGCTCATTTATTGATATTTCCACCTCTTACATTTTAGCATGAAATAAATTATTTACACACACACACCAGAGTCCCAAACCTGAGCTCAGCGAGGGCCCATCCGTTATCCGGCTTTGCAGTGACCGATGATAACACCACTGTAGTGTAATCCGTCTGAGATGGAGTGAAGCCGTGGAGCTACTGTAGGGTCTGTGGATCTGATTCATTTATTCACTTCAGGATCTGCGTGTTTTGGAAACGTGAGCTGAATGCACAATTTCAGATCTTTCCAGAAGAAGCCATTTCTTCTCCTCACAAGCAGAGTCTGCAGCACTCAGCTAAAAATACCTGCAGCTCCAGATAGTCGGGCAGGGGGGACGGCGGAGAGCCGGTGGCACCGTTATCTCAGGGTCTGGTCTTCTCTGACCGAGGCTGAGGGAAGAGAGGAGAAAAAAACAAAACTGCTGACCTCAGGTTTGGTCAGCCCCCGTTTGTGGTGCTGTCATAATGAGGTGAAATCCAATAGGCTGCTTTCTAATTAGGGTCAGAGGTCAACCTGAGGAAACCAAGCGACAGCAAGCCCATCTAGCGCGTTCCACATTAGGAGGAGGAAAATAATTGATTGGAGTCCGTAGTGGTTTCCACCGAGCTGTTGTCTTCGTACGATCTATTCTGGGCTTAACCCACAGAGGTGGCAGCTAGAGTGGATTTATCAGGAGGTTCTGAGGTTATTTCAAATGTTAATTAAGGTGTACAGTGTGGAGTCTCCTCAGCTTTCATTTCCTGAATGTTCCCATTAAGTGGAGACAATCTCGCCTGAAGAGACGCTACCAGTAATATGTGGGTCGTGTGCAAAACCCATTATAGTTAAATCACTACAGCGAGACACAATAAAGCAGCTCAGCAGCTCATATATCCGGAGGTGAGTCTGTATGTGGGAGTAACCAGCATTCACTGTATATGAACATCAATTAAATAAATACTGAGCAATGTTTTTTATCAACAGCAATTAAACATTAAGTTCAGGCCATTCAGTGTTGTAGACTTCACAGTCATATATAATACAAATTAATTAAACCACCATACTGACCACTACACCACCATACTGACCACTACACCACCGTACTAACCACTACACCACCATACTGACCACTACACCACCATACTAACCACTACACCACCATACTAACCACTACACCACCATACTAACCACTACACCACCGTACTAACCACTACACCACCGTACTAACCACTACACCACCATACTAACTACTACACCACCATACTGACCACTACACCACCATACTGACCACTACACCACCGTACTAACCACTACACCACCGTACTAACCACTACACCCACCATACTAACCACTACACCACCATACTAACCACTACACCACCGTACTAACCACTACAACCACCGTACTGACCACTACACCACCGTACTAACCACTACACCACCGTACTAACCACTACACCACCATTACTAACCACTACACCACCATACTGACCACTACACCACCGTACTAACCACTACACCACCATACTGACCACTACACCACCATACTAACCACTACACCACCATACTAACCACTACACCACCATACTAACCACTACACCACCGTACTAACCCACTACACCACCATACTAACCACTACACCACCATACTGACCACTACACCACCCGTACTAACCACTACACCACCGTACTAACCACTACACCACCATACTAACAACTACACCACCATACTAACCACTACACCACCATACTGACCACTACACCACCGTACTAACCACTACACCCACCATACTAACCACTACACCACCGTACTAACCACTACACCACCGTACTAACCACTACACCACCGTACTAACCACTACACCACCATACTAACCACTACACCACCATACTGACCACTACACCACCATACTGACCACTACACCACCGTACTAACCATACACCACCATACTAACACTACACCACCGTACTAACCCACTACACCACCGTACTAACCACTACACCACCATACTAACCAATACACCACCGTACTAACACTACACCACCGTACTAACCACTACACCACCATACTAACCACTACACCACCATACTGACCACTACACCACCATACTAACCACTACACCACCATACTAACACTTACACCACCATACTGACCACTACACCACCATACTGACCACTACACCACCATACTAACCACTACACCACCATACTAACCACTACACCACCGTACTAATCACTACACCACCTTACTGACCACTACACCACCATACTAACCACTACACCACCATACTGACCACTACACCACCGTACTAACCACTACACCACCATACTGACCACTACACCACCATACTGACCACTACACCACCGTACTAACCACTACACCACCGTACTAACCACTACACCACCGTACTAACCACTACACCACCATACTAACCACTACACCACCGTACTAACCACTACACCACCGTACTAACCACTACACCACCATACTGACCACTACACCACCATACTGACCACTACACCACCGTACTAACCACTACACCACCGTACTAACCACTACACCACCGTACTAACCACTACACCACCGTACTAACCACTACACCACCATACTAACCACTACACCACCATACTAACCACTACACCACCATACTGACCACTACACCACCGTACTAACCACTACACCACCGTACTAACCACTACACCACCGTACTAACCACTACACCACCATACTAACCACTACACCACCATACTAACCACTACACCACCATACTAATCACTACACCACCTTACTGACCACTACACCACCATACTAACCACTACACCACCATACTGACCACTACACCACCGTACTAACCACTACACCACCATACTAACCACTACACCACCATACTGACCACTAAACCACCATACTAACCACTACACCACCATACTAACCACTACACCACCATACTAACCACTACACCACCTTACTGACCACTACACCACCATACTAATCACTACACCACCTTACTGACCACTACACCACCGTACTAACCACTACACCACCGTACTAACCACTACACCACCATACTAACCACTACACCACCATACTAACCACTACACCACCATACTAACCACTACACCACCGTACTAACCACTACACCACTATACTGACCACTACACCACCGTACTAACCACTACACCACCGTACTAACCACTACACCACCATACTAACCACTACACCACCATACTGACCACTACACCACCGTACTAACCACTACACCACCATACTAACCACTACACCACCATACTAACCACTACACCACCATACTGACCACTACACCACCATACTAACCACTACACCACCATACTAACCACTACACCACCATACTAACCACTACACCACCGTACTAACCACTACACCTTCCTCTGTGCACAGTGTTTAACTTGCTGGGGAATCGAACCCAGACCCTTCTGGCTGTGAGGGGACAGCACCGCCTGCGGCTCCACCACGCTGGGCTGTAAATGAAGTAAAAAGATGGAATGTTCTACAAATTTTGTACAAACCACGTCCTGCAAGTTCAGCAAATCAATTTTAATTACATAATAAAATATACAACACAGATCTCACACATACGCAAATACACACACGAGACACGGCGTTGTGTAATAATGTATAATCATTTATAATCATATATAATCATGAGGTGGGAATGAAATGCCAGGTGCTTCTTTTGTTTGTAACAGCTGTGGACGTGTGGAGGTTTGTACACTGCATGCACTGAAGTGACCACAGGCTGTAAACGACCCGGCAAAGGTCCAGACTTTCTGAGCTCTGAGCTTCTCCAGGCTCCTCTGATTCAACCAGGTCTCTATAATGCTGTCTATAAGACAAGGATGGACTTTGTTTATATTCGTGTGTAACACATGAGAGTAAACAAATAATTAGAACATCAACCCTTAGAATGACCTGCATTTACATTTATATAAACAACAACAAACACAATCTGTTTACACGAATAACACAATAATTTGTTTTTATATTGTTTATTTTTATTTTAAAGTTTCTCATCACTCAGTGTAGGCTGTAAACACTGTGTGACCCTGCCGACTAACGAGCTCAAGAAAAGCTAATTGAAGTCAGGAGTTATCAGACTTGGAGTCCAATCAATGAAATAATTTGGATTGGATGTGTGGGTTGGAGCTACTTCGACTTACAAAAACAATTCTCAGGAAGCATCTGCTGATGTGAACATTGCCTTGAAAAACAGATCTCTGAGAGAGGTGATCAATAACTGTTGATAAAGCTGGAAGGAGATACAAAGTAAACAGGAATCAATCAGCAGTTCCACAAACTCTCTACCCGGAGACGCTCCAGCACCGAGTCTGATCTCTGATCCGAGAGTTCAGAACTGGTTAATTTATTACTGTACAGTAATTAGCTGTAGGTTATTAAGCCTCTACCACGCTGGCCTACATACGTACATCCACCGCCGTCATGGTTACGAGGAGCGGGTCTGGTTGCCGTGTGTAGAGCTGCAGTGAGGCGTCTCTCCCGATGAACATTCAGAAGATATCTTGTTCAGACGTACCTGGAAGGTAGTTTATTGTCCGAGCTGTCCGAGCTCGTCTACACTGTACAGTAGGAGTGAGAAGCATTCACTGTTCACCACAGCTCCTCCAGCCTCAGCGTCCTCTCAGGTCCCCGCTGGTGCTAGCCGCAGGGCGGTAGACAGGAGGACAGATCTGTGCCTGAAGCTGAGAGATCTGACAGCTAGATCCCTCAGAGACCTTCAGCACACACCTTCACACTCCAGAGTGTTAAATACCTCACTATCTGAGAACAGCTGCAACAGGAAGAGCAGTCCCAGGAGATTCCGGGCAATACCGGGGTTCAGTCACACACACACACACACACACACACAGTTAGACATACACACACACACACACAGTTAGACATACACACACACACAGTCACACACACACACACAGTTAGACATACACACACACACAGTCACACACACATATACACACATATACACACAAGCCACACTTACACATATACACACACACACACACACAGTCAGACACACACCCACACACACATATACACACATATACACACAAGCCACACTCACACATACACACACACACAATCAGACACAGACACACACACACACACACACATACACACAAGCCACACACACACACACACACACACACACAAACACACACACACACACACACACACACACACATACACACAAGCCACACACACACACACACACACACACACAAACACACACACACACACACACATACACACAAGCCACACACATACACACACACACACACACACACACACACACACACACACACACACACACAGGCAAACACACACACACAGTCACACAAACACAGTCACACACACACACACACAACAGTCAGACACACAAAGAGACAAACACACACACACAATCAGACACACACAGGACCTACAGCCACAGTGCACTGACACTATATAGCCACTAAGTGGCAGCAGATTCATAAGTAAGTGAAAAATCAAAGGCAAAGTTGAGTGGAAGGAAAAGAAGGAGAGGAAGAAACACAGAGACGGAAAGAAGAGTAAACTGAGACCACATACCAAACCATAGACAGAAGAGTGATATGAAAGGTGGAACTACTGGGAGGAGCAAGCAGTCAAAACATCTCTTCTTTTGTTTTACTCCTTCTCACACACACACACACACACACACACACACACACACACACACACACACACACAAGCCAATTCCATTTCTAATAAGGAGCAGCGGAATTCCATTAATGCATTCCTGTTTGATTCAGAGCAGCCAAATTTGTAACCGAAGGAAACAGATGGCTCGAGCTGTTCTGGATTTAACGCTGCAACACGACAGCAGCACTAAAGTAATTAATTAATCTTATAAACCCCATAATAAGCTTAAACACAGCCTGTAGACATTGTGCTGAATACCAGAAACACATACAGGACTTTTTTAGTTCTAAGGTGTCTTACTGATACACAAGCTCACACCCAGCACTGATCAGCTCTCACATACAGAATAACAGCAATACAGATCAATACTGACAGTCCTGCTTAAACAGATACATCACTTTGACTGGATGAGATAAGAGACCTATTCAGATTCCACATACAAGTTCCTTCATAGCAGCAGATATTAAGAAGAAGAGCGTTTACAAAAATACCTTTATACTATTATATCATCTCTGTCTAAAGAAAAACAATCATTTAAATAAAGCAGCTGCTGTTTACATTGTGTGAAAGTGTTACGATGAATGGACCAATAGAAATGCTTAAAAATAGCTTGGAAAAAAATCTGGTTCCATTAAAAATAAAGGCAGTTTTTGTTCTGTCCTGTAAAGTTTCCATTTTGGAGACACTTGTTTTTCTCTGGACAGAGACGAGAGATAATTATAAGTATGTTGTATTTGAAGTGTTGCTCTGATCACATGTGGGTCTCAAGCTGTATAATCAAGCTTACGTGCAAACATAGTGAATATCTTCTTTCATTTCTGGTCCAGTTTTAACCATGGCAGCATCTGAAATCTCCTACTCGTCTACTACTCAGCAGTGAATCAGTAGGCGAGCGCGGCTAGTATGTCTGAATACTCAGTAGTGAATCAGTAGGTGAGCGTGGCTAGTATGTCTGAATACTCAGTAGTGAATCAGAAGGTGAGCGTGGCTAGTATGTCTGAATACTCAGTAGTAAATCAGTAGGCGAGCGTGGCTAGTATGTCTGAATACTCAGTAGTGAATCAGAAGGTGAGCGTGGCTAGTATGTCTGAATACTCAGTAGTGAATCAGTAGGTGAGCGTGGCTAGTATGTCTGAATACTCAGTAGTGAATCAGTAGGTGAGCGTGGCTAGTATGTCTGAATACTCAGTAGTAAATCAGTAGTGAGTGTAGTTAGTATGTCTGAATACTCAGTAGTAAATCAGTAGGCGAGCGTGGCTAGTATGTCTGAATACTCAGTAGTGAATCAGAAGGTGAGCGTGGCTAGTATGTCTGAATACTCAGTAGTGAATCAGTAGGTGAGCGTGGCTAGTATGTCTGAATACTCAGTAGTGAATCAGTAGGTGAGCGTGGCTAGTATGTCTGAATACTCAGTAGTGAATCAGTAGGTGAGCGTGGCTAGTATGTCTGAATACTCAGTAGTAAATCAGTAGGTGAGCGTGGCTAGTATGTCTGAATACTCAGTAGTAAATCAGTAGGCGAGCGTGGCTAGTATGTCTGAATACTCAGTAGTGAATCAGTAGGCGAGCGCGGCTAGTATGTCTGAATACTCAGTAGTGAATCAGTAGGTGACCGTGGCTAGTATGTCTGAATACTCAGTAGTGAATCAGTAGGTGAGCGTGGCTAGTATGTCTGAATACTCAGTAGGTATAAACAGAGCTTTTATATGAATAGCAGGACGTTTACGGTGGTGGTCTGAGGTGTTGCATCCTGTGTTGGTAAGATGGTGGATGTAGTACGTCTGAGATTGAGCAGCTACTAAAACTCTCGTACTGAAACTGTCTACTAGTCTCCCACTCGAGCAGAACATACTGACTCTAATCCAGTACCTACTGACTAGTAGGAGAAATTTAGACGCACCCGAAGACAGCAAGACAGCAGGTCAGGACCTAACACCGTACATGCATGTAAACACTGTTTAGGAACCCAGATACAACTTCTCTTCAGGGCACGCAGGGGTGGGGGGAGCATAGGTACATAAAGAGACCGACAGTACGTGTCACAGTGACCACAGAGTGGTGGGTAATGGTGGGATGTGGCTCCAGGGCTCGGTTGTATGGGGGGTTTATAAGGAAATGCTGGCCTGACCTGTCTCTCCTGATGAAGTGTTGGGCACGGCGGCTGAGCTGGATTAGGGATTTGTCACACCTGATAAGTGTGATCCCCTGTAGTGCTGGGGGCTCTGATCTTACCTGCCTCTTCTGTAGATCATCCAGGCTTGGCGAGCAGCTCTGGCTCAAGTCTTCTCACAATACAAAACATAAGACACAAATCCTCACACATCACCTGCAGCTCCCTCAGCCCCTCCGTCTCTCCGCGTCCTGGAACACGGATCAAACAACACATAACTCAGCCGCCCCAGCGGTTCCTTCTTCTCCAGGCTGTACCTGAGAGAACCGAGCAGAGCTGTCACTGCCGATTACACGGCTAGTCCAGAAATCACCTGATCACTTTGATGATTAACTAAGTAATCTGAATCTGAAAACTCACCACATATAACACATAATCTAAAGATTCCAAATACTTTACAGTCTTAAAAAGCATTAACTGATCAGCCATAACAATAAACCACCTCCCTGTATCTCCACCCACTGTCCACTGTATCAGCTCCACTGACCATACAGGACCTCCACTCACTGTCCACTGTATCAGCTCCACTGACCATACAGGACCTCCACTCACTGTCCACTGTATCAGCTCCACTGACCATACAGGACCTCCACTCACTGTTCACTGTATCAGCTCCACTGACCATACAGGACCTCCACTCACTGTCCACTGTATCAGCTCCACTGACCATACAGGACCTCCACTCACTGTCCACTGTATCAGCTCCACTGACCATACAGGACCTACACTCACTGTCCACTGTATCAGCTCCACTGACCATACAGGACCTCCACTCACTGTCCACTGTATCAGCTCCACTGACCATACAGGACCTCCACTCACTGTCCACTGTATCAGCTCCACTGACCATACAGGACCTCCACTCACTGTCCACTGTATCAGCTCCACTGACCATACAGGACCTACACTCACTGTCCACTGTATCAGCTCCACTGACCATACAGGACCTACACTCACTGTCCACTGTATCAGCTCCACTGACCATACAGGACCTACACTCACTGTCCACTGTATCAGCTCCACTGAACATACAGGACCTGTGGAGATAGAAGAAGGTGGGATTATTAGTGGATTAATAGAATACACAATCTATCTTATCTTTATTCAAAGTGTCTGTGAATGGCTCAGAATTCATGAAGAGGGTAAATGAAACATTTAATTATCTTTTTTAATCAAGTAATTGAGCTAATCAGGATAGTGTGTATTAGCAATGACCCCCAGTTCTTCTCAGATTGACCAATCCTGGTCTAGACACCGATTAAACCCTGACTGGCACCATATACCCCCTCCCCCCCACCCCCCACCCACCCCAACAGGTCAGAGAGTCGCACTCAGGTCGGGATGGCTGTCTGGACTGCTGAGGCGTGCTGCACTGCGGCGAGCGCGTTCGTTCCCACCGTCTCTCTCGGCACACGGGCCTATCCCCACCTATCCCCTCCGTGGCCGTTTGATGTAGCAGAGGATGGCAGGGGAAAGGAGGGGGGTGGGGAACTGAGGGAGCAGTTTGGGAGAGTTAATGCTGCACATATGGCCAGCCTGGCAGGCCTGCAGTGGGCCCTGGCTGTGTTTAAAAGAGATCAGATGAAAGGGTGGGGCGGGCTTGGGGGGGATTCCTGTATATGAACACCTATTACTTTGTTTCTAAAGTCTTTGAAAAGAGGAGGCAGCAACCAAAGGCTCGAAGACTTACACCTCGTGCTGATGTCTCCTCAAACCTGGTTTCTCATCGTAGCAGGAATGAGGACTTCATCAGACGACCAGACGGGAGCGTGCTCGAGAACACGAGAACAGAAACACTAACATTTCCATCCTTATCAGCTTTTTAGACATTTCCCTTTCAAAATCACTTACAACAACAAGGACCTGCATTTCAGCCACCACCGTTTCTAAGGCGACTGGAGAAAGCTCGAGTACACACACACACACACACACTCACACACACACACACACACACACACACACACTCACACACACACACACACACACACACACGATGAGGAGGCTCTCTGTCCTGTCTTATCAGAAAGTGTGTGCACCTGCATTATTGGCACAGGGCTGGTGTCATACGGGGGTCATTGTATAGCTGCATGACATCATAGGTCCACCTCTGCTGTCAGGCTGACGGGGGCGGAGCAGGAAGCAGCTGGCTGCATGTGTTGTTTCTGCAGAGATTATTATAGAACTGTGATAACATGTTATTCCAGCACAGCGCTCCACATCAGACTCACATCCAGCATAATATTCCACATCCTCCACTTAGGGGTGATATGATGGGGGAGAAGAGTGCACAGTATATAATAGTGTTCTAGAAAAAAGGTGCTTAAGGGTTAATCACATGGGCGTGGCTAGGCCAGTTATGTTATTTAGCTCCCTTTTTTCAAATACATGCAAATTATTAGTTTAAATCTTCTACACTTCATTCTCATTCATAACACACTGTGATCGCAGGGCAGGACGTGAAGCCACCAATCATATCACAGCTCCTAAACCATAAGCCAATCATATTAGACCTCATAAGCTAAAAGCCAATCAGCCTAGGCCTGGGGGTGGGTCTCTGGGTTTACTGGCTCTGCAACTGCTAAGATTCTGACTGAATAATCAATAAAATAAAGTATTTATAAAATCAATAATCTGCAGTGAAACTGTGAGGAGGTACAGAGTCTATACTTCCACCTCCGTATGAGTTTATTGTGGTGACTGTCAGAACAGCTGCTGTCAGGGTTATATAATATAATATAATACAATATAATATAATATAATATAATATAATATAATATAATATAATATAGTATAATATAATATAATATAATACAATACAATATAATATAATATAATATAATATAATACAATACAATATAATATAATATAATTTAATATAGTATAATATAATATAATACAATACAATATAATATAATATAATATAATATAATATAATTTAATATAGTATAATATAATATAATATATAATACAATACAATACAATATAATATAATATAATATAATATAATTTAAATATAGTATAATATAATATATAATACAATACAATACAATATAATATAATACAATATAATTTAATACAATACAATACAATACAATATAATATATATTATTACAATACAATATAATATAATATAATATAATATAATATAATATAATATAATATAATTTAATATAGTATAATATAATATATAATACAATACAATACAATACAATATAATATAATATAATTTAATACAATACAATACAATACAATATAATATAATATAATTTAATATAGTATAATATAATATATAATACAATACAATACAATACAATACAATATAATATAATACAATATAATTTAATACAATACAATATAATATAATATAATATAATATAATATAATACAATACAATACAATATAATATAATATAATATAATTTAATTTAATATAGTATAATATAATATATAATACAATACAATACAATACAATACAATGTAATATAATATAATATAATACAATATAATATAATATAATATAATATAATATAATACAATATAATATAACATAATATAATATAATATAATATAATATAATATAATATAATATAATATAATATAATATAATACAATATAATATAATATAATATAATATAATATAATATAATATAATATAATAGTTTGTTACTGAAGGTGGGAGGAGGAGGAAGCTGAAGGCTAACAGGACTGAAGGAGAAGATCTGATTAGAAATGAAGAAGAACGAGAGGAAGAGATTAAAATAATCATTAAAACTGATTTAACAGAGAAAATCCTGAAATTCTGTCTCCAAGCTCATTAAACACACCTACAGAGAGTGAACTGAGAGTGAGTTAAGAGTGCGCTGAGAGTGATCTGAGACTGAACTGAGACTGGACTGAGAGTGGACTGAGAGTGAACAGAGAGTGAACTGGTCTATGATCCGTGTATCTGGGTTATATATGTAGGAGACAGCATCGTCTGATTCACTACGTTTACAGATCAGAGTCTGATTCACTACGTTTACAGATCAAAGTCTGATTCACTATATTTACAGATCAGAGTCTGATTCACTACGTTTACAGATCAGAGTCTGATTTCACTACTTTTACAGATCAGAGTCTGATTCACTATATTTACAGATCAGAGTCTGATTTCACTACGTTTACAGATCAGAGTCTGATTTCACTACTTTTACAGATCAGAGTCTGATTCACTATGTTTACAGATCAGAGTCTGATTCATTATGTTTACAGATCAGAGTCTGATTCATTATTTTTACAGATCAGAGTTTGATTCACTACGTTTACAGATCAGAGTCTGATTCACTATGTTTACAGATCAGAGTCTGATTTCACTACAATCACAGATCAGAGTCTGATTTCACTACGTTTACAGATCAGAGTCTGATTCACTACGTTTACAGATCAGAGTCTGATTCACTACATTTACTGATCAGAGTCTGAATCACTACGTTTACAGATCAGAGTCTGATTCACTACTTTTACAGATCAGAGTCTGATTCACTACGTTTACAGATCAGAGTCTGATTTCACTACTTTTACAGATCAGAGTCTAATTCACCATGTTTACAGATCAGAGTCTAATTCACTATGTTTACAGATCAGAGTCTGATTTCACTACGTTTACAGATCAGAGTCTGATTCACTACTTTTACAGATCAGAGTCTGATTTCACTACGTTTACAGATCAGAGTCTAATTCACTATGTTTACAGATCAGAGTCTGATTTCACTACTTTTACAGATCAGAGTCTGATTCACTACTTTTACAGATCAGAGTCTGATTTCACTACGTTTACAGATCAGAGTCTAATTCAATATGTTTACAGATCAGAGTCTGATTTCACTACGTTTACAGATCAGAGTCTAATTCACTATGTTTACAGATCAGAGTCTGATTCACTATGTTTACAGATCAGAGTCTGATTCACTATGTTTACAGATCAGAGTCTGATTTCACTACGTTACAGATCAGAGTCTAATTCACTATGTTTACAGATCAGAGTTATTGACGCTCCTGGTTAATCAATAACAGATAAATTATTATTTTTTCAGTTTGAGAGATGACATCATCACACACCTCCTCTACCTCCTCCCAGTCCGCTCTGAGGGGTTTAGGGACAGACTGGAGGAGGACCCTCGGTGAGGAGGTGAGTGTGAGTTCTGATATGGGGGTCTCTCCCAGACTGGCCGGTTAACGGAGTGTAGTGTCCGGCGGGGAGCGGTGGTCAGCCCACGGAGCGGCTCTGAGACGGTGAGACGAGCTCCAGTCAGGGAGGCGGTGTAACCTCCACAGGTCGCCGCTCCGCCCGTCACGCTGAACGGAAACCACGCGGTCTCGTAATCGCGGCCGGCCAGTGGTGAGAGGAGTGAGGGAGGTGAAGGAGTGAGGGGAGTGAAGGAGTGAAGCGCGCGGGCTGGAAAGGCTGCCAGTCGGAGACGGGTGTCCTCTCTCTCTCTTCTTCCCAGCGCCATGCACGAGCTCCCCCTCGCGCCCTCACTTCCACGGTGGCAATACGTCGCAAATGTGCGGCAGAACATGATGCCCCGGTACG
>CM038714.1:20534577-20558863 GCA_021613375.1 Megaleporinus macrocephalus
ATCTGAGGAACCCAAACCTCACAGTAAAGAATGTTCCTCCTGAGACAGCTGAAGAAATTCCACCTGAGTCTGATGATGCAGGTCTACAGAGCGATCCATCCTCACATCATCTTTAACCCTCTGGTTTGGATGAAGGTAAAGGTGCTGCTGGTTTACTCCAGTATCCGCACTAACAGAGTCAGTCACAGTCCTACAGAAGCGCGTCCTTCAGCCCATAGAAGAGCGTCTCCGTGTAGGAGGCTGTAAGTAGTGAAGGTGATTGTATGGAAGCTGACACTGATTCCATTACTCTAAACTCTAAACCACTCCACATATTCAAGTGCTTGTAGTAGCTTCATTTTTCTGCCAGTCCTCATGTCAGAGCTTCTCAATCAACAGCTCTTCAGAAGCTCTCGCAGCCACTACAAAGCATCACATCACAGCAAGATGAAGTGTCGCCCCCCCCTCTGTACAGCCAGCGCCGTGTTCAGTAGTGAAATAACAGAGCTAACGACACGCCAGCCAATTGTGTCAGTGAATCAGAGTGTCAGATCAAATCATCTCAATATCTGCACACATACCAAAGACCTAGTGAGGAGCAGTGTGTCTGTGTGGAGTGTGTACGGTCTCTCAGTGTCTGTGTGGAGTGTGTACGGTCTCTCAGTGTCTGTGTGGAGTGTGTATGGTCTCCCAGTGTCTGTGTGGAGTGTGTACGGTCTCTCAGTGTCTGTGTGGAGTGTGTATGGTCTCTCAGTGTCTGTGTGGAGTGTGTACGGTCTCCCAGTGTTTGTGTGTAGTGTGTATGGTCTCTCAGTGTTTTTGTGTAGTGTGTATGGTCTCTCAGTGTCTGTGTGGAGTGTGTATGGTCTCTCAGTGTTTGTGTGTAGTGTGTATGGTCTCCCAGTGTCTGTGTGGAGTGTGTATGGTCTCTCAGTGTCTGTGTGGAGTGTGTATGGTCTCTCAGTGTCTGTGTGGAGTCTGTATGGTCTCTCAGTGTCTGTGTGGAGTGTGTACGGTCTCTCAGTGTCTGTGTGGAGTGTGTATGGTCTCCCAGTGTCTGTGTGGAGTCTGTATGGTCTCCCAGTGTGTGTGTGGAGTCTGTATGGTCTCCCAGTGTCTGTGTGGAGTCTGTATGGTCTCCCAGTTTCTGTGTGGAGTGTGTATGATCTCTCAGTGTCTGTGTGGAGTGTGTATGGTCTCCCAGTGTCTGTGTGGAGTGTGTACGGTCTCCCAGTGTCTGTGTGGAGTGTGTATGGTTTCCCAGTGTCTGTGTGGAGTGTGTACGGTCTCCCAGTGTCTGTGTGGAGTGTGTACGGTCTCTCAGTGTCTGTGTGGAGTGTGTACGGTCTCTCAGTGTCTGTGTGGAGTGTGTATGGTTTCCCAGTGTCTGTGTGGAGTGTGTACGGTCTCCCAGTGTCTGTGTGGAGTGTGTACGGTCTCTCAGTGTCTGTGTGGAGTGTGTACGGTCTCTCAGTGTCTGTGTGGAGTGTGTACGGTCTCTCAGTGTCTGTGTGGAGTGTGTACGGTCTCTCAGTGTCTGTGTGGAGTGTGTACGGTCTCCCAGTGTCTGTGTGGAGTGTGTACGGTCTCTCAGTGTCTGTGTGGAGTGTGTACGGTCTCTCAGTGTCTGTGTGGAGTGTGTATGGTTTCCCAGTGTCTGTGTGGAGTGTGTACGGTCTCCCAGTGTCTGTGTGGAGTGTGTACGGTCTCTCAGTGTCTGTGTGGAGTGTGTACGGTCTCTCAGTGTCTGTGTGGAGTGTGTACGGTCTCTCAGTGTCTGTGTGGAGTGTGTACGGTCTCTCAGTGTCTGTGTGGAGTGTGTACGGTCTCTCAGTGTCTGTGTGGAGTGTGTATGGTCTCTCAGTGTCTGTGTGGAGTGTGTATTTTAGTTTAGGTTGGCCCACCTTCACCAGAATAACCCCAGTGAGGCGTCTTCCATTAACCAGTAAACACCACATTTCTCTCTTTAATACTTGCTGTGTACGTTCAGCTGGTCTCTGGTGAATACTAAAAGGCTGATGGAGGATTTATAATGTTTGATTTCTGCTGAATACAAATTCACTCGCTTTATCCAGGAAAGTGGAACAAAAGCAAACAAGAAAAAAAAAACGACTGGCTTCCATTTATATTAGACATGGCAACCCAGACTGATGTAGCATCGCAAGCATGAGAGGCTCATTTATTGATATTTCCACCTCTTACATTTTAGCATGAAATAAATTATTTACACACACACACCAGAGTCCCAAACCTGAGCTCAGCGAGGGCCCATCCGTTATCCGGCTTTGCAGTGACCGATGATAACACCACTGTAGTGTAATCCGTCTGAGATGGAGTGAAGCCGTGGAGCTACTGTAGGGTCTGTGGATCTGATTCATTTATTCACTTCAGGATCTGCGTGTTTTGGAAACGTGAGCTGAATGCACAATTTCAGATCTTTCCAGAAGAAGCCATTTCTTCTCCTCACAAGCAGAGTCTGCAGCACTCAGCTAAAAATACCTGCAGCTCCAGATAGTCGGGCAGGGGGACGGCGGAGAGCCGGTGGCACCGTTATCTCAGGGTCTGGTCTTCTCTGACTGAGGCTGAGGGAAGAGAGGAGAAAAAACAAAACTGCTGACCTCAGGTTTGGTCAGCCCCCGTTTGTGGTGCTGTCATAATGAGGTGAAATCCAATAGGCTGCTTTCTAATTAGGGTCAGAGGTCAACCTGAGGAAACCAAGCGACAGCAAGCCCATCTAGCGCGTTCCACATTAGGAGGAGGAAAATAATTGATTGGAGTCCGTAGTGGTTTCCACCGAGCTGTTGTCTTCGTACGATCTATTCTGGGCTTAACCCACAGAGGTGGCAGCTAGAGTGGATTTATCAGGAGGTTCTGAGGTTATTTCAAATGTTAATTAAGGTGTACAGTGTGGAGTCTCCTCAGCTTTCATTTTCCTGAATGTTCCCATTAAGTGGAGACAATCTCGCCTGAAGAGACGCTACCAGTAATATGTGGGTCGTGTGCAAAACCCATTATAGTTAAATCACTACAGCGAGACACAATAAAGCAGCTCAGCAGCTCATATATCCGGAGGTGAGTCTGTATGTGGGAGTAACCAGCATTCACTGTATATGAACATACTGACCACTACACCACCGTACTAACCACTACACCACCGTACTAACCACTACACCACCATACTAACCACTACACCACCGTACTAACCACTACACCACCATACTAACCACTACACCACCATACTGACCACTACACCACCGTACTAACCACTACACCACCGTACTAACCACTACACCACCGTACTAACCACTACACCACCATACTAACCACTACACCACCATACTAACCACTACACCACCATACTGACCACTACACCACCATACTAACCACTACACCACCATACTAACCACTACACCACCGTACTAACCACTACACCACCGTACTAACCACTACACCACCATACTAACCACTACACCACCGTACTAACCACTACACCACCGTACTAACCACTACACCACCATACTAACCACTACACCACCATACTGACCACTACACCACCATACTGACCACTACACCACCGTACTGACCACTACACCACCGTACTGACCACTACACCACCGTACTGACCACTACACCACCGTACTAACCACTACACCACCATACTAACCACTACACCACCATACTAACCACTACACCACCATACTGACCACTACACCACCTTACTGACCACTACACCACCTTACTAACACTACACCACCATACTAACCACTACACCACCATACTAACCACTACACCACCGTACTGACCACTACACCACCGTACTAACCACTACACCACCATACTAACCACTACACCACCGTACTGACCACTACACCACCGTACTAACCACTACACCACCGTACTAACCACTACACCACCATACTAATCACTACACCACCTTACTGACCACTACACCACCATACTGACCACTACACCACCGTACTAACCACTACACCACCATACTAACCACTACACCACCATACTAACCACTACACCACCGTACTAACCACTACACCACCTTACTAACCACTACACCACCTTACTAACACTACACCACCATACTGACCACTACACCACCATACTAACCACTACACCACCATACTAACCACTACACCACCGTACTAACCACTACACCACCATACTAACCACTACACCACCATACTGACCACTACACCACCATACTAACCACTACACCACCATACTAACCACTACACCACCGTACTAACCACTACACCACCATACTAACCACTACACCACCATACTGACCACTACACCACCGTACTAACCACTACACCACCTTACTAACCACTACACCACCTTACTAACACTACACCACCATACTGACCACTACACCACCGTACTGACCACTACACCACCGCACTAACCACTACACCACCGTACTAACCACTACACCACCGTACTAACCACTACACCACCGTACTAACCACTACACCACCATACTGACCACTACACCACCATACTGACCACTACACCACCGTACTAACCACTACACCACCGTACTAACCACTACACCACCGTACTAACCACTACACCACCGTACTAACCACTACACCACCATACTAACCACTACACCACCGTACTAACCACTACACCACCATACTAACCACTACACCACCGTACTAACCACTACACCACCGTACTAACCACTACACCACCATACTAACCACTACACCACCATACTGACCACTACACCACCATACTGACCACTACACCACCATACTGACCACTACACCACCGTACTAACCACTACACCACCGTACTGACCACTACACCACCGTACTGACCACTACACCACCATACTAACCACTACACCACCGTACTGACCACTACACCACCGTACTAACCACTACACCACCATACTAACCACTACACCACCATACTAACCACTACACCACCATACTGACCACTACACCACCTTACTGACCACTACACCACCTTACTAACACTACACCACCATACTAACCACTACACCACCATATTAACCACTACACCACCGTACTGACCACTACACCACCGTACTGACCACTACACCACCGTACTAACCACTACACCACCATACTAACCACTACACCACCGTACTGACCACTACACCACCGTACTAACCACTACACCACCATACTAACCACTACACCACCATACTAATCACTACACCACCTTACTGACCACTACACCACCATACTGACCACTACACCACCGTACTAACCACTACACCACCATACTAACCACTACACCACCATACTAACCACTACACCACCGTACTAACCACTACACCACCTTACTAACCACTACACCACCTTACTAACACTACACCACCATACTGACCACTACACCACCATACTAACCACTACACCACCATACTAACCACTACACCACCGTACTAACCACTACACCACCATACTAACCACTACACCACCGTACTAACCACTACACCACCGTACTAACCACTACACCACCATACTAACCACTACACCACCATACTAACCACTACACCACCATACTGACCACTACACCACCATACTAACCACTACACCACCATACTGACCACTACACCACCATACTAACCACTACACCACCATACTGACCACTACACCACCATACTGACCACTACACCACCATACTAACTACCACACCACCATACTAACCACTACACCACCATACTAACCACTACACCACCATACTAACCACTACACCACCATACTAATCACTACACCACCTTACTGACCACTACACCACCATACTAACCACTACACCACCATACTGACCACTACACCACCGTACTAACCACTACACCACCATACTAACCACTACACCACCATACTGACCACTAAACCACCATACTAACCACTACACCACCATACTAACCACTACACCACCATACTAACCACTACACCACCATACTAATCACTACACCACCTTACTGACCACTACACCACCGTACTAACCACTACACCACCGTACTAACCACTACACCACCATACTAACCACTACACCACCATACTAACCACTACACCACCATACTAACCACTACACCACCGTACTAACCACTACACCACCATACTGACCACTACACCACCGTACTAACCACTACACCACCGTACTAACCACTACACCACCATACTAACCACTACACCACCATACTGACCAGTACACCACCGTACTAACCACTACACCACCATACTGACCACTACACCACCGTACTAACCACTACACCACCATACTGACCACTACACCACCATACTAACCACTACACCACCATACTAACCACTACACCACCGTACTAACCACTACACCACCGTACTAACCACTACACCACCATACTGACCACTACACCACCGTACTAACCACTACACCACCGTACTAACCACTACACCACCATACTAACCACTACACCTTCCTCTGTGCACAGTGTTTAACTTGCTGGGGAATCGAACCCAGACCCTTCTGGCTGTGAGGGGACAGCGCCGCCTGCGGCTCCACCACGCTGGGCTGTAAATGAAGTAAAAAGATGGAATGTTCTACAAATTTTGTACAAACCACGTCCTGCAAGTTCAGCAAATCAATTTTAATTACATAATAAAATATACAACACAGATCTCACACATACGCAAATACACACACGAGACACGGCGTTGTGTAATAATGTATAATCATTTATAATCATATATAATCATGAGGTGGGAATGAAATGCCAGGTGCTTCTTTTGTTTGTAACAGCTGTGGACGTGTGGAGGTTTGTACACTGCATGCACTGAAGTGACCACAGGCTGTAGACGACCCGGCAAAGGTCCAGACTTTCTGAGCTCTGAGCTTCTCCAGGCTCCTCTGATTCAACCAGGTCTCTATAATGCTGTCTATAAGACAAGGATGGACTTTGTTTATATTCGTGTGTAACACATGAGAGTAAACAAATAATTAGAACATCAACCCTTAGAATGACCTGCATTTACATTTATATAAACAACAACAAACACAATCTGTTTACACGAATAACACAATAATTTGTTTTTATATTGTTTATTTTTATTTTAAAGTTTCTCATCACTCAGTGTAGGCTGTAAACACTGTGTGACCCTGCCGACTAACGAGCTCAAGAAAAGCTAATTGAAGTCAGGAGTTATCAGACTTGGAGTCCAATCAATGAAATAATTTGGATTGGATGTGTGGGTTGGAGCTACTTCGACTTACAAAAACAATTCTCAGGAAGCATCTGCTGATGTGAACATTGCCTTGAAAAACAGATCTCTGAGAGAGGTGATCAATAACTGTTGATAAAGCTGGAAGGAGATACAAAGTAAACAGGAATCAATCAGCAGTTCCACAAACTCTCTACCCGGAGACGCTCCAGCACCGAGTCTGATCTCTGATCCGAGAGTTCAGAACTGGTTAATTTATTACTGTACAGTAATTAGCTGTAGGTTATTAAGCCTCTACCACGCTGGCCTACATACGTACATCCACCGCCGTCATGGTTACGAGGAGCGGGTCTGGTTGCCGTGTGTAGAGCTGCAGTGAGGCGTCTCTCCGATGAACATTCAGAAGATATCTTGTTCAGACGTACCTGGAAGGTAGTTTATTGTCCGAGCTGTCCGAGCTCGTCTACACTGTACAGTAGGAGTGAGAAGCATTCACTGTTCACCACAGCTCCTCCAGCCTCAGCGTCCTCTCAGGTCCCCGCTGGTGCTAGCCGCAGGGCGGTAGACAGGAGGACAGATCTGTGCCTGAAGCTGAGAGATCTGACAGCTAGATCCCTCAGAGACCTTCAGCACACACCTTCACACTCCAGAGTGTTAAATACCTCACTATCTGAGAACAGCTGCAACAGGAAGAGCAGTCCCAGGAGATTCCGGGCAATACCGGGGTTCAGTCACACACACACACACACACACACACAGTTAGACATACACACACACACACACAGTTAGACATACACACACACACAGTCACACACACACACACAGTTAGACATACACACACACACAGTCACACACACATATACACACATATACACACAAGCCACACTCACACATATACACACACACACACACAGTCAGACACACACCCACACACACATATACACACATATACACACAAGCCACACTCACACATACACACACACACAATCAGACACAGACACACACACACACACACACACATACACACAAGCCACACACACACACACACACACACACACACACACACACACAAACACACACACATACACACAAGCCACACACATACACACACACACACACACACACACACACACACACACACAGGCAAACACACACACACAGTCACACAAACACAGTCACACACACACACACACACAAACAGTCAGACACACAAAGAGACAAACACACACACACAATCAGACACACACAGGACCTACAGCCACAGTGCACTGACACTATATAGCCACTAAGTGGCAGCAGATTCATAAGTAAGTGAAAAATCAAAGGCAAGTTGAGTGGAAGGAAAAGAAGGAGAGGAAGAAACACAGAGACGGAAAGAAGAGTAAACTGAGACCACATACCAAACCATAGACAGAAGAGTGATATGAAAGGTGGAACTACTGGGAGGAGCAAGCAGTCAAAACATCTCTTCTTTTGTTTTACTCCTTCTCACACACACACACACACACACACACACACACACACACACACACACACACAAGCCAATTCCATTTCTAATAAGGAGCAGCGGAATTCCATTAATGCATTCCTGTTTGATTCAGAGCAGCCAAATTTGTAACCGAAGGAAACAGATGGCTCGAGCTGTTCTGGATTTAACGCTGCAACACGACAGCAGCACTAAAGTAATTAATTAATCTTATAAACCCCATAATAAGCTTAAACACAGCCTGTAGACATTGTGCTGAATACCAGAAACACATACAGGACTTTTTTAGTTCTAAGGTGTCTTACTGATACACAAGCTCACACCCAGCACTGATCAGCTCTCACATACAGAATAACAGCAATACAGATCAATACTGACAGTCCTGCTTAAACAGATACATCACTTTGACTGGATGAGATAAGAGACCTATTCAGATTCCACATACAAGTTCCTTCATAGCAGCAGATATTAAGAAGAAGAGCGTTTACAAAAATACCTTTATACTATTATATCATCTCTGTCTAAAGAAAAACAATCATTTAAATAAAGCAGCTGCTGTTTACATTGTGTGAAAGTGTTACGATGAATGGACCAATAGAAATGCTTAAAAATAGCTTGGAAAAAAATCTGGTTCCATTAAAAATAAAGGCAGTTTTTGTTCTGTCCTGTAAAGTTTCCATTTTGGAGACACTTGTTTTTCTCTGGACAGAGACGAGAGATAATTATAAGTATGTTGTATTTGAAGTGTTGCTCTGATCACATGTGGGTCTCAAGCTGTATAATCAAGCTTACGTGCAAACATAGTGAATATCTTCTTTCATTTCTGGTCCAGTTTTAACCATGGCAGCATCTGAAATCTCCTACTCCTCTACTACTCAGCAGTGAATCAGTAGGCGAGCGCGGCTAGTATGTCTGAATACTCAGTAGTGAATCAGTAGGTGAGCGCGGCTAGTAGGTCTGAATACTCAGTAGTGAATCAGTAGGTGAGCGTGGCTAGTATGTCTGAATACTCAGTAGTGAATCAGTAGGTGAGCGCGGCTAGTATGTCTGAATACTCAGTAGTGAATCAGTAGGTGAGCGTGGCTAGTATGTCTGAATACTCAGTAGTGAATCAGTAGGTGAGCGTGGCTAGTATGTCTGAATACTCAGTAGGTATAAACAGAGCTTTTATATGAATAGCAGGACGTTTACGGTGGTGGTCTGAGGTGTTGCATCCTGTGTTGGTAAGATGGTGGATGTAGTACGTCTGAGATTGAGCAGCTACTAAAACTCTCGTACTGAAAACTGTCTACTAGTCTCCCACTCGAGCAGAACATACTGACTCTAATCCAGTACCTACTGACTAGTAGGAGAAATTTAGACGCACCCGAAGACAGCAAGACAGCAGGTCAGGACCTAACACCGTACATGCATGTAAACACTGTTTAGGAACCCAGATACAACTTCTCTTCAGGGCACGCAGGGGTGGGGGAGCATAGGTACATAAAGAGACCGACAGTACGTGTCACAGTGACCACAGAGTGGTGGGTAATGGTGGGATGTGGCTCCAGGGCTCGGTTGTATGGGGGGTTTATAAGGAAATGCTGGCCTGACCTGTCTCTCCTGATGAAGTGTTGGGCACGGCGGCTGAGCTGGATTAGGGATTTGTCACACCTGATAAGTGTGATCCCCTGTAGTGCTGGGGGCTCTGATCTTACCTGCCTCTTCTGTAGATCATCCAGGCTTGGCGAGCAGCTCTGGCTCAAGTCTTCTCACAATACAAAACATAAGACACAAATCCTCACACATCACCTGCAGCTCCCTCAGCCCCTCCGTCTCTCCGCGTCCTGGAACACGGATCAAACAACACATAACTCAGCCGCCCCAGCGGTTCCTTCTTCTCCAGGCTGTACCTGAGAGAACCGAGCAGAGCTGTCACTGCCGATTACACGGCTAGTCCAGAAATCACCTGATCACTTTGATGATTAACTGAGTAATCTGAATCTGAAAACTCACCACATATAACACATAATCTAAAGATTCCAAATACTTTACAGTCTTAAAAAGCATTAACTGATCAGCCATAACAATAAACCACCTCCCTGTATCTCCACCCACTGTCCACTGTATCAGCTCCACTGACCATACAGGACCTCCACTCACTGTCCACTGTATCAGCTCCACTGACCATACAGGACCTCCACTCACTGTCCACTGTATCAGCTCCACTGACCATACAGGACCTCCACTCACTGTCCACTGTATCAGCTCCACTGACCATACAGGACCTCCACTCACTGTCCACTGTATCAGCTCCACTGACCATACAGGACCTCCACTCACTGTCCACTGTATCAGCTCCACTGACCATACAGGACCTACACTCACTGTCCACTGTATCAGCTCCACTGACCATACAGGACCTCCACTCACTGTCCACTGTATCAGCTCCACTGACCATACAGGACCTCCACTCACTGTCCACTGTATCAGCTCCACTGACCATACAGGACCTCCACTCACTGTCCACTGTATCAGCTCCACTGACCATACAGGACCTCCACTCACTGTCCACTGTATCAGCTCCACTGACCATACAGGACCTCCACTCACTGTCCACTGTATCAGCTCCACTGACCATACAGGAGCTCCACTCACTGTCCACTGTATCAGCTCCACTGACCATACAGGACCTCCACTCACTGTCCACTGTATCAGCTCCACTGACCATACAGGACCTACACTCACTGTCCACTGTATCAGCTCCACTGAACATACAGGACCTGTGGAGATAGAAGAAGGTGGGATTATTAGTGGATTAATAGAATACACAATCTATCTTATCTTTATTCAAAGTGTCTGTGAATGGCTCAGAATTCATGAAGAGGGTAAATGAAACATTTAATTATCTTTTTTAATCAAGTAATTGAGCTAATCAGGATAGTGTGTATTAGCAATGACCCCCAGTTCTTCTCAGATTGACCAATCCTGGTCTAGACACCGATTAAACCCTGACTGGCACCATATACCCCCTCCCCCCCACCCCCCACCCACCCCAACAGGTCAGAGAGTCGCACTCAGGTCGGGATGGCTGTCTGGACTGCTGAGGCGTGCTGCACTGCGGCGAGCGCGTTCGTTCCCACCGTCTCTCTCGGCACACGGGCCTATCCCCGCCTATCCCCTCCGTGGCCGTTTGATGTAGCAGAGGATGGCAGGGGAAAGGAGGGGGGTGGGGAACTGAGGGAGCAGTTTGGGAGAGTTAATGCTGCACATATGGCCAGCCTGGCAGGCCTGCAGTGGGCCTGGCTGTGTTTAAAAGAGATCAGATGAAAGGGTGGGGCGGGCTTGGGGGGGATTCCTGTATATGAACACCTATTACTTTGTTTCTAAAGTCTTTGAAAAGAGGAGGCAGCAACCAAAGGCTCGAAGACTTACACCTCGTGCTGATGTCTCCTCAAACCTGGTTTCTCATCGTAGCAGGAATGAGGACTTCATCAGACGACCAGACGGGAGCGTGCTCGAGAACACAACGAGAACAGAAACACTAACATTTCCATCCTTATCAGCTTTTTAGACATTTCCCTTTCAAAATCACTTACAACAACAAGGACCTGCATTTCAGCCACCACCGTTTCTAAGGCGACTGGAGAAAGCTCGAGTACACACACACACACACACACTCACACACACACACACACACACACACACACACACACACGATGAGGAGGCTCTCTGTCCTGTCTTATCAGAAAGTGTGTGCACCTGCATTATTGGCACAGGGCTGGTGTCATACGGGGGTCATTGTATAGCTGCATGACATCATAGGTCCACCTCTGCTGTCAGGCTGACGGGGGCGGAGCAGGAAGCAGCTGGCTGCATGTGTTGTTTCTGCAGAGATTATTATAGAACTGTGATAACATGTTATTCCAGCACAGCGCTCCACATCAGACTCACATCCAGCATAATATTCCACATCCTCCACTTAGGGGTGATATGATGGGGGAGAAGAGTGCACAGTATATAATAGTGTTCTAGAAAAAAGGTGCTTAAGGGTTAATCACATGGGCGTGGCTAGGCCAGTTATGTTATTTAGCTCCCTTTTTTCAAATACATGCAAATTATTAGTTTAAATCTTCTACACTTCATTCTCATTCATAACACACTGTGATCGCAGGGCAGGACGTGAAGCCACCAATCATATCACAGCTCCTAAACCATAAGCCAATCATATTAGACCTCATAAGCTAAAAGCCAATCAGCCTAGGCCTGGGGGTGGGTCTCTGGGTTTACTGGCTCTGCAACTGCTAAGATTCTGACTGAATAATCAATAAAATAAAGTATTTATAAAATCAATAATCTGCAGTGAAACTGTGAGGAGGTACAGAGTCTATACTTCCACCTCCGTATGAGTTTATTGTGGTGACTGTCAGAACAGCTGCTGTCAGGGTTATATAATATAATATAATACAATATAATATAATATAATATAATATAATATAATATAATATAATATAATATAATATAATATAATATAATATAATATAATATAGTATAATATAATATAATATAATACAATACAATATAATATAATATAATATAATACAATACAATATAATATAATATAATTTAATATAGTATAATATAATATAATACAATACAATATAATATAATATAATATAATATAATATAATATAATATAATATAATTTAATATAGTATAATATAATATAATATATAATACAATACAATATAATATAATATAATATAATATAATATAATATAATATAATATAATTTAATATAGTATAATATAATATATAATACAATACAATACAATATAATATAATACAATATAATTTAATACAATACAATACAATACAATATAATATAATATAATACAATATAATATAATATAATATAATATAATATAATATAATATAATATAATATAATATAATATAATATAATACAATATAATATAATATAATATAATATAATATAATATAATTTAATATAGTATAATATAATATATAATACAATACAATACAATACAATATAATATAATATAATTTAATACAATACAATACAATACAATATAATATAATATAATTTAATATAGTATAATATAATATAATATAATACAATACAATACAATACAATACAATACAATACAATACAATACAATATAATATAATATAATATAATATAATAAAATACAATACAATACAATACAATATAATATAATATAATATAATATAATTTAATTTAATATAGTATAATATAATATATAATACAATACAATACAATACAATGTAATATAATATAATATAATACAATACAATATAATATAATATAATATAATACAATATAATATAACATAATATAATATAATATAATATAATATAATATAATATAATATAATATAATATAATAGTGTGTTACTGAAGGTGGGAGGAGGAGGAAGCTGAAGGCTAACAGGACTGAAGGAGAAGATCTGATTAGAAATGAAGAAGAACGAGAGGAAGAGATTAAAATAATCATTAAAACTGATTTAACAGAGAAAATCCTGAAATTCTGTCTCCAAGCTCATTAAACACACCTACAGAGAGTGAACTGAGAGTGAGTTAAGAGTGCGCTGAGAGTGATCTGAGACTGAACTGAGACTGGACTGAGAGTGGACTGAGAGTGAACAGAGAGTGAACTGGTCTATGATCCGTGTATCTGGGTTATATATGTAGGAGACAGCATCGTCTGATTCACTACGTTTACAGATCAGAGTCTGATTCACTACGTTTACAGATCAAAGTCTGATTCACTATATTTACAGATCAGAGTCTGATTTCACTACGTTTACAGATCAGAGTCTGATTTCACTACTTTTACAGATCAGAGTCTGATTCACTATATTTACAGATCAGAGTCTGATTTCACTACGTTTACAGATCAGAGTCTGATTTCACTACTTTTACAGATCAGAGTCTGATTCACTATGTTTACAGATCAGAGTCTGATTCATTATGTTTACAGATCAGAGTCTGATTCATTATTTTTACAGATCAGAGTTTGATTCACTACGTTTACAGATCAGAGTCTGATTCACTATGTTTACAGATCAGAGTCTGATTTCACTACAATCACAGATCAGAGTCTGATTTCACTACGTTTACAGATCAGAGTCTGATTCACTACGTTTACAGATCAGAGTCTGATTCACTACATTTACTGATCAGAGTCTGAATCACTACGTTTACAGATCAGAGTCTGATTCACTACTTTTACAGATCAGAGTCTGATTCACTACGTTTACAGATCAGAGTCTGATTTCACTACTTTTACAGATCAGAGTCTAATTCACCATGTTTACAGATCAGAGTCTAATTCACTATGTTTACAGATCAGAGTCTGATTTCACTACGTTTACAGATCAGAGTCTGATTCACTACTTTTACAGATCAGAGTCTGATTTCACTACGTTTACAGATCAGAGTCTAATTCACTATGTTTACAGATCAGAGTCTGATTTCACTACTTTTACAGATCAGAGTCTGATTCACTACTTTTACAGATCAGAGTCTGATTTCACTACGTTTACAGATCAGAGTCTAATTCAATATGTTTACAGATCAGAGTCTGATTTCACTACGTTTACAGATCAGAGTCTAATTCACTATGTTTACAGATCAGAGTCTGATTCACTATGTTTACAGATCAGAGTCTGATTCACTATGTTTACAGATCAGAGTCTGATTTCACTACGTTTACAGATCAGAGTCTAATTCACTATGTTTACAGATCAGAGTTATTGACGCTCCTGGTTAATCAATAACAGATAAATTATTATTTTTTCAGTTTTGAGAGATGACATCATCACACACCTCCTCTACCTCCTCCCAGTCCGCTCTGAGGGGTTTAGGGACAGACTGGAGGAGGACCCTCGGTGAGGAGGTGAGTGGAGTTCTGATATGGGGGTCTCTCCCAGACTGGCCGGTTAACGGAGTGTAGTGTCCGGCGGGGAGCGGTGGTCAGCCCACCGGAGCGGCTCTGAGACGGTGAGACGAGCTCCAGTCAGGGAGGCGGTGTAACCTCCACAGGTCGCCGCTCCGCCCGTCACGCTGAACGGAAACACGCGGTCTCGGTAAACGCGGCCGGCCAGTGTGAGAGAGTGAAGGAGTGAGGGAGTGAAGGAGTGAAGCGCGCGGGGCTGGAAAGCTGCCAGTCGGAGACGGGTGTCCTCTCTCTCTCTTCTTCCCAGCGCCATGCACGAGCTCCCCTCGCGCCTCACTTCCACGTGCAATACGACGCAAATGTGCGGCAGAACATGATGCCCCGGTACGGATCTCCGCCGAGGAGCTGGCTGGGGCTCCGCCTGCGGCTCGGTGAGTGTTTAAGACTTCGGTATAATCAGGTCTGGGTTTGTTCTAATGTGCTCCGCGAGCGACGAGCAGGTAAAGGTGAAAGAGTGACGTTTACTGTTTAACTATTTAACTATTTAACTGTGAGCGCGTTCTGACTTTCTGTGAGTTTATAAACAAAACATAAACAGTACAATGTAGAGGATCAGCTGTGAAGCAGGTACTTTATAGAGAGTGTGTGTGTGTGTGTGTGAGAGAGTGTGTGTGTGTGTGTGTGTGTGTGAGTGTGAGAGAGTGTGTGTGTGTGTGTGTGTTTGTGTGTGTGTGAGAATGTGTGTAAGTGTGTGTGTATCTCCAAAACAGTAACTTTACAGGAGAGAACAAAACATTATTTACTTTCAGTGGAAGTTAATGGAACCAGAAGTTTTGTTTTTTCCAAGCCATTTTGGAGCATTTCTATTGGTCCATTCCTTATTAAATATTCGCACTTTCAAATAATGTCGAAAAATGGCTATATATATATATATGTGTGTATGTGTGTGTGTGTGTGTGTGTGTGTATGTATATATGTGTGTGTGTGTGTGTGTGTATGTATATATGTGTGTGTGTGTGTGTGTGTGTGTGTATGTATATGTGTGTGTGTGTGTGTGTGTGTGTGTATGTATATATGTGTGTGTGTGTGTGTGTATGTATATATGTGTGTGTGTGTGTGTGTGTGTGTGTGTGTGTATGTATATATATATATATGTGTGTGTGTGTGTGTGTGTATGTATATGTGTGTGTGTGTGTATGTATATGTGTGTGTGTGTAGATGTATATAAATGTGTGTGTGTGTGTGTGTATGTATATATATATATATGTGTGTGTGTGTGTGTGTGTATGTATATGTGTGTGTGTGTGTATGTATATGTGTGTGTGTGTAGATGTATATAAATGTGTGTGTGTGTGTATGTATATGTGTATGTGTATGTATATATGTCTGTGTGTGTTTTGGCACTACTACAGAAATCAGCTTCCAGGCTGAGGATTTGATCAGTTACCCTCACTGGCCCTTCGTGATTGTATGTAATACCAATTAGTCGCTCTGCTTTACTTGGCGCCCCCAGCGCTGGTTTAAACTGGGATTAATCCGGTTAGGTTCTGTGTGTCAGGCCAGTTGGTGTGAATTCTCAGGGCAGCAGGTGTAACATGAGCTACAGGTCTAATCGAGACTTCTGGTGTGTACTGGAGCCTTACGGGCGTTACCACTGAGTACTGAATAGCTGGATGAGTGACGGTGGAACATGTGCCTCAGGCTGATGTTTGTGCAGCATTACTGCCATATCTGGCAACCTTAGTCTGGAGTTGTGACGCTGTGGTGGAGTGGTACTGAGGTGGATGGGGGGATTTCTTGCTCGTGTGTGATGCAGGTGGAGAATGTTTGTGGGTGTGGGAGTACTGGGACTCTGTTGGAGGGTGATGATGCGCTGACAGCTGCTCAGCTGAGATTCTGTTGTTATTTAAAAAGGGCGGAGAAATAAGGTGGTGTTGGAGCTGCAGGTGTTTACAGGTGTATAGTCAGTATTAGAAACATTCGTAGAGGTCGTAGAGTAGTAGGTGTTGGTTACCGAGTCGTACTTACTGAGGTTACTGAGTGAGGGCATAGAGACGCTCTGTAGGAAATACATTTATCCTCTCATTGTCTCGTCTGTGACGCCTCCAGTCGTAGTTTTGACCAGTGGTCTAATAAACTGAGCTCTAAGTGGTGCTTCTGGTTTATCAGCAGAGCTCAGAGATACTACTCCCTCCGTATTTTATGATATCATTTGGAATTTATAATCCACAGTGCGAGTCGTGTTTACTCGAATCTGAATAGAATTTGGCTCAGGGAACCTCGTTTGGGCTCCAGATCTAAACCACATACTAAACACAGTTTAAAAGTAGATGCTCTGCTCTGTATGGACGTGACTAACGCTGGTGTTTGGAACCGAGCACACTGCTAGACCAGTCTAAAGCAGATTGTGAACCACAGTGGGTTCAGATGAGTGTTATTATATATATTTTTTTATTTTAGCTCATTATTATGATGGTTGGAAAAAGATCTTGAGAATCGAAGGCAAGTGAACATGTTGTGTTCATCACAAGCCAGTCGTTATTAGTGCACTGTGATCGTTAACTGAATGTCTTCCTGCTTGCAAAACTTCCATTTTTATCATATTCAGCTTCTTAATGAGGGGCTGCATTGAGAGCCATATGTTACTAAAATGACAAACGGATGAACAAATGTTATGATGCCCCCTCGGCTAGTGCAGCCCAGCTGGAGCAGATGGATTATGAATAACATCAATAGACTTGGCTCGCAGGGAGTAATGGACACAAACTTGTTGTATATCATGTACACGGTCAGCTGGTACTGCACAGCACGTTACAGTGAAACGACCATCATACACAGTATTTCACAGAAATGACTACACAACTCACACTGTTAGAGATATTTGATTATATGTTTTCATGAGACAACACTGAAGATATGACACTTTGATACAGTGTACACTGACTACTTTACACTGATCTACAAGCTGTACACTGACTACTTTACACTGATCTAAAATCTGTACACTGTCTTCTTTACACTGTTCTACAAGCTGTACACTGACTACTTTACACTGATCTAAAATCTGTACACTGTCTTCTTTACACTGTTCTACAAGCTGTACACTGTCTACTTTACACTGTTCTACAAGCTGTACACTGACTACTTTACACTGATCTAAAATCTGTACACTGTCTTCTTTACACTGTTCTACAAGCTGTACACTGACTACTTTACACTGATCTAAAATCTGTACACTGTCTTCTTTACACTGTTCTACAAGCTGTACACTGTCTACTTTACACTGTTCTACAAGCTGTACACTGTCTACTTTACACTGATCTAAAATCTTTACACTGTCTTCTTTACACTGTTTTACAAGCTGTACACTGTCTACTTTACACTGTTCTACAAGCTGTACACTGTCTACTTTACACTGATCTAAAATCTGTACACTGTCTTCTTTACACTGTTCTACAAGCTGTACACTGTCTACTTTACACTGTTCTACAAGCTGTACACTGACTACTTTACACTGATCTACAAGCTGCACACTGACTACTTTACACTGTTCTACAAGCTGTACACTGTCTACTTTACACTGATCTAAAATCTGTACACTGTCTTCTTTACACTGTTCTACAAGCTGTACACTGTCTACTTTACACTGATCTACAAGCTGTACCCTGTCTACTTTACACTGTTCTACAAGCTGTACACTGTCTTCTTTACACTGATCTAAAATCTGTACACTGTCTTCTTTACACTGTTCTACAAGCTGTACACTGTCTACTTTACACTGATCTAAAATCTGTACACTGTCTTCTTTACACTGTTCTACAAGCTGTACACTGTCTACTTTACACTGTTCTACAAGCTGTACACTGTCTACTTTACACTGATCTAAAATCTGTACACTGACTACTTTACACTGATCTAAAATCTGTACACTGTCTTCTTTACACTGTTCTACAAGCTGTACACTGACTACTTTACACTGATCTAAAATCTGTACACTGTCTTCTTTACACTGTTCTACAAGCTGTACACTGACTACTTTACACTGATCTAAAATCTGTACACTGTCTTCTTTACACTGTTCTACAAGCTGTAAACTGTCTACTTTACACTGTTCTACAAGCTGTACATTGACTACTTTACACTGATCTAAAATCTGTACACTGTCTTCTTTACACTGTTCTACAAGCTGTACACTGACTACTTTACACTAATCTAAAATCTGTACACTGTCTTCTTTACACTGTTCTACAAGCTGTACACTGTCTACTTTACACTGTTCTACAAGCTGTACACTGTCTACTTTACACTGATCTAAAATCTTTACACTGTCTTCTTTACACTGTTTTACAAGCTGTACACTGTCTACTTTACACTGTTCTACAAGCTGTACACTGTCTACTTTACACTGATCTAAAATCTGTACACTGTCTTCTTTACACTGTTCTACAAGCTGTACACTGTCTACTTTACACTGTTCTACAAGCTGTACACTGACTACTTTACACTGATCTACAAGCTGCACACTGACTACTTTACACTGTTCTACAAGCTGTACACTGTCTACTTTACACTGATCTAAAATCTGTACACTGTCTTCTTTACACTGTTCTACAAGCTGTACACTGTCTACTTTACACTGATCTACAAGCTGTACCCTGTCTACTTTACACTGTTCTACAAGCTGTACACTGTCTTCTTTACACTGATCTAAAATCTGTACACTGTCTTCTTTACACTGTTCTACAAGCTGTACACTGTCTACTTTACACTGATCTAAAATCTGTACACTGTCTTCTTTACACTGTTCTACAAGCTGTACACTGTCTACTTTACACTGTTCTACAAGCTGTACACTGACTACTTTACACTGATCTAAAATCTGTACACTGTCTTCTTTACACTGTTCTACAAGCTGTACACTGTCTACTTTACACTGATCTACAAGCTGTACACTGTCTTCTTTACACTGTTCTACAAGCTGTACACTGTCTACTTTACACTGATCTACAAGCTGTACCCTGTCTACTTTACACTGTTCTGCAAGCTGTACACTGTCTACTTTACACTGATCTAAAATCTGTACACTGTCTTCTTTACACTGTTCTACAAGCTGTACACTGTCTACTTTACACAGTTCTACAAGCTGTACACTGTCTACTTTACACTGTTCTACAAGCTGTACACTGACTACTTTACACTGATCTACAAGCTGCACACTGACTACTTTACACTGTTCTACAAGCTGTACCCTGTCTACTTTACACTGTTCTACAAGCTGTACACTGTCTACTTTACACTGATCTAAAATCTGTACACTGTCTTCTTTACACTGTTCTACAAGCTGTACACTGTCTACTTTACACTGAGCTAAAATCTGTACACTGTCTTCTTTACACTGTTCTACAAGCTGTACACTGTCTACTTTACACTGATCTACAATCTGTACACTGTCTACTTTACACTGTTCTACAAGCTGCACACTGACTACTTTACACTGTTCTACAAGCTGTACACTGTCTACTTTACACTGATCTACAATCTGTACACTGTCTACTTTACACTGTTCTACAAGCTGCACACTGACTACTTTACACTGTTCTACAAGCTGCACACTGACTACTTTACACTTTTCTACAAGCTGTACACTGACTACTTTACACTGTTCTACAAGCTGTACACTGACTACTTTACACTGTTCTACAAGCTGTATACTGACTACTTTACACTGTTCTACAAGCTGTACACTGTCTACTTTACACTGTTCTACAAGCTGTACACTGTCTACTTTACACTGATCTAAAATCTGTACACTGTCTTCTTTACACTGTTCTACAAGCTGTACACTGTCTACTTTACACTGATCTACAAGCTGTACCCTGTCTACTTTACACTGATCTAAAATCTGTACACTGTCTACTTTACACTGATCTAAAATCTGTACACTGTCTACTTTACACTGATCTACAAGCTGTATACTGACTACTCTACACTGATCTACAATCTGTACACTGTCTACTTTACACTGTTCTACAAGCTGCACACTGACTACTTTACACTTTTCTACAAGCTGTACACTGACTACTTTACACTGTTCTACAAGCTGTACACTGACTACTTTACACTGTTCTACAAGCTGTACACTGACTACTTTACACTGTTCTACAAGCTGTATACTGACTACTTTACACTGTTCTACAAGCTGTACACTGTCTACTTTACACTGTTCTACAAGCAGTACACTGTCTACTTTACACTGATCTAAAATCTGTACACTGTCTTCTTTACACTGTTCTACAAGCTGTACACTGTCTACTTTACACTGTTCTACAAGCTGTACACTGTCTACTTTACACTGATCTAAAATCTGTACACTGTCTTCTTTACACTGTTCTACAAGCTGTACACTGTCTACTTTACACTGTTCTACAAGCTGTACACTGTCTACTTTACACTGATCTAAAATCTGTACACTGTCTTCTTTACACTGATCTAAAATCTGTACACTGTCTTCTTTACACTGTTCTACAAGCTGTACACTGTCTACTTTACACTGTTCTACAAGCTGTACACTCTACTTTACACTGATCTACAAGTTCTGCACTGATTACTGACTGGAGGCTCATGATGACCAGAGCCCGGTTCTGTTTGACTCCAGATGGACGTGCAGTGAGAGGAATAAACTGCACAGAAAGAGTGTCGTCTCCTCTCTGCTTCTCAGAAGTGGTCGTGTTCACTCCGGGTCCAGAGAGTGCGCGGTCTGCAGGCTTGACTGCCAGTCGCAGCCTTGTCATTAAAACTAACCCCTGCACATCAAGCTTCTCCAAATCACTACCATATGCTGGAGAAAGGCTGGTTCCCAGCGGCCGAGAAGCTCCCAGCCTAGTCTCTAATTTGTCAGAGCAAAATTAGATATGTGGGGGGGCCGGAGGCCTGGCGTGCCCCTGCACTCGCTCGCTCGCTCAGAGTTTTCATCTTAACCCTTTCTCACCTTCCACAAAGCAGCAGGAAACGAGTCTTCCTCCTCCTTCGCCGCTCTCTGCTCCTCTTTTGTGGGGAGATTGGATGTCGGCGGTGCTGCTGGGGGCTTTCTGTCATGGCTTTGTATGATACTGTAATTCTAGGACAGCCCATTCATGAAGATGTATGAAGCTGGTGGGCTCGCTGTGGTGGGTGGACTTCTTGAAAAGAGAGCTTTGTATCTCCCAACGCTCCGAAAAGTCACAGGTCCAAGTCTCGCTCACGTCCCAGCATGCACTTCACATTTGAATGAATGCAGTGCTTGTCTGTCTTGCTGTGTGGGTCAAGATATCCCCCCCTTCCCCAATACACACACACACACACACACACACACACACACACACATATGCTGGCTCGCAAAATCCACAGCAGTCTGGCCAGAAACTTTTGAGAAGCTCAGTTTCTGGGAAGCATAGGCAGCAGAAGAACTCGTTCAAGGCTGGTTAAGCTGGACTCCTAATCCTGTGTGAGATAGAAACCGTCTGCTGAGAGTTATGATGGGTTTGTTTACCTGGATGTCAGAGAGACAGAGCATGAGGTGAAGCTGACTTTTGTCTGAAAGATGAACTTCAGGTCAGTGGGCTGAGGGGCTGAGGGGCTGAGGGGCTGAGGGGCTGAGGGGCTGTCGCTAGCGTTAGGATCCAGAGGTACGATGTTCCACTGGAGAAGACATGGCTCCTATGAGCTGGAGACCCTTCCCTGCCCACGGGGTGACCTGGAGACGCAGAAGTACACCTGGATTTCGCTCATGGATATTACCCAGGTTCCCAGCGGTAAGGCTTTTGCGCTGATTGGTGGGTTTGGGGATATTTCTTGGTACAAAGTGTGCCTGTGCCTTTCCTGACTCCGCCCTAGAGGGTGTGGCTTACATTTACACTCATCTCTTAATGAGGGGGATGAGCACTACCTCATAGGACATGCCATCACACAGGAAGGTGGGCCTCATGGTTTGGGCAGACTAGTAGGAGAAGCTCTCTGACCTGAAGAAGGTACAGATTCACAGCGGATGAATGACTTGTTCCTAGAAGGCCCTCTCTGAGCTTCACCCACCTGCGAGGCTGATGTTTAGGATATGAACACCTGCTGCTTTGCAGAAAGTGGCCAGGAGGTCTCAGACACCTCAATGACATCATGAAGGGTGGGGTCTGGGTCACAGATGAGCTCATGTTCTTTGTTCTCTTGAAGCTCACAATGTAGCTCGTTCCCATTAATGCTGGCCTTTGCTTCTACAAAGATCTGTGCTACTTGTTCTGCCCTAGACCTTCTCGTTATCTCTCCTCGGAGCAGTTGGCTCAGGAACGAATCTCATCTGAGTAGACGAGGCTGTACGGGAGGTTTTCTGTTTATTTTAAAGTAGTCGTCTATTCCTCCACGTTCTGGATCTGTTTCCGTTGTATACTGTAGGCAGTGACACTTTTAGGTGAGTTATTTGATACACAAAGATTTTATACACAGAGAAACCACTTCCCAGCCAGAGACACTATCAGTCAAAAGTTTGGAGATGCCTCCCTCCTTCTTCTGTGTACTATATTAATAGTACTAATATTAGTGAATAAGTGTGAGGAGATCAGAACTATAGAATAGTCGGTATGGAATTATTCCTGGAGCAGAATTAAACATCTGGTTGTGTTTAAAGAATGTTTAGAGGGTCTTTTAGAAATGAGCTCATTTGCTCTGATGCAGGTTTACATAC
>CM038714.1:20559863-20562363 GCA_021613375.1 Megaleporinus macrocephalus
TATTAATCAGTATTAATAGAGTAAGTAGAGTTTTTAAACTTTATTATTAAATATTAAACAGTGTTAATAGAGTAAGTAGAGCTTTTACATTTTATTATTAAATATTAATCAGTATTAATAGAGTAAGTAGTGCTTTTACACTTTATTATTAAATATTAATCAGTATTAATAGAGTAAGTAGTGCTTTTACACTTTATTATTAAATATTAATCAGTATTAATTGAGTAAGTAGTGCTTTTACACTTCATTATTAAATATTAATCAGTATTAATAGTAGAGCTTTTACACTTTATTATTAAATATTAATCAGTATTAAAAGTAGAGCTTTTACACTTTATTATTAAATATTAAACAGTCTTAATGGAGTAAGTAGTGCTTTTACACTTTATTATTAAATATTAATCAGTATTAATAGAGTAAGTAGTGCTTTTACACTTTATTATAAAATATTAATCAGTATTAATTGAGTAAGTAGTGCTTTTACACTTCATTATTAAATATTAATCAGTATTAATAGTAGAGCTTTTACACTTTATTATTAAATATTAATCAGTATTAAAAGAGTAAGTAGTGCTTTTACACTTTATTATTGAATATTAAACAGTCTTAATGGAGTAAGTAGTGCTTTTACACTTTATTATTAAATATTAATCAGTATTAATAGAGTAAGTAGTGCTTTTACACTTTATTATTAAATATTAAACAGTATTAATAGAGTAAGTAGTGCTTTTACACGTTATTATTGAATATTAATCAGTATTAATAGAGTAAGTAGTGCTTTTCCACTTTATTATTAAATATTAAACAGTATTAATAGAGTAAGTACTGCTTTTCCACTTTATTATTAAATATTAAACAGTATTAATAGAGTAAGTAGAGCTTTTACACTTTATTATTAAATATTAATCAGTATTAATAGAGTAAGTAGTGCTTTTACACTTTATTATTAAATATTAAACAGTATTAATAGAGTAAGTAGAGCTTTTACACTTTATTATTAAATATTAATCAGTATTAATAGAGTAAGTAGTGCTTTTACACTTTATTATTAAATATTAATCAGTATTAATAGAGTAAGTAGAGCTTTTACACTTTATTATTAAATAATAAACAGTATTAAAAGTAGAGCTTTTACACTTTATTATTAAATATTAAACAGTATTAAAAGTAGAGCTTTTACACTTTATTATTAAATATTAAACAGTATTAAAAGTAGAGCTTTTAAACTATTATTAATTATTAAACAGTTAAAAGTAGTGCTTTTACACTTTATTATTAAATATTAAACAGTATTAATAAAGTAGTGCTTTTACACTTTATTATTAAATATTAATCAGTATTAATAGAGTAAGTAGAGCTTTTACACTTTATTATTAAATGTTAAACAGTATAAAAAGTAGAGCTTTTACACTTTATTATTAAATATTAAACAGTATTAATAGAGTAAGTAGTGCTTTTACACTTTATTATTAAATATTAAACAGTGTTAAAAGTAGAGCTTTTAAACTATTATTAATTATTAAACAGTTAAAAGTAGTGCTTTTACACTTTATTATTAAATATTAAACAGTATTAATAAAGTAGTGCTTTTACACTTTATTATTAAATATTAATCAGTATTAATAGAGTAAGTAGAGCTTTTACACTTTATTATTAAATGTTAAACAGTATTAAAAGTAGAGCTTTTACACTTTATTATTAAATATTAAACAGTATTAATAGAGTAAGTAGTGCTTTTACACTTTATTATTAAATATTAAACAGTATTAAAAGTAGAGCTTTTACACTATTATTAAATATTAATCAGTATTAATAGAGTAAGTAGAGCTTTTACACTTTATTATTAAATATTAAACAGTATTAAAAGTAGAGCTTTTACACTTTATTATTAAATATTAATCAGTATTAATAGAGTAAGTAGAGCTTTTACACTTTATTATTAAATATTAAACAGTATTAAAAGTAGAGCTTTTACACTATTATTAAATATTAATCAGTATTAATAGAGTAAGTAGTGCTTTTATACTTTATTATTAAATATTAAACAGTATTAATAGAGTACGTAGTGCTTTTACACTTTATTATTAAATATTAATCTGTATTAATAGAGTAAGTAGAGCTTTTACACTTTATTATTAAATATTAAACAGTATTAAAAGTAGAGCTTTTACACTTTATTATTAAATATTAAACAGTATTAATAGAGTAAGTAGTGCTTTTACACTTTATTATTAAATATTAAACAGTGTTAATAGAGTAAGTAGAGCTTTTATGCTTTATTATTAAATATTAATCAGTGTTAAAAGTAGAGCTTTTACACTTTATTATTAAATATTAATCAGTATTAATAGAGTAAGTAGTGCTTTTACACTTCATTATTGAATATTAATCAGTATTAATAAAGTCGTGCTTTTACACTTTATTATTAAATATTAATCAGTATTAATAGAGTAAGTAGTGCTTTTACACTTTATTATTAAATATTAAACAGTATTAATAG
>CM038714.1:20572363-20589097 GCA_021613375.1 Megaleporinus macrocephalus
AGAACATACACTTCACACACACAGAACATACACTTCACACACGCAGAACATACGCAGAACATATGCTGAACATATGCAGAACATACATAGAACATACGCAGAACATACACTTCACACACACAGAACACACACAGAACATACGCAGAACATACGCAGAACATATGCAGAACATATGCAGAACATACACAGAACACACACAGAACACACACAGAACACACACAGAACACACACAGAACACACACAGAACATACACAAAACACACACAGAACATACACAGAACACACACAGAACATACGCAGAACACACACAGAACATACGCAGAACATACACAGAACACACACAGAACACACACAGAACACACACAGAACATACGCAGAACATACGCAGAACATACAGCAGAACATACACAGAACACACACAGAACATACACTTCACACACAGAACATACGCAGAACATACACAGAACATACACAGAACACACACAGAACATACACTTCACACACACAAAACATACACAGAACATACGCAGAACACACACAGAACATACACTTCACACACACAGAACATACACAGAACATACACAGAACATACACTTCACACACAGAACATACACTTCACACACACAGAACATACAGCAGAACATACACAGAACATATGCAGAACATACGCAGAACATACGCAGAACACACACAGAACATACACAGAACATACGCAGAACATACACCGAACATAAGCAGAACATACACTTCACACACACAGAACATACGCAGAACATACACTTCACACACACAGAACATACACAGAACATACGCAGAACACACACAGAACATACACAGAACACACACAGAACATACACAGAACATACAGAACCTACGCAGAACACACACAGAACATACACTTCACACACACAGAACATACGCAGAACATACGCAGAACATACACAGAACACACGCAGAACACACGCAGAACATACAGCAGAACATACAGCAGAACATACAGCAGAACATACACAGAACACACAAAGAACACACACAGAACATACACTTCACATACGCAGAACATACGCAGAACATACACAGAACACACAAAGAACACACACAGAACATACACTTCACATACGCAGAACATACGCAGAACATACACAGAACATACACTTCACACACACAGAACATACACAGAACATACGCAGAACACACACAGAACACACGCAGAACATACGCAGAATGTACAGCAGAACATACACAGAACATACACAGAACATACACAGAAAATACACAGAACATACAGCAGAACATACACTTCACACACACAGAACATACACTTCACACACACAGAACATACACTTCACACACGCAGAACATACGCAGAACATATGCAGAACATATGCAGAACATACATAGAACATACGCAGAACATACACTTCACACACACAGAAGATACACAGAACATACGCAGAACATATGCAGAACATACACAGAACATACACAGAACATACGCAGAACATACGCAGAACATACACTTCACATACACTACACATACACTACACATACACAGAACATACACTTCACACACACAGAACATACGCAGAACATACGCAGAACATACGCAGAACACACACAGAACACACACAGAACACACACAGAACATACACTTCACACACAGAACATACGCAGAACATATGCAGAATATACACAGAACATACACAGAACACACACAGAACACACACAGAACATACGCAGAACATACACAGAACATACACTTCACACACACAGAACATATGCAGAACATATGCAGAACATACGCAGAACATATGCAGAACACACACAGAACATACACAGAACATATACAGAACACACACAGAACATACACTTCACACACACAAAACATACACAGAACATACACTTCACACACACAGAACATACGCAGAACACACACAGAACATACACTTCACACACACAAAACATACACAGAACATACACTTCACACACACAGAACATACGCAGAACACACACAGAACATACACTTCACACACACAGAACATACGCAGAACACACACAGAACATACACAGAACATACACTTCACACACACAAAACATACACAGAACATACACTTCACACACACAAAACATACACAGAACATACACAGAACATACACTTCACACACACAGAACATACGCAGAACACACACAGAACATACACAGAACATACACTTCACACACACAGAACATACACAGAACATACGCAGAACATACACAGAACATACACAGAACATACACTTCACACACACAGAACAAACACAGAACATACGCAGAACACACACAGAACACACACAGAACATACACAGAACACACACAGAACACACACAGAACATACACAGAACATACACTTCACACACACAGAACACACACAGAACATACACAGAACATACACAGATCACGGTGGAGCACAGTTACACAGTAGAACATACACAGAACACGGTGGAGCCTAGTTATACAATAGAACATACACAGAACATACACAGAACATGGAGGAGCCCAGTTACACAGTAGAACATACACAGAACACGGTGGAGCCCAGTTACACGGTAGAACATACACAGAACATGCACAGAACACAGTGGAGCCCAGTTATACCGTAGAACATAGTGGAGTCCAGTTATACAGTAGAACATACACAGAACATACACAGAACATGGAGGAGCCCAGTTACACAGTAGAATTTACACAGAACACGGTGGAGCCCAGTTACACGGTAGAACATACACAGAACATGCACAGAACACAGTGGAGTCCAGTTATACAGTAGAACATGGTAGAGTCCAGTTATACAGCAGAACATGGAGGAGCCCAGTTACACAGCAGAACACTGGAGCCCAGTTACGCAGTAGAACACTGTGGAGCCCAGTTACACAGCAGAACACGGTGGAGCCCAGTTACACAGTAGAACACTGTGGAGCCCAGTTATACAGTAGAACACTGTGGAGTCCAGTTACACAGTAGAACACTGTGGAGCCCAGTTACACAGTAGAACACTGTGGAGCCCAGTTACACAGTAGAACACTGTGGAGCCCAGTTACACAGTAGAACACTGTGGAGCCCAGTTACACAGTAGAACACTGTGGAGCCCAGTTATACAGTAGAACATACACAGAACATACACAGAACATGGAGGAGCCCAGTTACACAGTAGAACATACACAGAACACGGTGGAGCCCAGTTACATGGTAGAACATACACAGAACATGCACAGAACACAGTGGAGCCCAGTTATACAGTAGAACATGGTAGAGTCCAGTTATACAGCAGAACACTGGAGCCCAGTTACGCAGTAGAACACTGTGGAGCCCAGTTACACAGCAGAACACGGTGGAGCCCAGTTACACAGTAGAACACTGTGGAGCCCAGTTATACAGTAGAACACTGTAGAGTCCAGTTACACAGTAGAACACTGTGGAGCCCAGTTACACAGTAGAAAACGGTGGAGCCCAGTTACACAGTAGAACACTGTGGAGCCCAGTTACACAGTAGAACACTGTGGAGTCCAGTTACACAGTAGAACACTGTGGAGCCCAGTTATACAGTAGAACACTGTGGAGCCCAGTTACACAGTAGAACACTGTGGAGCCCAGTTACACAGTAGAACACTGTGGAGCCCAGTTATACAGTAGAACACTGTGGAGTCCAGTTACACAGTAGAACACTGTGGAGCCCAGTTACACAGTAGAACACTGTGGAGCCCAGTTACACAGTAGAACACTGTGGAGCCCAGTTATACAGTAGAACACTGTGGAGCCCAGTTATACAGTAGAACACTGTGGAGCCCAGTTACACAGTAGAACCCTGTGGAGCCCAGTTATACAGTAGAACACTGTGGAGCCCAGTTACACAGTAGAACACTGTGGAGCCCAGTTATACAGTAGAACACTGTGGAGCCCAGTTATACAGTAGAACACTGTGGAGCCCAGCTATACAGTAGAACACTGTGGAGCCCAGTTACCCAGTAGAACCCTGTGGAGCCCAGTTATACAGTAGAACACTGTGGAGCCCAGTTACACAGTAGAACACTGTGGAGCCCAGTTATACAGTAGAACACTGTGGAGCCCAGTTACACAGTAGAACACTGTGGAGCCCAGTTATACAGTAGAACACTGTGGAGCCCAGTTATACAGTAGAACACTGGAGCCCAGTTACACAGTAGAACCCTGTGGAGCCCAGTTATACAGTAGAACACTGTGGAGCCCAGTTACACAGTAGAACCCTGTGGAGCCCAGTTATACAGTAGAACACTGTGGAGCCCAGTTATACAGTAGAACACTGTGGAGCCCAGTTACACAGTAGAACCCTGTGGAGCCCAGTTATACAGTAGAACACTGTGGAGCCCAGTTATACAGTAGAACACTGTGGAGCCCAGTTACACAGTAGAACACTGTGGAGCCCAGTTATACAGTAGAACACTGTGGAGCCCAGTTATACAGTAGAAACACTGTGGAGCCCAGTTACACAGTAGAACCCTGTGGAGCCCAGTTATACAGTAGAACACTGTGGAGCCCAGTTATACAGTAGAACACTGTGGAGCCCAGTTACACAGTAGAACCCTGTGGAGCCCAGTTATACAGTAGAACACTGTGGAGCCCAGTTATACAGTAGAACACTGTGGAGCCCAGTTACACAGTAGAACACTGTGGAGCCCAGTTATACAGTAGAACACTGTGGAGCCCAGTTACACAGTAGAACACTGTGGAGCCCAGTTACACAGTAGAACAGTAGAACATGGTGGAATTCTGGTCTAGAGTTGGTCCTCCAGACGTTTTTGCCTCTGAAACTGAAGAAAGTGTGAAATGACTGAAGTTTGAGTGGCGCCACCAGGTGGCAGCAGATTACAGTGTGAATATATCATTTTTCTCTCTGAAGTTCGTATCTAGAACAGGATCTTCTCAGAGCACCTTCCTCAGCTTGTCTTTGTTACCGCGGCTCTCGGTCTGCTCAGTGGAGATGTGGACCTCTGTCTCCTGGAAAACATTGCTGTTCATTCTTTGTCCACAGGTACGTCCTTTTTTGGCGAAGGTGGACGAGCTTATCAGACACTTAGAAAAAAAACTACTACTCAAATTAGAGAAATACAGTACACACACCTGAACACACCTGAACACCTGTCTACAGTACACACACCTGAACACACCTGAACACCTGTCTACAGTACACACACCTGAACACACCTGAACACCTGTCTACAGTACACACACCTGAACACACCTGAACACCTGTCTACAGTACACACACCTGAACACCTGAACACACCTGAACACCTGTCTACAGTTCACACACCTGAACACCTGTCTACAGGACACACACCTGAACATCTCTCTACAGTACACACACCTGAACGCACCTGAACACCTGTCTACAATACACACACCTGAACACCTGTCAACAGTTCACACACCTGAACATCTGTCTCCAGTACACACACTTGAACACCTGTCTACAGTACACACACCTGAACACACCTGAACACCTGTCTACAGTTCACACACCTGAACACCTGGCTACAGTACCCACACCTGAACACCTGTCTACAGTACCCACACCTGAACACCTGTCTACAGTTCATACACCTGAACACACCTGAACACCTGTCTACAGTACACACACCTGAACACACCTGAACACCTGTCTACAGTACCCACACCTGAACACCTGAACGCCTGTCTACTGTACACACACCTGAACACCTGAACACACTTGAACACCTGTCTACAGTACCCACTCCTGAACACCTGAACACACCTGAACACCTGTCTACAGTACACACACCTGAACACCTGTCTACAGTACCCACATCTGAACATCTGTATACAGTACACACACCTGAACACCTGTCTACAGTTCATACACCTGAACACCTGAACACACCTGAACACCTGTCTACAGTACCCACACCTGAACACACCTGAACACCTGTCTACAGTACACACACCTGAACACCTGAACACCTGTCTACAGTACCCACATCTGAACATCTGTATACAGTACACACACCTGAACACCTGTCTACAGTTCATACACCTGAACACACCTGAACACCTGTCTACAGTACCCACACCTGAACACCTGAACACACCTGAACACCTGTCTACAGTACACACACCTGAACACCTGAACACCTGTCTACAGTACCCACATCTGAACATCTGTATACAGTACACACACCTGAACACCTGTCTACAGTTCATACACCTGAACACACCTGAACACCTGTCTACAGTACACACACCTGAACACCTGTCTACAGTACCCACACCTGAACACACCTGAACACCTGTCTACAGTTCATACACCTGAACACACCTGAACACCTGTCTACAGTACACACACCTGAACACCTGTCTACAGTTCACACACCTGAACACACCTAAACACCTGTCTACAGTACACACACCTGAACACACCTGAACACCTGTCTACAGTACACACACCTGAACACCTGAACACACCTGAACACCTGTCTACAGTGCACACACCTGAACATCTGTATACAGTACACACACCTGAACACCTGTCTACAGTTCATACACCTGAACACACCTGAACACCTGTCTACAGTTCACACCCCTGAACACACCTAAACACCTGTCTACAGTACACACACCTGAACACCTGTCTACAGTACACACACCTGAACACCTGTCTACAGTACACACACCTTAACACCTGTCTACAGTTCACACACCTGAACACATCTAAACACCTGTCTACAGTACACACACCTGAACACCTGTCTACAGTTCACACACCTGAACACCTGTCTACAGTACCCACACCTGAACACCTGAACACACCTGAACACACCTGAACACCTGTCTACAGTACCCACACCTGAACATCTGTATACAGTACACACACCTGAACACCTGTCTACAGTTCATATACCTGAACACACCTGAACACCTGGCTACAGTACCCACACCTGAACACCTGTCTACAGTACCCACACCTGAACACACCTAAACACCTGTCTACAGTACACACACCTGAACACCTGTCTACAGTTCACACACCTGAACACACTGAACACACCTGAACACACCTGAACACACCTGAACACCTGTCTACAGTACCCACACCTGAACATCTGTATACAGTACACACACCTGAACACCTGTCTACAGTTCATACACCTGAACACACCTGAACACCTGTCTACAGTACCCACACCTGAACACACCTAAACACCTGTCTACAGTACCCACACCTGAACACACCTGAACACCTGTCTACAGTACACACACCTGAACACCTGAACACCTGTCTACAGTGCACATACCTGAACATCTGTCTACAGTACACACACCTGAACATCTCTCTACAGTACACACACCTGAACACACCTGAACACCTGTCTACAGTACACACACCTGAACACACCTGAACACCTGTCTACAGTACACACACCTGAACACCTGAACACACCTGAACACCTGTCTACAGTTCACACACCTGAACACCTGTCTACAGGACACACACCTGAACATCTCTCTACAGTACACACACCTGAACGCACCTGAACACCTGTCTACAATACACACACCTGAACACCTGTCAACAGTTCACACACCTGAACATCTGTCTCCAGTACACCCACTTGAACACCTGTCTACAGTACACACACCTGAACACACCTGAACACCTGTCTACAGTTCACACACCTGAACACCTGGCTACAGTACCCACACCTGAACACCTGTCTACAGTACCCACACCTGAACACCTGTCTACAGTTCATACACCTGAACACACCTGAACACCTGTCTACAGTACACACACCTGAACACACCTGAACACCTGTCTACAGTACCCACACCTGAACACCTGAACGCCTGTCTACTGTACACACACCTGAACACCTGAACACACTTGAACACCTGTCTACAGTACCCACTCCTGAACACCTGAACACACCTGAACACCTGTCTACAGTACACACACCTGAACACCTGTCTACAGTACCCACATCTGAACATCTGTATACAGTACACACACCTGAACACCTGTCTACAGTTCATACACCTGAACACCTGAACACACCTGAACACCTGTCTACAGTACACACACCTGAACACACCTGAACACCTGTCTACAGTACCCACACCTGAACACACCTGAACACCTGTCTACAGTACACACACCTGAACACCTGAACACCTGTCTACAGTACCCACATCTGAACATCTGTATACAGTACACACACCTGAACACCTGTCTACAGTTCATACACCTGAACACACCTGAACACCTGTCTACAGTACCCACACCTGAACACCTGAACACACCTGAACACCTGTCTACAGTACACACACCTGAACACCTGAACACCTGTCTACAGTACCCACATCTGAACATCTGTATACAGTACACACACCTGAACACCTGTCTACAGTTCATACACCTGAACACACCTGAACACCTGTCTACAGTACACACACCTGAACACCTGTCTACAGTACCCACACCTGAACACACCTGAACACCTGTCTACAGTTCATACACCTGAACACACCTGAACACCTGTCTACAGTACACACACCTGAACACCTGTCTACAGTTCACACACCTGAACACACCTAAACACCTGTCTACAGTACACACACCTGAACACACCTGAACACCTGTCTACAGTACACACACCCTGAACACCTGAACACACCTGAACACCTGTCTACAGTGCACACACCTGAACATCTGTATACAGTACACACACCTGAACACCTGTCTACAGTTCATACACCTGAACACACCTGAACACCTGTCTACAGTTCACACCCCTGAACACACCTAAACACCTGTCTACAGTACACACACCTGAACACCTGTCTACAGTACACACACCTGAACACCTGTCTACAGTACACACACCTTAACACCTGTCTACAGTTCACACACCTGAACACATCTAAACACCTGTCTACAGTACACACACCTGAACACCTGTCTACAGTTCACACACCTGAACACCTGTCTACAGTACCCACACCTGAACACCTGAACACACCTGAACACACCTGAACACCTGTCTACAGTACCCACACCTGAACATCTGTATACAGTACACACACCTGAACACCTGTCTACAGTTCATATACCTGAACACACCTGAACACCTGGCTACAGTACCCACACCTGAACACCTGTCTACAGTACCCACACCTGAACACACCTAAACACCTGTCTACAGTACACACACCTGAACACCTGTCTACAGTTCACACACCTGAACACCTGAACACCTGAACACACCTGAACACACCTGAACACCTGTCTACAGTACCCACACCTGAACATCTGTATACAGTACACACACCTGAACACCTGTCTACAGTTCATACACCTGAACACACCTGAACACCTGTCTACAGTACCCACACCTGAACACACCTAAACACCTGTCTACAGTACACACACCTGAACACCTGTCTACAGTACCCACACCTGAACACCTGAACACACCTGAACACCTGTCTACAGTACACACACCTGAACACCTGAACACACCTGAACACCTGTCTACAGTGCACATACCTGAACATCTGTCTACAGTACACACACCTGAACACACCTGAACACCTGTCTACAGTTCACACCCCTGAACACACCTAAACACCTGTCTACAGTACACACACCTGAACACCTGTCTACAGTACACACACCTGAACACCTGTCTACAGTACACACACCTGAGCACCTGTCTACAGTACACACACCTGAACACCTGAACACACCTGAACATACCTGAACACCTGTCTACAGTACCCACACCTGAACACCTGTCTACAGTACCCACACCTGAACACCTGAACACACCTAAATACCTGTCTACAGTACCCACATCTGAACATCTGTATACAGTACTCACACCTGAACACCTGTCTACAGTTCATACACCTGAACACACCTGAACACCTGTCTACAGTACACACACCTGAACACCTGAACACACCTAAACACCTGTCTACAGTACACATACCTGAACACCTGTCTACAGTACACACACCTGAACACCTGTCTACAGAGAGCGGCTGGACTTTCCTGCACTACAGCTGGAGTGATAACAAATTCCACATGACGGTGTATCTGGATTTATCTGGATTTATCCAGTCCAGCTCTGCAGCTCTCCAAACAGGCAGACAGTCCCTCAGACCTGGTGGTGAAGAGCTTGGGTGACTCTGGACTCTGTAGCTTCAACCTCACAGCAGCTGTTAGTTACGTGTGGAGAAAAAATAAGAGAATTAAACGGAAATGAACTGGAATAATTGTCTCCTGTGAAAGTGAAAGTATACACACTCTGCCTACAGGCCCCCCGGGTCCCCAGGACCCCCCTCGTTACAGATCAGAATCTGAGTTTATGTTCTGGCTCTGGAGATGATGTTCTGAGTGATTCTGTTGGCCAGTGCTGGAGCTTCACAGCGTTGTTGTTGGAGCTGGTGAGGCAGCGACGCTGCTGTGTTTGTGTAATGTTGAGAGAAGGTTCTGGAGTGTGTGTATCAGGAAGTGAAGGTTCTGGAGTGTGTGTATCAGGAAGTGAAGGTTCTGGAGTGTGTGTATCAGGAAGTGAAGGTTCTGGAGTGTGTGTAGAGAAGACACTGATGTGTTTGTTCCCAGTAGCTCTGTGGTTTCAGCGCTGGCACCGTGACCCGGGATAGCGGCCGCTGGGATGCGTTACTGGCTACTGACTCACTGACATGAACAATGAGTTGTGATGATAGCGGCGGCTTCAGCGGCGGCTCCGCGCTCGGCCAGCCTCCTTACGCAACGCTGTCACTCGTCCGATGTGTTTTTTGAAAAGTGTGACTCGTCTGAGTTTATATAGACGCTGTGAAGGATGTGAGGAATGTGGAACGTCTCTGAGGAGTTCTTCAGTCTGGCTTTCAGAGAGAACAAGCGCTCGTCAGACCCTCTGCCCCCCACCCGGCCTCTCTCTCAGCGTATCCCTGCATTCGAGCAATTACCGTGTTCAAGATATCAACATGGAACACTCGCTTCCCTCTTTCTGTCCCGCTCTGCTCTATCGCACATGTCCAAATACAGACCTTTTCTCCCGCGTTTCCCTTTAAAGGAGTCCTGTGATGTCACCAGGCAGGAATTAAGACCCAGGGGGATGAACAAAGGGTGCTCCACACGTGACCCCTTGAAGTGTAATATTACAAGCGCTGGAGCCCTGTGCTGGAGCCCTGCGCTGGAGCCCTGCGCTGGAGCCCTGCGCTGGAGCCCTGCGAGCCGGGAAGACGTGCTCTCGCCAGCGCATGTGAAATGGAAGCTGTGTTCAGAGGCTGGGACAGTCAGCATCTCCATAACTCACAACTGTGGCTGTATATCATCAGAACTGTTTGTAATGTGTTAGTCTGGGTTTAACGTAGTTAGTAGGGCTCTAGGAAGCTCTAGATAAAGCTCTAGATAAAGCTGAACCTGGTTCTAGGTTGTTGTATAGCAGCAGTTTGTAATAAGTTAATATCAGATTATGTTTTAAAGTGGAGATCCATCTCAAAGCAGCTATCTTGACCAAATGTGCTATTATAATATATCATTTATTATTTAATGCTTCTTTTTAATTACATTTGAAGGCTGGAAAAAAGATTTAGAAATATTTTAGTTTATTTTTAGGAATATTTCAATTAATATTGCATGATTAATAGACGCTGTGAGGAGCTTTTAATTCAGATTTTCATATATTTCATTAGCATTACTCTTATTATTAATATTTATTCTATTGATTGTATTGCGTTGTGCGTTTCTCCTAATGTAGTATTGTTCTTGTTATGTCATGCACATGTACTTTACCAAGAAAAATTCCTTTTATGTGTGACATACTTGGCAAAATAACCGATTCTGATTCTGATCTTCCATATAGTGACTTTTTATAGACGTATTTTTCTGGAAAAGTATTTAGAAAAGTTTTTTTCTGGATTATTTATAGTTCTTATTAAAAAAACGCCCATTTTTCTGTATTATTCAGCAAAATAATCAGTATTTATTAATATAACCGTTACTGACAGCGTCTGATCTCCGTTCACGCAGGTCACGTCTTTATAGGCTGCAACAAAGTGAAGGATTTAACTTTCCAGGAATCCAGAAATCCAGAAATCCGGTTCCTGAAACCTAAAGATGGGTGTTTGGACTGGAGTTGATTTAAGTTTGTATGTCTTTGTTATTCTCGTCCAAAGCACCTGATTTACGACAGCGCAGCAGTTTTACGATCGCGTGTTCCAGGAACGGACTGAAAGGTACGACACGACCCTCTCTGATCTCTCTGGAGCAGGACATTTTTCACATGTCTGAATATTTGTGTCCATTCCATCATCTGGCCAGTGCGTCTCTATCAGGACAACATCAGACAATGCGCTGCTACACATCATCAGGTCCCCTGACTCACGCAGGTTGGTGTAGAGCAGGGCGAAAAACAGGAAACGGGCATACGACTGGAAACGTCCCTCACAGGACGCTGCGGCTGTCCGGCCTTTGGAGCGGCTCCGCATGGCGTCCTCTGGGACATGTTTCAGCTGACCTGCTGTGGCCTTTGTTAGATTGTTTTCTTTGCTGCTGTCTCTCTTTGGCGAGGTCGTTTTTGCTCCAGCTACTGGGAAAAGCTGTGAAGTAAACAATGAGGTCTCTGTTCAAAATATTAAAATAACAGTACCGTGTGTCACGACTGTCGGGATCGATTGAGTATATCATTTTTCTAAATCACTTTTAAACCTACGCTTAGAAAAAAAAGCCTATTCGCTGCCAATCAGCTGATATTTGGGTAGAACCTACACATCATGCCAAAGATTTGCAAGCTAGGAGGCAGACCACAACCAGCAGAAGGTCCAGAGGACAGGACAGTCCATCAGCTGGACCAACAGAGGGGATGGGGCAGGACATGTGATGTGGACCCGGCTGAATGGAGCACCGGGAGGCCAGCTGTGAAGTCAACCTTTGACAGGAGGAGCAGGAGGAGCTGTTCGGGGAGCCGGCACTGGGGAGAAAACCATCACTTGAGGGGCAGCAACTTAGGAGTCCCAGTTCTCAGTCAGGATGGGGATCTGGCCCTGGAGCTGCTTGGAGAACCAGAACTGGAGCAGCCTGGAGGAGTCAAATAGGAGCCCTGAAAGCAGGAAACGGAGCACAGGAACAGGATCAGCTCCAACAGTGGCTGCCAGACTAGGACAGACTGTGAGAGATGCCGCCCCAGGTCTTGGTGCAAACCCCTTTGGAGTTGATGGGCCAGTGTTCTCCACAGCACTGGGCAGAGCTTTGAGGCCATTGTTCTATGTAGCACTATGTAGGCAGAACCTTGGAACCCTGCTATGTTTTCCTCTATGGGTGTGTCTGGAAACCTACTGAGCTCCTACATAGGCAGCCTGTTACATCATAGTATGTACTCCTGACATGTAGACTGTCCCAATTCTCACATACCTTAAACATGCTGCTACTGAGGAACCTTATTTAGACCTGATTTTAAGAAGTATTGAACTCTTCCTCAGCCGCTAAGACAATCCCATGATGCAGTGCAGGCTAATCTAGGAGCAGTGAAGTGGTTTTAAAATGTGATTATTTTGATTCTCTGGAGTTTTAATGTGTTTCTGGTCATATAATCACACAAAACAGTTTTTAATTATCAACTCTGTAACGAGTCCTTCACCATTTACACTTTATACTCCAGACATTAGCATTTATGCTAGCGGAGTTTTAAGCTCGGGCTATTGTTTTGGATGCCGGCCGGTATCTTAGCAACCAGCTAAACCACCGGTGGCGTGCTGCAGTGGGCGGGAACAAGCCGTGACGCAGTCTCTCTCTAACTAGAGCGTCTCAGTAATCTGTTAACACACTCACTACCTAGACAGCCTACTTACACACTCACTACCTAGACAGCCTACTTACACACTCACTACCTAGACAGTCTACTTACACACTCACTACCTAGACAGCCTACTTACACACTCACTACCTAGACAGCCAACTTACACACTCACTACCTAGACAGCCTACTTACACACTCACTACCTAGACAGCCTACTTACACACTCACTACCTAGACAGCCTACTTACACACTCACTACCTAGACAGCCTACTTACTCCTACCTAGACAGCCTACATACACACTCCCTACCTAGACAGCCTACTTACTCACTACCTAGACAGCCTACTTACACTCACTACCTAGACAACCTACTTACACAACTTACTACCTAGACAGCCTACTTACACACTCACTACCTAGACAGCCTACGTACACACTCACTACTAGATACCTACTTACACACTTTACTACCTAGACAGCCTACTTACACACTCACTACCTAGACAGCCTACTTACACACTCCTACCTACACACTCACTACCTAGACAGCCTACTACCACTCCTCTACCTAGACAGCCTACTTACACACTCACTACCTAGACAGCCTTCTACACACTCACTACCTAGACAACCTATTACACACTACTACCTAGACAGCCTACTTACACACTCACTACCTAGACAGCCTACTTACACACTCACTACCTACACACTCACTACCTAGACAGCCTACTTACACACTCACTACCTAGACAGTCCTACTTACACACCTCACTACCTAGACAGCCTACTTACACACTCACTACCTAGACAGCATACTTACACACTCACTACCTAGACAGCCTACTTACACACTCACTACCTAGACAGTCTACTTACACACTCACTACCTAGACAGCCTACTTACTCACTACCTAGACAGCCTACATACACACTCACTACCTAGACAGCCTACTTACTCACTACCTAGACAGCCTACTTACACACTCACTACCTAGACAACCTACTTACACACTTACTACCTAGACAGCCTACTTACACACTCACTACCTAGACAGCCTACTTACACACTCACTACCTAGACTACCTACTTAACACTCACTACCTAGACAGCCTACTTACACACTCACTACCTAGACAGCCTACTTACACACTCACTACCTACACACTCACTACCTAGACAGCCTACTTACACACTCACTACCTAGACAGCCTACTTACACACTCACTACCTAGACAGCCTACTTACACACTCACTACCTAGACTAACCTACTTACACACTTACTACCTAGACAGCCTACTTACACACTCACTACCTAGACAGCCTACTTACACACTCACTACCTACACACTCACTACCTAGACAGCCTACTTACACACTCACTACCTAGACAGCCTACTTACACACTCACTACCTAGACAGCATACTTACACACTCACTACCTAGACAGCCTACTTACACACTCACTACCTAGACAGCATACTTACACACTCACTACCTAGACAGTCTACTTACACACTCACTACCTAGACAGCCTACTTACACACTCACTACCTAGACAGCCTACTTACACACTCACTACCTAGACAGCCCACTTACACACTCACTACCTAGACAGCATACTTACACACTCACTACCTAGACAGCCTACTTACACACTCACTACCTAGACAGCCTACTTACACACTCAGTAGGATTAGAGACAGACCCTATATTGGTATAACAAACACCACCCCAACACACACACACACAAGGAGGGCCATAAACAAAAAAAAAGCCATGTGCAGTACCGTGCAGGGCCAGGAGGGGGGGTACTATGTGATGCAAATAAATGTATAGTTATGAGTATTTTGATGCTGATGCAGCACAAAACCACACAGAGAGCACAGGTACCCATCTTTACACTAACACTAGCAACGTATGTACAATTAAAATCTATTCTAGCACAAACACAGAGCCTCCCGAGAGTCTCCTTGTCCTGCCACTCTGCATAGCCCCGCCTCCCACAGCATCAATAGCCAATAGTGAGTCGCGGCAATAATTAGGTACATTAAATCCAACGTTTCAACATTTACTCTGATGATTCGTCTCCTGTTCTGTGATCTGTTTATCTGTTTATCTGTTTATCTGTTTATGGTTATTAGGTCGAGAGGTCATGAGGTCACTAATGTAGGTGTTTATTGCAGACTGGTGTTTATTTCTCTTTCCTTACTGAATGTTTACGAGGTGAATCTACTTTAACCAGTTTAAACTCTGTGGTTCACCTGCAGGGCATTGATGCTGTAGTCAAGATTCAGGTCAATTCCAGCTAAACTAAATTTCCAGCTGAACTAAAATTCCAGATAATCTAAAATTCCAGCTAAACTAAAATTCCAGATAATCTAAAATTCCAGCTAAACTAAAATTCCAGCTAAACTAAAATTCCAGCTGAACTAAAATTCCAGATAATCTAAAATTCCAGATAATCTAAAATTCCAGCTAAACTAAAATTCCAGCTAAACTAAAATTCCAGCTGAACTAAAATTCCAGCTAAACTAAAATTCCAGCTGAACTAAAATTCCAGATAATCTAAAATTCCAGCTAAACTAAATTTCCAGCTGAACTAAAATTCCAGATAATCTAAAATTCCAGCTAAACTAAAATTCCAGCTAAACTAAAATTCCAGCTGAACTAAAATTCCAGATAATCTAAAATTCCAGCTAAACTAAATTTCCAGCTGAACTAAAATTCCAGATAATCTAAAATTCCAGCTAAACTAAAATTCCAGCTAAACTAAAATTCCAGCTGAACTAAAATTCCAGATAATCTAAAATTCCAGCTAAACTAAATTTCCAGCTGAACTAAAATTCCAGATAATCTAAAATTCCAGCTAAACTAAAATTCCAGCTAAACTAAAA
>CM038714.1:20595097-20617597 GCA_021613375.1 Megaleporinus macrocephalus
ACGCAGAACACACACAGAACACACACAGAACACACACAGAACATACACAGAACATACACAGAACATACACTTCACACACAGAACATACACTTCACACACACAGAACATACAGCAGAACATACACAGAACATATGCAGAACATACGCAGAACATACGCAGAACACACACAGAACATACACAGAACATACGCAGAACATACACCGAACATAAGCAGAACATACACTTCACACACACAGAACATACGCAGAACATACGCAGAACATACGCAGAACATACACTTCACACACACAGAACATACACAGAACATACGCAGAACACACACAGAACATACACAGAACACACACAGAACATACACAGAACATACAGAACCTACGCAGAACACACACAGAACATACACTTCACACACACAGAACATACGCAGAACATACGCAGAACATACACAGAACACACACAGAACACACGCAGAATATACACAGAACATACAGCAGAACATACACAGAACACACACTTCACATACGCAGAACATACACAGAACACACAAAGAACACACACAGAACATACACTTCACATACGCAGAACATACACAGAACATACACAGAACATACACTTCACACACACAGAACATACACAGAACATACGCAGAACACACACAGAACACACGCAGAACATACGCAGAATGTACAGCAGAACATACACAGAACATACGCAGAACATACACAGAAAATACACAGAACATACAGCAGAACATACACTTCACACACACAGAACATACACTTCACACACACAGAACGTACACTTCACACACGCAGAACATACGCAGAACATATGCAGAACATATGCAGAACATACATAGAACATACGCAGAACATACACTTCACACACACAGAAGATACACAGAACATACGCAGAACATATGCAGAACATACACAGAACATACACTTCACACACACAGAACATACACAGAACATACGCAGAACATACACTTCACATACACAGAACATACACAGAACATACACTTCACACACACAGAACATACGCAGAACATACGCAGAACATATGCAGAACACACACAGGACACACACAGGACACACACAGAACACACAGAGAACACACACAGAACATACACTTCACACACAGAACATACGCAGAACATATGCAGAATATACACAGAACATACACAGAACACACACAGAACACACACAGAACATACGCAGAACATACACAGAACATACACTTCACACACACAGAACATATGCAGAACATATGCAGAACATACGCAGAACATATGCAGAACATACACAGAACATAAACAGAACACACACAGAACATACACAGAACATATACAGAACACACACAGAACATACACTTCACACACACAAAACATACACAAAACATACACAGAACATACACAGAACATACACTTCACACACACAGAACATACGCAGAACACACACAGAACATACGCAGAACATACACAGAACATACACAGAACATACACTTCACACACACAGAACAAACACAGAACATACGCAGAACACACACAGAACACACACAGAACATACACTTCACACACACAGAACACACACAGAACATACACAGAACATACACAGATCACGGTGGAGCCCAGTTACACAGTAGAACATACACAGAACACGGTGGAGCCTAGTTATACAATAGAACATACACAGAACATACACAGAACATGGAGGAGCCCAGTTACACAGTAGAACATACACAGAACACGGTGGAGCCCAGTTACACGGTAGAACATACAAAGAACATGCACAGAACACAGTGGAGCCCAGTTATACCGTAGAACATAGTGGAGTCCAGTTATACAGTAGAACATACACAGAACATACACAGAACATGGAGGAGCCCAGTTACACAGTAGAATTTACACAGAACACGGTGGAGCCCAGTTACACGGTAGAACATACACAGAACATGCACAGAACACAGTGGAGTCCAGTTATACAGTAGAACATGGAGGAGCCCAGTTACACAGCAGAACACTGGAGCCCAGTTACGCAGTAGAACACTGTGGAGCCCAGTTACACAGCAGAACACGGTGGAGCCCAGTTACACAGTAGAACACTGTGGAGCCCAGTTACACAGTAGAACACTGTGGAGTCCAGTTACACAGTAGAACACTGTGGAGCCCAGTTACACAGTAGAACACTGTGGAGCCCAGTTATACAGTAGAACACTGTGGAGCCCAGTTACACAGTAGAACACTGTGGAGCCCAGTTACACAGTAGAACACTGTGGAGCCCAGTTACACAGTAGAACACTGTGGAGCCCAGTTATACAGTAGAACATACACAGAACATACACAGAACATGGAGGAGCCCAGTTACACAGTAGAACATACACAGAACACGGTGGAGCCCAGTTACACGGTAGAACATACACAGAACATGCACAGAACACAGTGGAGCCCAGTTATACAGTAGAACATGGTAGAGTCCAGATATACAGCAGAACATGGAGGAGCCCAGTTACACAGCAGAACACTGGAGCCCAGTTACGCAGTAGAACACTGTGGAGCCCAGTTACACAGCAGAACACGGTGGAGCCCAGTTACACAGTAGAACACTGTGGAGCCCAGTTATACAGTAGAACACTGTGGAGCCCAGTTACACAGTAGAACCCTGTGGAGCCCAGTTATACAGTAGAACACTGTGGAGCCCAGTTATACAGTAGAACACTGTGGAGCCCAGTTATACAGTAGAACACTGTGGAGCCCAGTTACACAGTAGAACACTGTGGAGCCCAGTTATACAGTAGAACACTGTGGAGCCCAGTTACACAGTAGAACCCTGTGGAGCCCAGTTATACAGTAGAACACTGTGGAGCCCAGTTATACAGTAGAACACTGTGGAGCCCAGCTATACAGTAGAACACTGTGGAGCCCAGTTACACAGTAGAACCCTGTGGAGCCCAGTTATACAGTAGAACACTGTGGAGCCCAGTTACACAGTAGAACACTGTGGAGCCCAGTTATACAGTAGAACACTGTGGAGCCCAGTTACACAGTAGAACACTGTGGAGCCCAGTTATACAGTAGAACACTGTGGAGCCCAGTTATACAGTAGAACACTGTGGAGCCCAGTTATACAGTAGAACACTGTGGAGCCCAGTTATACAGTAGAACACTGTGGAGCCCAGTTACACAGTAGAACACTGTGGAGCCCAGTTATACAGTAGAACACTGTGGAGCCCAGTTATACAGTAGAACACTGTGGAGCCCAGTTATACAGTAGAACACTGTGGAGCCCAGTTACACAGTAGAACCCTGTGGAGCCCAGTTATACAGTAGAACACTGTGGAGCCCAGTTATACAGTAGAACACTGTGGAGCCCAGTTATACAGTAGAACACTGTGGAGCCCAGTTACACAGTAGAACCCTGTGGAGCCCAGTTATACAGTAGAACACTGTGGAGCCCAGTTACACAGTAGAACATGGTGGAATTCTGGTCTAGAGTTGGTCCTCCAGACGTTTTTGCCTCTGAAACTGAAGAAAGTGTGAAATGACTGAAGTTTGAGTGGCGCCACCAGGTGGCAGCAGATTACAGTGTGAATATATCATTTTTCTCTCTGAAGTTCGTATCTAGAACAGGATCTTCTCAGAGCACCTTCCTCAGCTTGTCTTTGTTACCGCGGCTCTCGGTCTGCTCAGTGGAGATGTGGACCTCTGTCTCCTGGAAAACATTGCTGTTCATTCTTTGTCCACAGGTACGTCCTTTTTTGGCGAAGGTGGACGAGCTTATCAGACGCTTAGAAAAAAAACTACTACTCAAATTAGAGAAATACAGTACACACACCTGAACACACCTGAACACCTGTCTACAGTACACACACCTGAACACACCTGAACACCTGTCTACAGTACACACACCTGAACACACCTGAACACCTGTCTACAGTACACACACCTGAACACACCTGAACACCTGTCTACAGTTCACACACCTGAACACCTGTCTACAGTACACACACCTGAACACCTGAACACACCTGAACACCTGTCTACAGTTCACACACCTGAACACCTGTCTACAGGACACACACCTGAACATCTCTCTACAGTACACACACCTGAACACACCTGAACACCTGTCTACAATACACACACCTGAACACCTGTCAACAGTTCACACACCTGAACATCTGTCTCCAGTACACACACTTGAACACCTGTCTACAGTACACACACCTGAACACACCTGAACACCTGTCTACAGTTCACACACCTGAACATCTGTATACAGTACACACACCTGAACACCTGTCTACAGTACACACACCTGAACACACCTGAACACCTGTCTACAGTACACACACCTGAACACCTGTCTACAGTTCACACACCTGAACATCTGTCTACAGTACACACACCTGAACACACCTGAACACCTGTCTACAGTACACACACCTGAACACCTGAACACCTGTCTACAGTTCACACACCTGAACATCTGTCTACAGTACACACACCTGAACACCTGTCTACAGGACACATACCTGAACATCTCTCTACAGTACACACACCTGAACATCTCTCTACAGTACACACACCTGAACACACCTGAACACCTGTCTACAATACACACACCTGAACACCTGTCAACAGTTCACACACCTGAACATCTGTCTCCAGTACACACACTTGAACACCTGTCTACAGTACACACACCTGAACACACCTGAACACCTGTCTACAGTTCACACACCTGAACACACCTGAACACCTGGCTACAGTACCCACACCTGAACACCTGTCTACAGTACCCACACCTGAACACCTGTCTACAGTTCATACACCTGAACACAACCTGAACACCTGTCTACAGTACACACACCTGAACACACCTGAACACCTGTCTACAGTACCCACACCTGAACACCTGAACGCCTGTCTACTGTACACACACCTGAACACCTGAACACACTTGAACACCTGTCTACAGTACCCACTCCTGAACACCTGAACACACCTGAACACCTGTCTACAGTACACACACCTGAACACCTGTCTACAGTACCCACATCTCAACATCTGTATACAGTACACACACCTGAACACCTGTCTACAGTTCATACACCTGAACACCTGAACACACCTGAACACCTGTCTACAGTACACACACCTGAAACACACCTGAACACCTGTCTACAGTACCCACATCTCAACATCTGTATACAGTACACACACCTGAACACCTGTCTACAGTTCATACACCTGAACACCTGAACACACCTGAACACCTGTCTACAGTACACACACCTGAACACACCTGAACACCTGTCTACAGTACCCACACCTGAACACCTGTCTACAGTACACACACCTGAACACCTGAACACCTGTCTACAGTACCCACATCTGAACATCTGTATACAGTACACACACCTGAACACCTGTCTACAGTTCATACACCTGAACACACCTGAACACCTGTCTACAGTACCCACACCTGAACACCTGAACACACCTGAACACCTGTCTACAGTACCCACACCTGAACACCTGTCTACAGTACCCACATCTGAACATCTGTATACAGTACACACACCTGAACACCTGTCTACAGTTCATACACCTGAACACACCTGAACACCTGTCTACAGTACCCACACCTGAACACCTGAACACACCTGAACACCTGTCTACAGTACACACACCTGAACATCTGAACATCTGTATACAGTACACACACCTGAACACCTGTCTACAGTTCATACACCTGAACACCTGAACACACCTGAACACCTGTCTACAGTACACACACCTGAACACACCTGAACACCTGTCTACAGTACCCACACCTGAACACACCTGAACACCTGTCTACAGTTCATACACCTGAACACACCTGAACACCTGTCTACAGTACACACACCTGAACACCTGTCTACAGTTCACACACCTGAACACACCTAAACACCTGTCTACAGTACACACACCTGAACACACCTGAACACCTGTCTACAGTACCCACACCTGAACACCTGAACACACCTGAACACCTGTCTACAGTACACACACCTGAACACCTGAACACACCTGAACACCTGTCTACAGTGCACACACCTGAACATCTGTATACAGTACACACACCTGAACACCTGTCTACAGTTCATACACCTGAACACACCTGAACACCTGTCTACAGTTCACACCCCTGAACACACCTAAACACCTGTCTACAGTACACACACCTGAACACCTGTCTACAGTACACACACCTGAACACCTGTCTACAGTACACACACCTTAACACCTGTCTACAGTTCACACACCTGAACACATCTAAACACCTGTCTACAGTACACACACCTGAACACCTGTCTACAGTTCACACACCTGAACACCTGTCTACAGTACCCACACCTGAACACCTGAACACACCTGAACACCTGTCTACAGTACCCACACCTGAACATCTGTATACAGTACACACACCTGAACACCTGTCTACAGTTCATACACCTGAACACACCTGAACACCTGTCTACAGTTCATACACCTGAACACACCTGAACACCTGGCTACAGTACCCACACCTGAACACCTGTCTACAGTACCCACACCTGAACACACCTAAACACCTGTCTACAGTACACACACCTGAACACACCTGAACACCTGTCTACAGTACCCACACCTGAACACCTGAACACACCTGAACACCTGTCTACAGTACACACACCTGAACACCTGAACACACCTGAACACCTGTCTACAGTGCACATACCTGAACATCTGTCTACAGTACACACACCTGAACACACCTGAACACCTGTCTACAGTTCACACCCCTGAACACACCTAAACACCTGTCTACAGTACACACACCTGAATACCTGTCTACAGTACACACACCTGAACACACCTGAACACCTGTCTACAGTACACACACCTGAACACCTGTCTACAGTACACACACCTGAACACCTGTCTACAGTTCACACACCTGAACACCTGAACACCTGAACACACCTGAACACCTGTCTACAGTACCCACACCTGAACACCTGTCTACAGTACACACACCTGAACACACCTGAACACCTGTCTACAGTTCACACACCTGAACATCTGTATACAGTACACACACCTGAACACCTGTCTACAGTACACACACCTGAACACACCTGAACACCTGTCTACAGTACACACACCTGAACACCTGAACACCTGTCTACAGTTCACACACCTGAACATCTGTCTACAGTACACACACCTGAACACACCTGAACACCTGTCTACAGTACACACACCTGAACACCTGAACACCTGTCTACAGTTCACACACCTGAACATCTGTCTACAGTACACACACCTGAACACCTGTCTACAGGACACATACCTGAACATCTCTCTACAGTACACACACCTGAACATCTCTCTACAGTACACACACCTGAACACACCTGAACACCTGTCTACAATACACACACCTGAACACCTGTCAACAGTTCACACACCTGAACATCTGTCTCCAGTACACACACTTGAACACCTGTCTACAGTACACACACCTGAACACACCTGAACACCTGTCTACAGTTCACACACCTGAACACACCTGAACACCTGGCTACAGTACCCACACCTGAACACCTGTCTACAGTACCCACACCTGAACACCTGTCTACAGTTCATACACCTGAACACAACCTGAACACCTGTCTACAGTACACACACCTGAACACACCTGAACACCTGTCTACAGTACCCACACCTGAACACCTGAACGCCTGTCTACTGTACACACACCTGAACACCTGAACACACTTGAACACCTGTCTACAGTACCCACTCCTGAACACCTGAACACACCTGAACACCTGTCTACAGTACACACACCTGAACACCTGTCTACAGTACCCACATCTCAACATCTGTATACAGTACACACACCTGAACACCTGTCTACAGTTCATACACCTGAACACCTGAACACACCTGAACACCTGTCTACAGTACACACACCTGAACACACCTGAACACCTGTCTACAGTACCCACATCTCAACATCTGTATACAGTACACACACCTGAACACCTGTCTACAGTTCATACACCTGAACACCTGAACACACCTGAACACCTGTCTACAGTACACACACCTGAACACACCTGAACACCTGTCTACAGTACCCACACCTGAACACCTGTCTACAGTACACACACCTGAACACCTGAACACCTGTCTACAGTACCCACATCTGAACATCTGTATACAGTACACACACCTGAACACCTGTCTACAGTTCATACACCTGAACACACCTGAACACCTGTCTACAGTACCCACACCTGAACACCTGAACACACCTGAACACCTGTCTACAGTACCCACACCTGAACACCTGTCTACAGTACCCACATCTGAACATCTGTATACAGTATACACACCTGAACACCTGTCTACAGTTCATACACCTGAACACACCTGAACACCTGTCTACAGTACCCACACCTGAACACCTGAACACACCTGAACACCTGTCTACAGTACACACACCTGAACATCTGAACATCTGTATACAGTACACACACCTGAACACCTGTCTACAGTTCATACACCTGAACACCTGAACACACCTGAACACCTGTCTACAGTACACACACCTGAACACACCTGAACACCTGTCTACAGTACCCACACCTGAACACACCTGAACACCTGTCTACAGTTCATACACCTGAACACACCTGAACACCTGTCTACAGTACACACACCTGAACACCTGTCTACAGTTCACACACCTGAACACACCTAAACACCTGTCTACAGTACACACACCTGAACACACCTGAACACCTGTCTACAGTACCCACACCTGAACACCTGAACACACCTGAACACCTGTCTACAGTACACACACCTGAACACCTGAACACACCTGAACACCTGTCTACAGTGCACACACCTGAACATCTGTATACAGTACACACACCTGAACACCTGTCTACAGTTCATACACCTGAACACACCTGAACACCTGTCTACAGTTCACACCCCTGAACACACCTAAACACCTGTCTACAGTACACACACCTGAACACCTGTCTACAGTACACACACCTGAACACCTGTCTACAGTACACACACCTTAACACCTGTCTACAGTTCACACACCTGAACACATCTAAACACCTGTCTACAGTACACACACCTGAACACCTGTCTACAGTTCACACACCTGAACACCTGTCTACAGTACCCACACCTGAACACCTGAACACACCTGAACACCTGTCTACAGTACCCACACCTGAACATCTGTATACAGTACACACACCTGAACACCTGTCTACAGTTCATACACCTGAACACACCTGAACACCTGTCTACAGTTCATACACCTGAACACACCTGAACACCTGGCTACAGTACCCACACCTGAACACCTGTCTACAGTACCCACACCTGAACACACCTAAACACCTGTCTACAGTACACACACCTGAACACACCTGAACACCTGTCTACAGTACCCACACCTGAACACCTGAACACACCTGAACACCTGTCTACAGTACACACACCTGAACACCTGAACACACCTGAACACCTGTCTACAGTGCACATACCTGAACATCTGTCTACAGTACACACACCTGAACACACCTGAACACCTGTCTACAGTTCACACCCCTGAACACACCTAAACACCTGTCTACAGTACACACACCTGAACACCTGTCTACAGTACACACACCTGAACACACCTGAACACCTGTCTACAGTACACACACCTGAACACCTGTCTACAGTACACACACCTGAACACCTGTCTACAGTTCACACACCTGAACACCTGAACACCTGAACACACCTGAACACCTGTCTACAGTACCCACACCTGAACACCTGTCTACAGTACCCACACCTGAACACCTGAACACACCTAAATACCTGTCTACAGTACCCACATCTGAACATCTGTATACAGTACTCACACCTGAACACCTGTCTACAGTTCATACACCTGAACACACCTGAACACCTGTCTACAGTACACACACCTGAACACCTGTCTACAGTTCACACACCTGAACACCTGAACACACCTAAACACCTGTCTACAGTACACACACCTGAACACCTGTCTACAGTTAACACACCTGAACACCTGAACACACCTAAACACCTGTCTACAGTACACATACCTGAACACCTGTCTACAGTACACACACCTGAACACCTGTCTACAGAGAGCGGCTGGACTTTCCTGCACTACAGCTGGAGTGATAACAAATTCCACATGACGGTGTATCTGGATTTATCTGGATTTATCCAGTCCAGCTCTGCAGCTCTCCAAACAGGCAGACAGTCCCTCAGACCTGGTGGTGAAGAGCTTGGGTGACTCTGGACTCTGTAGCTTCAACCTCACAGCAGCTGTTAGTTACGTGTGGAGAAAAAATAAGAGAATTAAACAGAAATGAACTGGAATAATTATCTCCTGTGAAAGTGAAAGTATACACACTCTGCCTACAGGCCCCCCGGGTCCCCAGGACCCCCCTCGTTACAGATCAGAATCTGAGTTTATGTTCTGGCTCTGGAGATGATGTTCTGAGTGATTCTGTTGGCCAGTGCTGGAGCTTCACAGCGTTGTTGTTGGAGCTGGTGAGGCAGCGACGCTGCTGTGTTTGTGTAATGTTGAGAGAAGGTTCTGGAGTGTGTGTATCAGGAAGTGAAGGTTCTGGAGTGTGTGTATCAGGAAGTGAAGGTTCTGGAGTGTGTGTATCAGGAAGTGAAGGTTCTGGAGTGTGTGTATCAGGAAGTGAAGGTTCTGGAGTGTGTGTATCAGGAAGTGAAGGTTCTGGAGTGTGTGTATCAGGAAGTGAAGGTTCTGGAGTGTGTGTATCAGGAAGTGAAGGTTCTGGAGTGTGTGTAGAGAAGACACTGATGTGTTTGTTCCCAGTAGCTCTGTGGTTTCAGCGCTGGCACCGTGACCCGGGATAGCGGCCGCTGGGATGCGTTACTGGCTACTGACTCACTGACATGAACAATGAGTGTGATGATAGCGGCGGCTTCAGCGGCGGCTCCGCGCTCGGCCAGCCTCCTTACGCAACGCTGTCACTCGTCCGATGTGTTTTTTGAAAAGTGTGACTCGTCTGAGTTTATATAGACGCTGTGAAGGATGTGAGGAATGTGGAACGTCTCTGAGGAGTTCTTCTGGCTTTCAGAGAGAACAAGCGCTCGTCAGACCCTCTGCCCCCCACCCGGCCTCTCTCTCAGCGTATCCCTGCATTCGAGCAATTACCGTGTTCAAGATATCAACATGGAACACTCGCTTCCCTCTTTCTGTCCCGCTCTGCTCTATCTGCACATGTCCAAATACAGACCTTTTCTCCCGCGTTTCCCTTTAAAGGAGTCCTGTGATGTCACCAGGCAGGAATTAAGACCCAGGGGGATGAACAAAGGGTGCTCCACACGTGACCCCTTGAAGTGTAATATTACAAGTGCTGGAGCCCTGCGCTGGAGCCCTGCGCTGGAGCCCTGCGCTGGAGCCCTGCGCTGGAGCCCTGCGAGCCGGGAAGACGTGCTCTCGCCAGCGCATGTGAAATGGAAGCTGTGTTCAGAGGCTGGGACAGTCAGCATCTCCATAACTCACAACTGTGGCTGTATATCATCAGAACTGTTTGTAATGTGTTAGTCTGGGTTTAACGTAGTTAGTAGGGCTCTAGGAAGCTCTAGATAAAGCTCTAGATAAAGCTGAACCTGGTTCTAGGTTGTTGTATAGCAGCAGTTTGTAATAAAGTTAATATCAGATCATGTTTTAAAGTGGAGATCCATCTCAAAGCAGCTATCTTGACCAAATGTGCTATTATAATATATCATTTATTATTTAATGCTTCTTTTTAATTACATTTGAAGGCTGGAAAAAAGATTTAGAAATATTTTAGTTTATTTTTAGGAATATTTCAATTAATATTGCATGATTAATAGACGCTGTGAGGAGCTTTTAATTCAGATTTTCATATATTTCATTAGCATTACTCTTATTATTAATATTTATTCTATTGATTGTATTGCGTTGTGCGTTTCTCCTAATGTAGTATTGTTCTTGTTATGTCATGCACATGTACTTTACCAAGAAAAATTCCTTTTATGTGTGACATACTTGGCAAAATAACCGATTCTGATTCTGATCTTCCATATAGTGACTTTTTATAGACGTATTTTTCTGGAAAAGTATTTAGAAAAGTTTTTTTCTGGATTATTTATAGTTCTTATTAAAAAAACGCCCATTTTTCTGTATTATTCAGCAAAATAATCAGTATTTATTAATATAACCGTTACTGACAGCGTCTGATCTCCGTTCACGCAGGTCACGTCTTTATAGGCTGCAACAAAGTGAAGGATTTAACTTTCCAGGAATCCAGAAATCCAGAAATCCGGTTCCTGAAACCTAAAGATGGTGTTTGGACTGGAGTTGATTTAAGTTTGTATGTCTTTGTTATTCTCGTCCAAAGCACCTGATTTACGACAGCGCAGCAGTTTTACGATCGCGTGTTCCAGGAACGGACTGAAAGGTACGACACGACCCTCTCTGATCTCTCTGGAGCAGGACATTTTTCACATGTCTGAATATTTGTGTCCATTCCATCATCTGGCCAGTGCGTCTCTATCAGGACAACATCAGACAATGCGCTGCTACACATCATCAGGTCCCCTGACTCACGCAGGTTGGTGTAGAGCAGGGCGAAAAACAGGAAACGGGCATACGACTGGAAACGTCCCTCACAGGACGCTGCGGCTGTCCGGCCTTTGGAGCGGCTCCGCATGGCGTCCTCTGGGACATGTTTCAGCTGACCTGCTGTGGCCTTTGTTAGATTGTTTTCTTTGCTGCTGTCTCTCTTTGGCGAGGTCGTTTTGCTCCAGCTACTGGGAAAAGCTGTGAAGTAAACAATGAGGTCTCTGTTCAAAATATTAAAATAACAGTACCGTGTGTCACGACTGTCGGGATCGATGAGTATATCATTTTTCTAAATCACTTTTAAACCTACGCTTAGAAAAAAAAGCCTATTCGCTGCCAATCAGCTGATATTTGGGTAGAACCTACACATCATGCCAAAGATTTGCAAGCTAGGAGGCAGACCACAACCAGCAGAAGGTCCAGAGGACAGGACAGTCCATCAGCTGGACCAACAGAGGGGATGGGGCAGGACATGTGATGTGGACCGGCTGAATGGAGCACCGGGAGGCCAGCTGTGAAGTCAACCTTTGACAGGAGGAGCAGGAGGAGCTGTTCGGGGAGCCGGCACTGGGGAGAAAACCATCACTTGAGGAGCAGCAACTTAGGAGTCCAGTTCTCAGTCAGGATGGGGATCTGGCCCTGGAGCTGCTTGGAGAACCAGAACTGGAGCAGCCTGGAGGAGTCAAATAGGAGCCCTGAAAGCAGGAAACGGAGCACAGGAACAGGATCAGCTCCAACAGTGGCTGCCAGACTAGGACAGACTGTGAGAGATGCCGCCCCAGGTCTTGGTGCAACCCCTTTGGAGTTGATGGGCCAGTGTTCTCCACAGCACTGGGCAGAGCTTTGAGGCCATTGTTCTATGTAGCACTATGTAGGCAGAACCTTGGAACCCTGCTATGTTTTCCTCTATGGGTGTGTCTGGAAACCTACTGAGCTCCTACATAGGCAGCCTGTTACATCATAGTATGTACTCCTGACATGTAGACTGTCCCAATTCTCACATACCTTAAACATGCTGCTACTGAGGAACCTTATTTACACCTGATTTTAAGAAGTATTGAACGCTTCCTCAGCCGCTAAAACAATCCCATGATGCAGTGCAGGCTAATCTAGTAGCAGTGAAGTGGTTTTAAAATGTGAGTTATTTTGATTCTCTGGAGTTTTAATGTGTTTCTGGTCATATAATCACACAAAACAGTATTTTATTATCAACTCTGTAACGAGTCCTTCACCATTTACACTTTTATACTCCAGACATTAGCATTTATGCTAGCAGATTTTTAAGCTCGGGCTATTGTTTTGGATGCCGGCCGGTATCTTAGCAACCAGCTAAACCACCGGTGGCGTGCTGCAGTGGGCGGAACAAGCCGTGACGCAGTCTCTCTCTAACTAGAGCGTCTCAGTAATCTGTTTACACACTCACTACCTAGACAGCCTACTTACACACTCACTACCTAGACAGCCTACTTACACACTCACTACCTAGACAGTCTACTTACACACTCACTACCTAGACAGCCTACTTACACACTCACTACCTAGACAGCCTACTTACACACTCACTACCTAGACAGCCTACTTACACACTCACTACCTAGACAGCCTACTTACACACTCACTACCTAGACAGCCTACTTACACACTCACTACCTAGACAGCCTACTTACTCACTACCTAGACAGCCTACATACACACTCACTACCTAGACAGCCTACTTACTCACTACCTAGACAGCCTACTTACACACTCACTACCTAGACAACCTACTTACACACTTACTACCTAGACAGCCTACTTACACACTCACTACCTAGACAGCCTACTTACACACTCACTACCTAGACAACCTACTTACACACTTACTACCTAGACAGCCTACTTACACACTCACTACCTAGACAGCCTACTTACACACTCACTACCTACACACTCACTACCTAGACAGCCTACTTACACACTCACTACCTAGACAGCCTACTTACACACTCACTACCTAGACAGCCTACTTACACACTCACTACCTAGACAACCTACTTACACACTTACTACCTAGACAGCCTACTTACACACTCACTACCTAGACAGCCTACTTACACACTCACTACCTACACACTCACTACCTAGACAGCCTACTTACACACTCACTACCTAGACAGCCTACTTACACACTCACTACCTAGACAGCCCACTTACACACTCACTACCTAGACAGCATACTTACACACTCACTACCTAGACAGCCTACTTACACACTCACTACCTAGACAGCCTACTTACACACTCACTACCTAGACAGCCTACTTACACACTCACTACCTAGACAGTCTACTTACACACTCACTACCTAGACAGCCTACTTACTCACTACCTAGACAGCCTACATACACACTCACTACCTAGACAGCCTACTTACTCACTACCTAGACAGCCTACTTACACACTCACTACCTAGACAACCTACTTACACACTTACTACCTAGACAGCCTACTTACACACTCACTACCTAGACAGCCTACTTACACACTCACTACCTAGACAACCTACTTACACACTTACTGCCTAGACAGCCTACTTACACACTCACTACCTAGACAGCCTACTTACACACTCACTACCTACACACTCACTACCTAGACAGCCTACTTACACACTCACTACCTAGACAGCCTACTTACACACTCACTACCTAGACAGCCTACTTACACACTCACTACCTAGACAACCTACTTACACACTTACTACCTAGACAGCCTACTTACACACTCACTACCTAGACAGCCTACTTACACACTCACTACCTACACACTCACTACCTAGACAGCCTACTTACACACTCACTACCTAGACAGCCTACTTACACACTCACTACCTAGACAGCCTACTTACACACTCACTACCTAGACAGCATACTTACACACTCACTACCTAGACAGCCTACTTACACACTCACTACCTAGACAGCATACTTACACACTCACTACCTAGACAGTCTACTTACACACTCACTACCTAGACAGCCTACTTACACACTCACTACCTAGACAGCCTACTTACACACTCACTACCTAGACAGCCTACTTACACACTCACTACCTAGACAGCCCACTTACACACTCACTACCTAGACAGCATACTTACACACTCACTACCTAGACAGCCTACTTACACACTCACTACCTAGACAGCCTACTTACACACTCAGTAGGATTTGAGACAGACCCTATATTGGTATAACAAACACCACCCCAACACACACACACACAAGGGAGGGGCCATAAACAAAAAAAAGCCATGTGCAGTACCGTGCAGGGCCAGGAGGGGGGGTACTATGTGATGCAAATAAATGTATAGTTATGAGTATTTTGATGCTGATGCAGCACAAAACCACACAGAGAGCACATGTACCCATCTTTACACTAACACTAGCAACGTATGTACAATTAAAATCTATTCTAGCACAAACACAGAGCCTCCCGAGAGTCTCCTTGTCCTGCCACTCTGCATAGCCCCGCCTCCCACAGCATCAATAGCCAATAGTGAGTCGCGGCAATAATTAGGTACATTAAATCCAACGTTTCAACATTTACTCTGATGATTCGTCTCCTGTTCTGTGATCTGTTTATCTGTTTATCTGTTTATCTGTTTATGGTTATTAGGCTGTCGAGAGGTCATGAGGTCACTAATGTAGGTGTTTATTGCAGACTGGTGTTTATTTCTACTTCCTTACTGAATGTTTACGAGGTGAATCTACTTTAACCAGTTTAAACTCTGTGGTTCACCTGCAGGGCATTGATGCTGTAGTCAAGATCAGGTCAATTCCAGCTAAACTAAATTTCCAGCTGAACTAAAATTCCAGATAATCTAAAATTCCAGCTAAACTAAAATTCCAGATAATCTAAAATTCCAGCTAAACTAAAATTCCAGCTAAACTAAATTTCCAGCTGAACTAAAATTCCAGATAATCTAAAATTCCAGCTAAACTAAAATTCCAGCTAAACTAAAATTCCAGCTGAACTAAAATTCCAGATAATCTAAAATTCCAGCTAAACTAAAATTCCAGCTAAACTAAATTTCCAGCTGAACTAAAATTCCAGATAATCTAAAATTCCAGCTAAACTAAAATTCCAGCTAAACTAAAATTCCAGCTAAACTAAAATTCCAGCTGAACTAAAATTCCAGCTGAACTAAAATTCCAGCTGAACTAAAATTCCAGCTGAACTAAAATTCCAGATAATCTAAAATTCCAGCTAAACTAAAATTCCAGCTAAACCAAAATTCCAGCTGAACTAAAATTCCAGCTGAACTAAAATTCCAGCTGAACTAAAATTCCAGATAATCTAAAATTCCAGCTAAACTAAAATTCCAGCTAAACTAAATTTCCAGCTGAACTAAAATTCCAGCTAAACTAAAATTCCAGCTGAACTAAAATTCCAGCTAAACTAAAATTCCAGATAATCTAAAATTTGTTTATATGGAAGTGGTGTAGCAGTTGTGGGCTTATTTCTCACCACTAGTTGTGATTATTCTGTGTTTCTGGTTTGGTGTTGTGTGTCATATAGTGATGTTTGTGTTAATTGCCACAGACCTTCACACTCGCCCACACCCAGCAACTCCTGCTGCATCAGACTTATCAGATATGACGTTCTCGGTGTGAAACGCCACTCAGACCTGAACTAGGAGGTTAATTATCAGGTTAGAACCAAAACCTGGCATCGGTAGTTCATATGGGTTTACCTTAAATGTCCGGGGAGAGGAGGTGAAGGAGGACGGGAGGAGAGAGGGAAAGAAGGCCTGGGATAGCGTAATATGCTGGATTTGGAGAGTAGAGTCAGAGCTCCCGCTTCAAAGACTCAGGCGTTTGTTCACGGAGGATTTCCTGACCCCACCTGTCAGCTCCTGCCCCCCTGCAGCTCTGTACACTCACACTGTTTGAATAAAGGGTGTGCTGGCAAAAGAGAATCCGTGTACAATCAATTTCTATATTTTTATATATACACACATACTACACTGTACACTGTTTATATCTGATCTCTGCTGATCTCTAAAATCACAAGGAGAAGCATAAACATACTTCACCTTCAACCTGAGTCAGTGGAACCAGAACGTTAGCTGGACTTTTGGGCCAGTTCTTATTATCCTGAGACTTAAACACACTGTGAAGAACAACATGCATTTATCATGCATTACTCAAGTCGAACAGCAGGGGGCAGCCTTCCGAAGTCTCGCTCACTCCTACTGACCACCAGCACCATCAGCTCAGCTTCTCCTTCACCAGTTCTCCTGTTTCCACCTTAAATGGAGCTGCAGGTACGTTCTGGCTCCTGCTGCACTGTTGAAGGTGGAACAGGAAAACTGGTGAAGGAGCTGCTTCACCCTCGTGTGCTCGGTAGGAGTGAGTATTGTAGAGTGAACAGTTGGTCTGGGGGTGATGTGACTGGTCACTGGTGAGAAATTTAAAATTACAGCTACAAACTGGAACAGGAAGTTCAGTCTCTCGTCCTGACCGCAGACGGAGGGTCAGACAGTTCTGCTGGTTTCTGGTTCTAGATAGAAGCTCCTTGTGGTTCTCAGGTAAACTGATAGCGCCCCCTGTGTGGAGAATCACTTCCTGCCCTCCATCTGCAGTTCACACCATAACAGCATACTGGAGTGACGTCATGAAGCTGGGTGTGTTTCAGGTAATTAGATGAAGCTTCTGTGATTCCTGTGATACCTGTGATACCTATGATACCTCTAAAACCTGTGATACCTATGATACCTCTAAAACCTGTGATACCTGTGATACCTCTAAAACCTGTGATTCCTGTGATACCTGTGATACCTCTAAAACCTGTGATACCTGTGATACCTGTGATTCCTGCTCTGAGCAGGTGTTCAGTGTGTTTGCTGGTGAGCAGGTCTGAGCACGTGGCTGAATGTTTGTGGTGTTGGGGGGGGGTGGGTTCTGAGTGGGAGTTATTACTGAAGTTGGGCCAGCAGTGTGGTGGTCCGTGTCCCGCTGTCTCTGTACGTGTCCCGCTGTCTCTGTACGTGTCCTGCGCTGGACGGCGTGGTGAAGGCTGGAACTCTGTAGGAGAGGGTCCGGCGCGTGCAGCAGGTGGGTTCATGTTCTCTGGCGAGCAGGACGTTCTTGTAAATCACACTTCTGCTGGAAGCGTGACTCAGACGGGGTGGGTGCGTGATTGTGCGTCAGTGGGGGCATACTGCAGTCCAGCTGGTGGTGTGTGTTTGCTAGTCTTTGTGAGGCTGGCGTAGAGACGGAGGGAGAGAGAGAGAGAGTGCTTCGGAGTGTGCGTCTGTGTGTATGTGTGAGATTAGATGTTTGTGTAAACAGTAAAGGAGGGTGTGACTATAAACACACTGTTATATACTTAACCATTACACCGTTACAGCTCACTTAGTGTCCACACACAGCTGTTACACACACACACACACACACACACACACACACACACAGGTTAGTTTTTATACAGTTATACAGTGTGGGGACATGTGGAATATCTGCTTCTAAAATACATTAATATTAGTGTGTCCTGTGTGTATATATATATATATATATGTATGGAATTCAGATGCTCTTGTTATACAGTGTGAGACCACCACGGTCACTAAACGGTCATTAGGTACAAAATCTAGGCTTTTCAAACAGACACACTTGATCAGCTGTGTGTAGTTTCCAGGTGTGCAGGTGTGCAGGTGTGCAGGTGTGTCAGTATTTTCTTTTTCTGTTCTCTCAGTGTTTCAGATAAATCTGCAGGGACATTTCACCCACTTCTAAAGTTCAGTCATGAGAGTTGGATGTAGATCATCAGGTAGATCTGCTAGATTCTGAAAATTTTGTCGCATCTAGTCAATTAGATCAACTTTACATTCCCAATTTCCAACCAGTCTCCCTCCCTCAGAATCAAACTTTAATACTGATCTCAGATGAACAAGCTGTGTTCTGATTGGCCGTCCTGAGCCTCACTCAGGAGAGCACTCAGAGCTGAAACGTTCCTTACAGCTTCAGCTAAACGGTGCTAGGCTGAATAGGTGTGTGTATATATGGACTGTATGTATGTACAGTGTCAGTGTGTCAGTATGTGTGTGTATGTTTATATATATATGTCCTAAATTTAGACTGCAGGTGATTTGGGAGATGAAGTCAGGACTTTTTTTTTGTCCAGTTTTTGTAAGTTTGACTGTTTTACTCTGTTTTGACTATTTTGTCTTGAAAATGTTTGAAAACAAACCAAGCAACACACACACACATCCTGCAGGAGCCTGGAGTGAAAAAGAAAGGAAGCCAGGGCAGAGAAGAGGAGAGATAGAGGGGGAGAGAGGGAGAGAGAGAGAGAGAGAGGGGGAGAGAGAGAGAGAGAGAGAGAGAGAGGGGGAGAGAGAGAGAGAGAGAGGGGAGAGAGAGAGGGGGAGAGAGAGAAAGGGGGGAGAGAGAGAGAGAGGGGGAGAGAGAGAGAGAGAGAGAGAGGGGAGAGAGAGAGGGGGAGAGAGAGAGAGAGCAGGAGAGAGGGAGAGAGAGAGAGAGGGGAGAGAGGGAGAGAGAGAGCGGGAGAGAGAGGGGGGGGAAGAGGGAGGGATCAAGTGAGCGACAGAGTGAGTGAGAGAGAGAGAGGAGACCACTCAGAGAGTGAAGCCCCTCATAACACGTCTCTATTCAGTGAACAGCTTTAACAAAGACAGCTGACCGTCTACACACAGCAGGTGAGTGAGCTGAACGTGGGGGGGGTTTGTTGGTGGGGGTTTAGCGGGGGGGGGGGGGGGGGGGGGGGGGTTGTTAGCGCGGAGCTGAAGAACGCAGCACTGAACACTCTGAGGAGCTGCTGATCTTTCCACAGACGTGTGAGTGAGACAAGCAGACAGGTTAATTCTCTACAGCTGTCTCTCTCACACTCTGTGTGTGTCTCTCTCACACTCTGTGTGTGTCTCTCTCTCTTTGTCTCTCTCTCTCTGTCTCTCTCTCTCTGTCTTTCTCTCTCTCTGCCTTTCTCTCTCACTTTCTCTCTCTGTCTCTCTCTGTCTCTCTCTCTCTGTCTCTCTCTCTGTCTCTCTCTGTCTCTCTCTCTCTCTTTGTCTCTCTCTCTCTGTCTCTCTCTCTCTGTCTTTCTCTCTCTCTGCCTTTCTCTCTCACTTTCTCTCGCTCTTTCTCTCTCTGTCTCTCTCTCTCTGTCTCTCTCTCTCTCTCTGCCTTTCTCTCTCTCTTTCTCTCTCTCTCTCTGCCTTTCTCTCTCTCTTTCTCTCTTTCTCTCTCTGTCTCTCTCTTTCTTCTGCTGTCCTCTCTTTCTTCTGCTGTCCTCTGTTTCTGCTGCTTTGGGGACTGTGGAGTGAGAGGTGTAGACCGTGTCCTGGTTGTTGTGAGTGTGAGGTAGCTGGAGTGATGGTGGTGTGAGTGCGTACGTGAGTCTGGGCTGGTCAGATGTTGAGAAGGTCCAGTGAGTCCTGGAGGTTTTGTTGTGTCCAGCGCGCTCGTCTCAGGTCCTTTTGGAAGGGACGGCGTTCACAAGCTGCTGTTATTAACACAGTCCTGCGTTCTGGATGACCACAGGTGTCCTGTAGGACGGTGTTGGGGTGAAGACCAGAACGGGGGTCTGCAGGTTAACTGTTTGTTGTTGTTGTTGTTTGTTTATTTGTTTGTTTGTTTGTTTGTGTGTATGTTAGGGCCTCAGGAGTTTGTTTTCTGTGATTGGAAGTGCCTCATTGGCTGCACGATATTGTATATTTTAAATTTGAATACAGTTTAACATAATCTTGTTGTATTTTATTTATTTATTTATATATAAACAGTAAATAAACTCTTCAAAGACAACAACAAGTATCTTCAAATGGATGACTAAGGTAGAGGAAATGAGTAAATATTGAGAGATTTGATTGGACGGTGAGCGTATTCTGCTCTGTATGGTTTGTTATGGTCAGTTAAAGGGACACTCTGGAGAAATCCTACTTTTGCTGCGTGTGTTTGGAACAGACCTGCTCGTGTCCTCTGCTGGTCCTGAAGTCACTGCTGGAGAATTTTTTCCTATTTTTTTTGTTAGACCAGGACCCCTTCTGTCTGGAGACGGATCTTCAAAGTAGGAGAAACGTTTACGACTCCTTTAACGTGGATCTGTTTCTGCAGGGAAACCTGATAACTGACGTTTCTGCTGGATATCTTAGAGCAGATCAGTAACTGGTACCTGTAGAGCACTGGATTAGAAAAGAATGGATTTCTACGACTAACAGCTGACAGTTCTGTAGCTCCAGACACTTTACCGTTTGGTTTCCTTGACGACTGATATAATGAACAGAGATGGTGCTCATTTAAAAGCTGGGGGTCAGAAGTTGTGAAGAAGTTGTGGGATTATTCTCCACCTTAAGAACAGTTCTAGAAGTATGTGGAGTGTAATAGGTCACGGGGCCGTGTGTGTGTGTGTGTGTGTGTGTGTCTGTGGAAGTAATTAAACCGTTACTGGGTCTGTTAGGGTCTTAAAAGCAAAAGGCAAGTCTGACTTTTGACCTCTTTGACTCTTGCGGGGGTCTCTGGTTGTGTCCATGCCACTCCCACCTCACAGCCTTTAACCTCAGCAGCTCAGGCAGGAGCAGTTACGCAGACGCAGCTGTGACTCTGACTTTAGGCTGCTCGCCATCTTCAGTGGTGTTGACTCGTTTTTCTCCGTCCTGCAGCTCTGCACTGTGCTCGTTGCGGGGGGCGTGGCTTATACGGTGATGATGTTATTGTTTGAATGACAGGTTGTGGGTTGTGTCTGTGTTTCCAGACGACTGAACACCTGCAAATATCATAAA
>CM038714.1:20622597-20640097 GCA_021613375.1 Megaleporinus macrocephalus
AAAAAAATACCTTAATTCTTTTATGATTTAAATCCTGTCTTTTATAGAGTACGTTTATTAACTAATGTTATATAACATACTATATTATATATAATACAGAGTGTTATATACATGTACTGGTGACGTGTATCAATAGAAGGTGGACTCAACATGTACTTATAGACTGATGGGCGACTGCAGCCAGTTACCGTTTCAGCTGTACACTATATTATTATATACAGTTATGAGGAGTAATGCATAGATGTTTTATATATATTAGGGGTGTAGGGAAAATATTGAATATCGGGATATTATGTTTGGTGATACAGATTCCTGGCTGACAGTGAATCAGTGTGTGTGTTTAAACCTCTGACCACTAGATGGCAGTGTTGTAATCCATTTTCAGCTCCACTCCAACATTAACAAGCAGCACAAGGACGCAGTGCTATTGTAAACATTGATAAACCTGTTCATACATTGGTGTGTTTAATAGTGGGATTAGAAAAATCACAGTATATCACGATATATTGAATTGTGACTGCTTTATCACGATACGTATTGTGTCACCAGGTTATATATATATATATATATTCTTGCTCTCTCACTCTCACTCTCTCTCAGGTGTGTCATCATCCTCTGTGTCAGGAATTGAGGGACGGCAGACCACTGCACCTGTGTGAGTCATGTGACTCCCGCTGCCACCCTGTTGCTGGTGGCAACATGCTCTTTGATAGGCATCCTCGCTTCGACCTGCAACCTCAAGGTAAGAGCCTGTAAAAGAATGATGGGACTCGTCCATCAGTAAATTCTATCAGTTGATAACACTCGATCTCAGACTCCAGTGACTTTAGTCAGATCCTCTTTATAACATACCGTCCAGTCCAATTCAGCCACACAGGTCAGTAAATGGGGTGATGTTGGTGATGACTGGCGATTAGTGATGATTTAAATTCAGAAGTTGTGGGAAAAGAGAACTGACCGATAGGTAGAGAGGACCAGTTTAATTTAAATAATATAAAACGAGAAGGGCCTGTTATGTAGCATGATTTTATCTTTTTCACTCTTTTGTTTAAACGATCAGTTATAGTGGACCAGTCGGTTATGGTCAAGTGATTTCCCAGAATGCAGCATAACATCCTAGGAAACATTCTAAGCACTGTTCCTGCAGCTCACGTGTTGATGGTTGAGATGAACAGTAAAATAAAGAAAACACATTATAAGCAATAGAAAGTAGCTGCCAAGCATGTGTGATTTATTTAAAGGGCCCATAGAATGTAAAACTGTACATACACAGTATAATCATTAGAGTTCAGTACATAGAACTGTACATACCATGAACCCCAAACACTGATCTTCAAATACAAACGCTAACGAATTCTAACTTCACCCAAAACCAGACCCCCAAAATATACATCCAGCCCATCCAAAACAACCCTAATCCTTTAAAGTGTAACTCAGAGCTGCAGTGGAGACGTAGAGATCAGCCTGACAGTGTTTCATCATACTGACCATACAGTCCAATTTAAATCCACAGCACTCTGGAGGAAGTTCCTGGACAACCTTAATTCAGATATGTTCGTTTACTCAGCGCGTTAGACTCCGGACAGTTTCTCAGACCTTATCAGTAACAGTATCAGCTCAGAGAGATCCACAGCTCCACCTTTATTAGCACCACAACCCCAACACTGACCGGAAGTAGCAGCCATGCTGTGTGAGTGGATCACTGTGTGCTGGTTGAAGCAGATCATCTTCAACTGGAAGTTTCTCAGAGACACCTTTCATCTACTTTGTGTTTGATGTCGAGGTTCGTTTCAGTTTCCTTCTGTCTGTTTAGACATGCTGGTCCTAAACAAGCCAATCAGAGCAGAGCTCCTCGAATATTCATTCAAAACAGCTCATTTTCACTGTAGGGTGCAAAACCACATCTGGACGTTTTTCACTCCAACCAAAGTCTCATACGGACAAATTAAATACTGAATAAATACTGAATAAATACTGAATAATTACTGAATTAGTATGTTCCGTGTAGAACATCAGAGAACAGATTAAATACTGAATGAATACTGAATGAATACTGAATTAGTATGTTCCGTGTAGAACATCAGAGAACAGATTAAATACTGAATGAATTCTGAATTAATACTGAATTAATACGGTCTGTGTAGAAGATCAGAGAACAAATTAAATACTGAATACATTCTGAATTAATTCTGAATAAATACTGTATACTGTATAAATACTGTATGAATACTGAATGAATACTGAATGAATACTGAATTAGTATGTTCCGTGTAGAACATCAGAGAACAGATTAAATACTGAATGAATACTGAATGAATACTGAATTAGTATGTTCCGTGTAGAACATCAGAGAACAGATTAAATACTGAATAAATTCTGAATAAATTCTGAATGAATACTGAATGAATTCTGAATAAATACTGAATGAATACTGAATGAATACTGAATGAATTCTGAATGAATACTGAATGAATACTGAATGAATTCTGAATGAATACTGAATGAATTCTGAACAAGTACTGAATAAATACTGAATGAATTCTGAATAAATACTGAATAAATACTGAATGAATATTGAATGAATACTGAATGAATTCTGAATTAATACTGAATGAATACTGAATGAATTCTGAATGAATACTGAATGAATACTGAATGAATTCTGAATAAATACTGAATAAATACTGAATGAATACTGAATGAATACTGAATGAATACTGAATGAATTCTGAATAAATACTGAATGAGTACTGAATGAATTCTGAATGAATATGTTTTGTGGTCATTAACAGGAACATATAGTGCTGGTTATTTTCAGATATGTCCGTTTGTCCAGGTACTGATACTGGTTTTAAATATTTAACAGTAAAAGTAAGAATTTCAGTATGTATAGTTCGTAACCAGTGAGATGAAAGTCCCGGTTGCCGGGTGACCGCTCTGGACTGTGAGGTGTGTGTGTGTAAACTTAGATCATAGCCGTCTCTGACAGGATGCTGATTTTGTCTCTCTTCCTGTCCCAACGGTAGGTTCCATCCTGGCCCGCAACGTGTCCACTCGCTCCTGTCCCCCCCGCACCGGCCCCCCCTCTGACCTGGAGGAGGGGGAAGAAGGGGGCTACGATTTGGGGTCAGTTCTTTTCTCCGTCCTGCGGCCGCTTGGCTCCGGGGGGGGTTTAGTGATGAGCTGAAGAGGATGTCTGTTTTTTCCAGTGGCGTCATATGAGAGTCTTTCAGGGTTTAACTGGTTTTCCTCTCCAAGGAACAGTTCACCAAAAAACTGAATTATTGCCCAAAGCTGAACACAGTCAGTCAGTCAGTCAGTCAGTCAGTCAGTCAGTCAGTCAGTCAGTCAGTCAGTCAGTCAGTGGAGACGTGTTTGCTGTCAGCAGTGATCTTTTATTGCTACACTGGAGCTGTAAAGCTAATAGAAGTGTTTAATTCAGGATCTTATTGTAGAACTGCTCCTATATTAGTCTTTTAATCTTTTATCAAAAGAAGTGAAGCTCAGGAAACTAACACGTCCAGGCTGATGTGCGACCTTCAGACTAATTATGCTTTAAACTACACTAACAGCACTGAAATCTAAACGAACAGCATTTATATTAAATCAGACACACATCAAATAAAAATAAGTGAGATCTGTTCACTGGATCACTGCTGATGCTAGAACTGAGTGATTGTCTGGTGAGTGTGTTTGAGACGTTCACTGGATTTTACTGAGAGCTCTTTGTTGGGATTGTGGCTCTGCAGAGCGTGTATGAAGTTAATACTGTGTGTTTATGTTCTACAGGGATCGCAAGAGTGGCCCCATAAAGCTAGCCAAGAAGAAAACAAGGCGGCGATACACAGACGTGAGTACTCAGACTCACACTCTCCTGAACATCTTTATTTATCTTTAATAGACGGTAAATCTGTGGCCTCAGTAATATAACTGGAACACTTGTCTCTGTGTCGCCCCCTGCAGGACCCCAGCAAAGAGTGCTTCACCTTAAAGTTTGACTTGAACGTGGACACAGGGATGGAAGTAGTCCCAGCCGTGAAGAAGAAAACATTAAGGTGATTCTGTTCAGTTCAGCAGAGCTCATACACCTGAGGAACATGTTCTAAAGCCTCCCCACATACTCTACCAGTCACACGTTTGGAAACACCTACCTGAATATGTTTATATGTGTTTATAGTTATAAAGAGGTTTTGATCTGAATGTGCTGAGAGACGAGTGTAAACAGTGAAGTTGGAGCCCATGTACTCAAATATTACTAAACAAACATTTGAGTGTATTTAAATGTAAAAATGAGAATGTATATTTTTATAAGAGCTATAAAACCACCAACCCTGTTTATCAGAACAAGATCTCAGCATCTACACTATCTTCTTCAGTCCTGTTAGAGAAGCAGCTCATGTGGCTCCTCATGAAGCTGCTGGTCAGAATGTTCAAAGTATGTAAACCTGCATCAGAGCAAATGAGCTCATTTCTAAAAGACCCTCTAAACATTCTTTAAACACAACCAGATGTTTAATTCTGCTCCAGGAATAATTCCATACCGACTATTCTATAGTTCTGATCTCTTCACACTTACTCACTAATATTAGTACTATTAATATAGAACACAGAAGAAGAACCTTATTCACTACTATTAGTACTATTAATATAGTACACAGAAGAAGAACCTTATTCACTACTATTAGTACTATTAATATAGTACACAGAAGAAGAACCTTATTCACTACTATTAGTACTATTAATATAGTACACAGAAGAAGAACCTTATTCACTACTATTAGTACTATTAATATAGAACACAGAAGAAGAACCTTATTCACTAATATTAGTACTATTAATATAGTACACAGAAGAAGAACCTGGGGAGGCGTGTTCAAACTGATAGTGTATCTCTGTACAAATTTTTTTTTACAAAAAATAGAGTAGCTTCACTGTTTCAGCTTAAAAGTTGATGGAATTCTCTTTTACTATTGGCAGAGTATTTTTATTCCTTCATTCATCACGAACATGTCTCTCAGGGTGGCTGATTAAATTAATAACAAACAACAAAATAAATAAACAAACAGGATTTTGACATTAGAGCGTATTATATATCTTTATTGCATTAAGTGTTTATATTAATTATCTATTGTCTATTAGCTCAGCAGCTCCACAGGTCCAGCAGACACTAAACAAAGCCGTGTGAGTGACCAGTGCTGTGCTGTGCTGTGTGTTACAGGGAGGTTCTGGGAACAGTGTTTGAGAGGAAGGGGATTGAACTGTCCCGTGTCAATCTGTTTCTGGATCAGTCCAACACTCCTCTCTCCCTTGGCTTCGAGGCGTACCGCTTTGGGGGTCACTACCTCCGAGTACGAGGTGAGAGAGCGCCCAGTTCATGCTCATCTCAGTAGAGCAGAGACGGTGGATGAGTGCTGCAGGTGGTGTACGGAGAACACTGAAGAACACTCACCACTTTGTTCATCACCGTGTGTCCTTCTAAAGTCATTCCGAGCACGTTCAGCTGAGTTCTGGGCTCTTCAGCTTCTTTGTGTGTCGTGATCTTCTCAGCAGTGCACTTGGGGTCCACAGGGAACTGCATTCAAATGTATTTGTACACATCAGCATTCTTTATTCCTTTGATCCAAACAAATCACTGTCCAGTCAATGACGTCCCCACACGTGCACTGATGCTCCTCCTGAAACCTGCTGGAGTCATCGTTTAAAGAGTCTTTGTAATTGATTGTAGGCGTAAATGCTGATTTCTGTTCCTTCCAAAGCCTTAAATCCTGACTCCGTATCTCAGACGTCCGTTTAGACGCATAGCGGTGACTTGAGTTCAGTGGCAGGCCGGACAGACACACCTGTACATACGAGTTTTAGGAACTGTTCACCTGAGGGTGTCCGTTTTGGTGATTCACCAGGTGTTGCACGGTTGTTGAGATTCCTGGTCTTTTTTCTGACACGGCATGAATTTCAACTGGAAATTTAACAAACTATGTTTTTTACTTCCCTGTAAAAATTATACCACTTAATTAAGTCCTGTTAAAATGAAAATAACAGGACGTCTATAGGAAACACAGTTCTGCACATTTTTACTGCATTCTTGTTTATTTGTATTTAGCAGTATAAATATAACATACAGTAAATAAAATGTGTTTTATATTTTATTATATTTTTTCCTGTATATATATAAAAAAAGAAACTGCCGTTTGCAGATAGCTGCTGTATGTAAGCTTGTTCACAGTAAAGGATGAGTACATTTTACCATTGCTGTCCAAAAAATAAAAAAATATCTCCAATTAAAAATGATTCCAAGGGAGCGTTTCTATTGGTCCATTTATCATGAAAGTTATGCAGGATATAAAAAGCAGCTATCATGTTTAAATCATATAAAGAATTAACATTGACAAACATGGAGGTACATGTTTTTTTTTATGGACAGCAATAGTATATATGTACAGTTAGGTCCAGAAATATTTGGACTGTGACACAATCTTCATGATGCCACCACATTGGATTTGAAATTGAAAAAACTGGGATGCAATTGAAGTGCAGACGTTCAGGTTTAATTAAAGAAACATCTTCTGAAACGTTTAGGAACTGCAACCATTTTTCTACTAAACCTCCTCATTTTAGGGGCTCAAAGTAATTGGACAAATTAACATTACCTTTAAAAATGTTCAGTTTTAATACTTTGTTGAGAATCCTTTGCAGGCAATGACTTGATATCTGGAACCAATGGACATCACCAAACGCTGGGTTTGCTCCGTTGTGATGCGTTGCCAGGTCTTCACTGCAGGGGTCTTCAGTCTCTGCTTGTTTGAGGGTTTAGGTTTGGTCTTAAGCAGTGAGATGTTAGCTCAGTGGGGTTGGGATCTGGTGATTGACTAGACCATTGCAGAATACCTGCTTAATTGATGATGGATTAATGAGGGAGAAGCCCATGAAATAGCTTTTGAGATAGTTGTCTAATTACTTTTGGTCCCTTAAAAAAAGAAGCAGTTACATATTAAAGAGCTGTCATTCCTAAACCCTTCGTCCAATTAGGATGTGAATATTCTTTAATTAAAGACGAGAGTGTGCACTTTAAGCCCACATTCAATATATAACAATATCTGAATATGATTTAGAAAACTGTTAAAATGCCAAAACTTGTGTCACTGTCCAAATATTTATGGATCTAACTGTATATATAGGGTTGTCCTACCTGCACGGAGAAAAAGAGGACTGTTATGACTTATAGTCTCCTGACAATAGGGCCACTAGCTGTTTGTGAGTCTTTAACATCTTGAGAAGTCAAATTTAATAATAATAGTAATAATAATAATAATAATAATAATAATAATAATAATAATAATAATAATAATAATAATTGTAGTAGTAATAGTTAATAATAATAATAATAATAGTAATAATAATAATAATAATAATAATAATTGTAGTAGTAATAGTTAATAATAATAATAGTTAATAATAACAGCTATGCTAGAAAACCAAGACTGATTTAAACTTGTTTGGGCCAAATAGATATAATATAACTCAATCAATGTTAAGTGTATTGTTTTGTGTGTGTGTGTGTGTGTGTGTGTGTGTCTGTGTGTGTGTGTTTGTGTGTGTGTGTGTGTGTTCAGCACGTCCAGGAGAGGAGCTGAGGGTGGAGAGGGGTGTGAAGGACCCTCGCTCTCTCAGTCTGCCGATCATGAGGCCTTCAAGCTCCCGCAGTGCCTGTAGCGAGCGCGTGGAGCACGGCTCTCTGGGACGGCGCGAGGCTGCGGATCTGCTCGTGAACCTGGTAGGTTCCTCTTTCCCTTCGTTCTGGTTCCTCCTCCGTTTCCGCCCTCAGCCTCTCCCAGCGGGCCGGCGTTTACGCAGCCGGGCCGGCACCGGAAACCCTCAGGGCAAGTATGTCATTCCTGGTATTTCTAAAATTCCAGGATTCCTCAGCACGCACAACTTCCTAACGGCTTCATCGCCAGCACCCAAAGAGATCCAGGAATGTACACGGCTCTGAATACCAGCGTGTTGACTAGAACCCTCGCTGTCAGATTTGTCTGGAACTTAGAAGATGATGCAGGAACAGTCCAGGCAGACCTTCAGCAGATCACTGTTCACTTCAGTCTCAGCTTCAAAAACAGCTTTAGGGTTCTTCAGAGAAGGCAGTGGTTGGAACTGTTAACACTAAAGTGTTTTTAAGTTAAAATGAAAAGGTTCTTCACTGTGATGGAGAACTGATGATCGGCTGGTGTTATAGTTCAGAGAACGTTTGTTGGGACTGTACAGAGTCTGGTCTGATACCGTATGTGTATCATATGGTTTTGTAATCGCTCTCAGTTTGTATGAAATCACTTCACTCAGACCTTTGGTTCTGGTCTGTGGATCTTATGTTCAATTTAACTAATTGAAATAGTTTTGATTGTTTGTTTATGACTTTGAAACTCCCGTCTGATACTCAGAAATGAAAGTGTAAATATTAATTTAAGGATAAAGAGGTGTCTGATGTGATTTGGGGTTGTAGCGTACTCCAGCTCGGTTTCTGTGTATCAGCTTGCTGGACTGTAGTTTGGCTGATAGCACCAGAGTTAATTTCAACAGCAAATTTAGATTTAGTCATAATTTAGTATCTGAATTGTTTTTAGTTTTAGTCTAGTTTTGGTCGACTGATTATCATAAGAATATAGTCTAGACTAAATCTACTGTGATTCAGACCTAATCTGTTTCGTGCACTTTATAGTGTGTATGGAGAGATTTGGGACATCATAATCAAACGCAGATGGTTGGAGTTCGCTAACTAGTTTCACCTGCTTCCCACATACCTGATCAACTAATCTGATCATTAACACCACCTTACTGAGTTAATACAGCGCTTCACCTGCTTCCTACATACCAGATCAACTAATCTGATCATTAACACCACCTTACTGAGTTAATACAGCGCTTCACCTGCTTCCTACATACCAGATCAACTAATCTGATCATTAACACCACCTTACTGAGTTAATACAGCTCTTCACCTGCTTCCCACATACCTGATCTACTAATCTGATCATTAACACCACCTTACTGAGTTAATACAGCTCTTCACCTGCTTCAACACAGACCTGATCAACTAATCTGATCATTAACACCACCTTACTGAGTTAATACAGCGCTTCACCTGCTTCCCACATACCTGATCAACTAATCTGACCATTAACACCACCTTACTGAGTTAATACAGCGCTTCACCTGCTTCAACACATACCTGATCAACTAATCTGATCATTAACACCACCTTACTGAGTTAATACAGCGCTTCACCTGCTTCCCACATACCTGATCAACTAATCTGATCATTAACACCACCTTACTGAGTTAATACAGCGCTTCACCTGCTTCCCACATACCTGATCAACTAATCTGATCATTAACACCACCTTACTGAGTTAATACAGCGCTTCACCTGCTTCATACATACCTGATCTACTAATCTGATCATTAACACCACCTTACTGAGTTAATACAGCGCTTCACCTGCTTCCCACATACCTGATCTACTAATCTGATCATTAACACCACCTTACTGAGTTAATACAGCGCTTCACCTGCTTCCCACATACCTGATCTACTAATCTGACCATTAACACCACCTTACTGAGTTAATACAGCGCTTCACCTGCTTCCCACATACCTGATCAACTAATCTGATCATTAACACCACCTTACTGAGTTAATACAGCGCTTCACCTGCTTCCCACATACCTGATCAACTAATCTGACCATTAACACCACCTTACTGAGTTAATACAGCTCTTCACCTGCTTCCCACATACCTGATCAACTAATCTGACCATTAACACCACCTTACTGAGTTAATACAGAGCTTCACCTGCTTCATACATACCTGATCAACTAATCTGATCATTAACACCACCTTACTGAGTTAATACAGCTCTTCACCTGCTTCCCACATACCTGATCAACTAATCTGACCATTAACACCACCTTACTGAGTTAATACAGAGCTTCACCTGCTTCCCACATACCTGATCAACTAATCTGATCATTAACACCACCTTACTGAGTTAATACAGCGCTTCACCTGCTTCAACACATACCTGATCAACTAATCTGACCATTAACACCACCTTACTGAGTTAATACAGCGCTTCACCTGCTTCAACACATACCTGATCTACTAATCTGATCATTAACACCACCTTACTGAGTTAATACAGCGCTTCACCTGCTTCCCACATACCTGATCAACTAATCTGACCATTAACACCACCTTACTGAGTTAATACAGCTCTTCACCTGCTTCCCACATACCTGATCAACTAATCTGACCATTAACACCACCTTACTGAGTTAATACAGCTCTTCACCTGCTTCCCACATACCTGATCAACTAATCTGACCATTAACACCACCTTACTGAGTTAATACAGCTCTTCACCTGCTTCCCACATACCTGATCAACTAATCTGACCATTAACACCACCTTACTGAGTTAATACAGCTCTTCACCTGCTTCCCACATACCTGATCAACTAATCTAACCATTAACACCACCTTACTGAGTTAATACAGCGCTTCACCTGCTTCAACACATACCTGATCTACTAATCTGATCATTAACACCACCTTACTGAGTTAATACAGCTCTTCACCTGCTTCAACACATACCTGATCTACTAATCTGATCATTAACACCACCTTACTGAGTTAATACAGCGCTTCACCTGCTTCCCACATACCTGATCAACTAATCTGATCATTAACACCACCTTACTGAGTTAATACAGCTCTTCACCTGCTTCCCACATACCTGATCTACTAATCTGACCATTAACACCACCTTACTGAGTTAATACAGCGCTTCACCTGCTTCCCACATACCTGATCAACTAATCTGATCATTAACACCACCTTACTGAGTTAATACAGCGCTTCACCTGCTTCCCACATACCTGATCAACTAATCTGATCATTAACACCACCTTACTGAGTTAATACAGCGTTACAGCAGGACAGTAACGCTTTTCCCAGTAATGCTGTAACTAAAGCAGTCACTAACACCAGAGTGGTATCTGTGATATTTTCACCAATATTGATAAAACCACCAGTTTTTAAAAACCCAGCTGATTGGATCTCCCAACCAGGACATTGTATACCACGGCGTGTCACCCTGTTGGTGTTTCCAGTTATATTTCATTACAGTATTATGTTATAGAGCTGATACACAGGCCGGGCGGTCACAGCTGTGAGTTCAATAAGAAATCTGACGCAGGGTAATCTCTGGACTGGGTTTTATAGTTTCTCACTACTTAACACAGCGGTGCTGTCTTGCATGGCTGATTAACACAGAGCCCTCCACAGGTGTTCAAAGTTCAAAGCCCTGTGTGTTACCGCCTCCTCGTGACTCCTCTAAGAGCACCTGTCAGCAGGTTCAGTAGAAGACTGCAGTAAACTGCTTCCTGCTCTGTCTTGTTCTGAAATCCTGCCCGGAAGGTCAGGCTCTCCCAGAAACCACTGCAGGCCCCCGTTTGCGTTCAGGGCTGAGTTGGAGCGTTGGAGGATGCGTGTGATTGGCTGTGGTGACCGCGTGCCGCTCTTGTGAGAGGGTGGTGAGTGGATCGGTCCAGTCGAGTAAGGAGGTCAGAAGGTTGCTGTGCCGCGCTGTACCCGGAAGGGCTTATGTAACCTGCCATTAAGGCGAGCGCGGCCAGCCGGGAGGAGATAAGACACGGTGCCAGAGTGTGGGAACGGTAGGAGGGTGCCATGTGCTGGATGTCCCGGCAACAGATGATCTGAGTGGCAGAAGCTGTTCACCTCCCCCACCAGGGGTCAAAGGACATAGTGCTGGAGGAGAAGTGCCACTCAATGGGACGAGAGACTCGTATGAGCGTACTGAGGGTCCGCAGATAGAGAAAAAGAGGAAGTACGTTCAGAAGCAGAATAAAATCGATTGTTTCGGCTGTTCAGCTGTTAGAGTGGCTCCGTGGCTCCGTGGCTCCGTGGCTCCGTGCAGAGGCTCAGACTGTGGGTGTGAGTAGTTGAGAGGGGTAGATCGTCTTTGATCCTGTACGACTGGATTGGTGGATCAGTTGGACGATGTCTGCAGCGTTCAGCAGAACTCTCTGACCTTCAGGACGTTTCTCTTCACGTTCCTCGTTTCTGTTCACGCGAAAGTGATTTTTGGTGACGCGGAAAAATGCCAAATTTCCGTCACAGGACGTGGCACGTGCCCAACATTCCCACCCATCCAGAGAGGCCGGAGGGGATGCTGACCTACTACAGCCCCCTGAGCGAGGCCCCCGTGTCGCAGACCTGCAGGCCGCAGACCCTGGGCCTGGTGGCTGCCCGCGTGCAGCGCTTCGAGGCCGGGATGAGCCCTCCGCCCAGCCCCCTGTCTGTGGGCTCTCCCTCACCCACCAGCTGCCCCTCTGATCTACCAGCACAGACTAAACAAGGAAACAAGGTACTCATGTCCTGCCAAATGTCAGATAAGGGGATTTCTGTCCTGCCTGGATCCTCACAGGCGTCATAATACAAATCCAGTAAATCTCAAATATTCATACTTATTCATACTTAATAATTAAGAACAGTAGGGATTAGTTTACTGTACTGTATTACTGAGATCATATACAGAGGTTGTAGATTATTATAGTAGGATTATTTAAGGCTATAAAGTTCAGATAGCTTTGTATTGTGCTGATAATGTATATTTTGTTGAATATATATTGAATTAGAATTAAGATCCTAACAGCTGATGGTAAACGTTCAAACCAAACCTCTTGGAGATCATTCTGTTTGTGTGATGAGCAGATAGAGAGACGAGGAACAGAGTCAGCACTTTCATAGAATAGAACTTGCTTATAATAACTTTATGTAGGAAATGAAATGATCTGCTATGCGAGTACTAACTGAATTAGTTCGGTATTTAGCAAACCAGGGGCTACACAGCTACACACACATGATATGAAGGACAGTGGAAAGAACTAGGAATGCTCAGCTAGCTGATTACCTCCCTGAGACTAACTGGGCTTCAGAACCCGTCCTGCATCGTTGGCTCCGGCTGTGTAGATGATACGCACTTCCATTTACTGACAGCGCTTTCAAAACAGGATTAAAATCAGTATAAATGTTTGTGACTGTGAGGATTTCATATCTTAACTGAGGAACGTTCAGTGTTGCAGTAACAGCTCCGTCAGAGTCTGAATACGGGTTTAGGATTCTGGTCTAAGCTGTAAATCATCCAGTTTGAGTTGTAGGAAAACAAAACTCTGTGTTATCACAATGTACGGCCCTATAAAGAACAGGTTATAGCTGTGTTCAGTGTTAATGTTTAACTGTTCGTAGAGGCTCCTGGTAACCCTGAAGCTCTCTGCTGTCTCTTATTGGGTCTGTATTTGTCTATCGGTCTACATTATTGGTTCCTGTGCTTTAATGACCTGTATGTGTAAATTAGGCTCATTTCTTGATCTACATAAAACCAGACTGGAGGAGTCTCTGAGAGGGAATTGGGGAGAGATGGGGAATACCTGGCTTCAGTTCAAATCTGCATTTGTTGTTTTTTTTCGTTGCTCTTCAAAGAACACTTTTGTTTTGTTGAGTTTTGATTTTAATCATTTGAACACGACAGCTGATCTTTATATCCTGTGAAAGTTTCATGATGAATGGACCAATAGAAACGCTCCAACATCACTCTAGAACCTCTTCATATTCACTCTCACTGACAGTAAGGAACGGTTTTGGTCGATGCAGTGACGAACCCTACCAAACGTATGTCCACCGAGAGAGTGACCGGCACCACACTAACTCACTCCTCTGATTATAATCCAGACCAGTCGCAATAGTGTAAAGGTGGACTGATTTGTAATCAGCCCAGAGCTTCTCAGACGACTCCTGAAGGCTCTTCATGGTTCTGGTTTGACTTTGAGATGTTAATAAACAGAGTATAATAGACTCGAATAATCAAAGGAGGAACTTGCAGATTCTTCCTCATCACTGGCTGCTGGCGTCAGATGAAGCTCCTCGCTTTAAAATGCAAATCAGGCAACGAAGCCAAAAGTGAAAGCACCCAATTAGCTCACTCTGTGGAGGTGTGTGTGTGTGTGTGTGGAAGTGTGTGTGTGTGTTCGGATGTGAAGTGTGTGAAGCTCAGAGGTGAACAGAAGTTGCAGTATAAGAGTGTTCTGTCTTTCTTCTGCTCCAGTTAAGACCAGAACTGTAGATCTACTGACCACAGAGGAATCTGACCTCCACATTTAACCCATCTGTGCAGTGAAACACACACACACACACACTAGTGAACACACACACACACTAGTAAACACACACACACACTAGTAAACACACACACACACTAGTGAACACACACAGTAGGTGACAGTGAAACACACACACACACTAGTGAACACACACAGTAGGTGACAGTGAAACACACACACACACTAGTGAACACACAGTAGGTGACAGTGAAACACCCACACACACACACTAGTGAACACACACAGTAGGTGACAGTGAAACACACACACACACACACACCCAGTAGGTGACCGTGAAACACCCACACACACACTTGTGAACACACAGTAGGTGACAGTGAAACACCCGCACACACACACACTAGTGAACACACAGTAGGTGACAGTCAAACACCTACACACACACACATTAGTGAACACACAGTAGGTGACAGTCAAACACCTACACACACACACTAGTGAACACACACAGTAGGTGACAGTGAAACACACACTAGTGAACACACAGTAGGTGACAGTGAAACACCCACACACACACACACCCAGTAGGTGACCGTGAAACACCCACACACACACTTGTGAACACACAGTACGTGACAGTGAAACACCCACACACACACACATTAGTGAACACACAGTAGGTGACAGTCAAACACCTACACACACACACACACGAGTGAACACACACAGTAGGTGACAGTGAAACACACACTAGTGAACACACAGTAGGTGACAGTGAAACAACCCCCCCCACACACACACACTAGTGAACACACACAGTAGGTGACAGTGAAACACACAACCCCCCACACACACACACTAGTGAACACACACAGTAGGTGACAGTGAAACACACAACCCCCCACACACACACACTAGTGAACACACACAGTAGGTGACAGTCAAACACCCACACACACACTAGTAAACACACACAGTAGGTGACAGAGAAACACCCACACACACACACTAGTGAACACACACAGTAGGTGACAGTGAACCACCCACACACATACACTAGAGAACCCACACACTAGTGAACACACACAATAGGGGCAGTGAAACATCCACACACATACACTAGAAAACCCACACACTAGTGAACACACACAATAGGGGGCAGTGAAACACCCACACACATGCACTAGAGAACCCACACACTAGTGAACACACACAATAGGGGGCAGTGAAACACCCACACACATACACTAGAGAACCCACACACTAGTGAACACACACAATAGGGGGCAGTGAAACACCCACACACATACACTAGAGAACCCACACACTAGTGAACACACACAATAGGGGGCAGTGAAACACCCACACACATACACTAGAGAACACACACACTAGGGGGCAGTGAGCACACTTGCCCAGAATGGTGAGCAGCCCTATCCACAGAACCCAGGGGGCAGGTGGGGTTTAGTGTCTGGTTCAAAGGAACGCCAGTCGTGTTGGTTCAGGGGATCAAAGCGGCGACCCTCTGATCTCGAGGCGGTTCCTCTTTTAAACTCTAACTGGTAAAGCTATAACTAGCAGAGAGCTAACAGACACATTCTAAACTTTCAGTCAGTAATTAGAGGAATTCAGTGAGTAACGAACTGCATACAAATACTAATTAATGTATTTGTGTAAAATGACTTGACGGAGCAGCCGGAAGTAAACAGTACTGTTCCAGGGTCAGTACAGAGCCTCGGCTCTTCAGGTTGACCGCCGCTGGGGTTAGCCCGGTGAGATCAAGGGAAAGTACCGCAGCGGTCATCAATGCTCAGGATGTGAGCAGACTCTCATCACAGGCTCTTCCTCCTGCGTGGGTGGAAGCCAAGGGCTGCTCTGTGGTCAGTTAGTGCCGTTTCCTATTAATAGTTTCTATAAGCAGAGCTGACTGTGGATCAGTGGGTAAATGCGCTACCGTGAGCAGAGCTCCACCTCCCTCCCTTCCTGCCCCTGCTTCTGTCCCCGCTCTTCCTGTTCACACAATGGGAGGGCAGGATCGTACCGTTTCCATGACAGCCGGCCAGCCCTCCTCAGCAATGCAGCACCAAAGCTCCTGCTTCAGATCTCCACCTTCAGGTTCACTCACACTCGCGCTGACGGGCAGAGAGGTGGGTTTAGCGGCCGGTTCCGTTCGTGCTCCTGGGCGGCGGTGACAGCAGCAGACGGCCGCGTGCTGTAGGGAAGGAGGCGGGTGCTGGAGTTCGGGTTTTTGGGGTTTTAATATGGGCCCGATTCGCTTCTGATGTAGTGCAATGGTGAACAGCATCTTGGAAATGCCTCTCACATCAACGGTGAGCTGCTTCTTCCTTCAGTCTCTGAAAATCTTTACATCTCTAAAATATATATACATAGAATTTCTTTATTCTTTAATACACACATAGACATGTACACACATTCAGCAGGATATGAATGTCGAGCATCTTGGTGCTAAATGTACTGCGCATATTAATAATGTACACTATCAGTCAAAAGTTTGGACACGCCTCCCCAGCTGCTTCTTCTGTGTACTATATTAATAGTACTAATATTAGTGAGTAAGTGTGAAGAGATCAGAACTATAGAATAGTCGGTATGGAATTATTGCTGGAGCAGAATTAAACATCTGGTTGTGTTTAAAGAATGTTTAGAGGGTCTTTTAGAAATGAGCTCATTTGCTCTGATGCAGGTTTACATACTTTGAACATTCTGACCAGCAGCTTCATGAGGAGCCACATGAGCTGCTTCTCTAACAGGACTGAAGAAGATAGTGTAGATGCTGAGATCTTGTTCTGATAAACAGGTTTGGTGGTTTTATAGCTCTTATAAAAATATTCATTCTCATTTTTACATTTAAATACACTCAAATGTTTGTTTTAGTAATATTAGTGTACATGGGCTCCAACTTCACTATTTACACTCGTCTCTCAACACATTCAGATCTAAACACCTTTATAACTTTAAACACACACATATATATATATAGTAAGGTGTGTCCAGACTTTTGACTGGTAGTGTGAGTGTTTACTATTGATGCTTCTTTTCTTTAATTATGTTATTTAATTGATCTTCAGCAAATCCAGTGAACAGTGCTCGGATGTGAGGTGATGGTGATCCATGAAGTTGACACCTGTCCTCCTCCGTATGTGCCATCAGTCTTAGACTTGTTTGTGGACGTTTTGAGTCCAAGTTGAGAGAAAACTGGCTGTGCTGGGTCACACTTGATGAGATGGTCACTGATATTGAGGTTAATGAGTTCCCTGCGGCCAGTGTGTTCCAGTATAAGCCATGCT
>CM038714.1:20645097-20680097 GCA_021613375.1 Megaleporinus macrocephalus
GTTGATGACTGTAATGGTCAGAGTTGATCGCTGTAATGGTCAGAGTTGATCTCTGTAATGGTCAGAGTTGATGACTGTAATGGTCAGAGTTGATGACTGTAATGGTCAGAGTTGATGACTGTAATGGTCAGAGTTGATCACTGTACTGGTCTCTTACTGGAGTAAGTAAACAGTCCAGCTGGTCCAGAACGCAGCAGCTGGGATCCTAACAAACACTAAACAGATCTCAGATCAGTCCTGTTTTAAAGAGCTGCACTGACTACCTGTATCTTCTAGAGTTTAAACTTCTGTACTGGTTTATAAAGCTCTAGATAATCTAGAACCTGCTACATCACAGAACCTCTCTCTGTTTATGTTCCAGCTGCTGATCTCAGATCTGCAGATACTGCCCCTCTGTACAAACACCTTCAGTACCATACAGAGAACCTGGAGAACCTCGTTCAGCTCTTCTGCTTCTAAACTGTGGAGCTCAGTTACAGTGTTTTCTGTTTACACTCACATGTGGCGTCACACTGATTTCTATTCAGTCAAGCTGGCTTATATAACAAACTATGAAAGTAATGAAGCTGAAATGACTGTGCTGTGGTCTTTGGTGTCCCCCAGGGTTAAGTTCTTGGTCTGCTCTTTTTTAACGTGTAAATGCTTCCACGCTCTCTGAACAAGCATGGTCTCCATGACCGTTCTTAGGGTCCAGATTAATAAAGATATAACAGAGGCTTCATAACTTCAGTGAACCAAAAGACGTCAGATCTCAGTTTTACTGAATCAGTGTTTAATCACCTTCAGAACACGGTTCTCTGACTAAACCAGGCCCGGAGAAACTCACGCCTTCATTTCTAGCAGGGTTGATTACTGTAATGGTCAGAACGGGATGACCAGACAGCTTCAGAGCATTCACAGAGCGGCTGCCAGTGTTCTCACTAGAAGTAGAGGAGGTGCAGGACCAGCGTATTTGTCTGATATTGCAGTGATATGAGCTGAGCAGATCCTTAGGAACCCCTCGGTACTGCGGGAGGTAAAGACTACACCAAGCAGAAGCAGTAGATCCACAGAGGAGCTCTGGAGATGTTCTGATTTGAGCAGCTCAGTTTAAAACACTGTTAGCTACTCAGCTCTGATATTCTCTTATTATATTTTTTATATAAAATGAAAATATGTTGATTTTATTTCCTCTTTAATCGTGCTTCAATTTCTCTGTATATTTGAATTAGAATCTGTATCTTCTCGTGTGTGAGTCACGGTGAAGGACCTCAGTGTTTGAGGGGTGCTGTGTTAGTGATGGGGTCTTTCTTGCTTTCTGCAGGAGTGCGATCGTGTGGAGCAGCTACAGAGTAAACTTCACTCCTACACCGTGTTCGGACTGCCCAAGATGCCCCAGCAGCTCTCCTTCCACAGGGATTCTTGGGAGGAGGAGCCTAATCTAGAGCTAGAGGAGAGCTGGAAAGAGTTACTGGAGAACCCTGAGGTACGTACACACACACACACACACTCGCACACACACACACACACATACACACACACACACACACACACACACACACACACACACACACACACACACACACACCCGTCTTCTTTTAAGGTAATGTTCAACGAGCACCACTTCTGCTTCTGCGCTGACCTTTGCACAACATCAGGACCGCAGACCTACTGAGGTGCTGGCTGACGCGGAGAGAAACTCCGATAAAGGAAACATCTATAAACATCTATAAACATCTATAAACATCTATAAACATCTATAACAACTCTGCGTGTTATTAGCTTCTTCGTCTCACATGGATGACATGCAGTGACAAACCTGACGAAGCACATGAGGATATTTTTATGATCAGATGTTTATGACCTTACAGCCCACTCGCTGTATTTCCAGATTAAAGCCGTCTCTCTCCGGTTCTCTGGAAGGAGAACCCAACCTCTCTGTTAATGAAGGCCGTCAGTGGTTTCTCTATTCATACTGTGTTGTTTGTGTGTTGGGCTGGCTGTGTTACGGAGGTCACTCAGATGTCATGCTCTAGGGTTCGGGTTTTAGGGTTTCCTGTATGTCGTGTTGGTTGCCCATGTTCTAGAAAGGCCTCTACAGTAATTATGGTTTGGTGGACGTCTGTGGTCGTCGTATGAGTTTGTTAAGCAGTTATATAACTAGTCCTGGCAAACGGATCTGGAACTTGGAGTTGGTTCACAGCATATTATCCATAAAGGAGTCGTTCCCGGCTTTATGGGTAGAACTAGAACACCATATAAAATAGATTAGGTTAAAGATTACATAAGAGCTTCACTAGGTTAACAGAGCGTATGTGATAATGTGATTATGTGAGTTTATACAGTGCTTAGTGGGGGGGCTTACCTATGTCACCTGGCAGCTGGTTACCTAGTAGGCTAGCCTTGAGTTTTATATTAAGTTTTATATATCTATTCATACATACAAATCAATCAACCAATCAATCAGCATCGAGGGCGGCCCTTATTTACAATGTAGCCGAGCATTATGCATTGTAAAGGGACTGTCAAAGTAAAATGTTGAAAAAATAAAAAAAATAGGATGTAAGATACAAAATATTATAAAATAAAATAAGATATAAGATAAAGATAAAATAATAGGTAAGAAAATCAAAGGTAATAAAAATAATAAAGACTACAGATAAATAAAACTAAATACATAAGAGTAAAATGTAAACAACCCTAACCCAGTCGAAAAAAATAAGGAAATGATCAAAAAAGATAAAAAGAAAACAGCTAAAAAAAAACAAGATTAAAAACTAAATTAAAAGTTAACTAAAAATGTTAAATAAAACAAAAAAACTAACTAAAAACATAAAATCTAAAAACTAAAATCAGCTAAAACAGTGGCAGGCTGTTGAAGGTGGTTAGAGACTAGGTGATTAGATGTAAATTTAAATTTTATGGTGTTTAAAAGTGAATGTGTCATCTAGCCAAGGAACTTATATCCATTAACTCTTTCCACATTAATACATTTATTATTTATTAACTTGTAAAACCACTGGACACCGTTTCCCACTAGTCAGCGTGTCCTGGGAAATGGTCAGTCTAAGCGTTGCTCCGTGTGTCCTCATGCCGTGTTTCTTCTTTTCTGTAGCTGCTGCCCAAACGACAGTGTCACCAGCAGGAAGCCGTCTGGGAGCTGCTGCAGACGGAGTCGGACTACATTAAGAAGCTGCACGTCATCACTGATGTAAGCTGCTCTGAGGAGAAAGTGCTGATGCGGGATTGTTGGCCGCTGCAGTGATGAGTTAGTTCACAGTTTAGTGAGTGTGTGTGACTCGTGATTAACACAGACTCGGTTCTGATGACTGTTCCTCTCGGTGTGTGCAGCTGTTCCTCTGTGGGCTGCTGAACCTGCAGGAGAGCGGGCTGCTGACGGAGGTCGAGCCTGCTCGTCTGTTCGGGAACATTCAGGAAATCGTGCTGCTGCATACCTCTCTGTGGACGGAGGTTTTGCTGCCCGTGCTGGAGCGGGCCAGACAGAAACGCAGCCTGCTGGACCCTGAGGACCTGCACCAGGGCTTTAGCACTGTGAGTACTCTCGTTACGTAATGAGTGAGGGAAGCGTAACGTGTTTCTTAGAACAGTCTAACGGTTGAATTCAGTTTATTTAAATTGGGGAAAACATTGTGCTAAAAGTCTCAGATACAGTAAAGCCAGTGACAGTAACTATAAAAGACTAACCTGATTCTCCTGCCTGCTGCCGTTCACGGCTGAGTTTGACTCGGAGTTTGAGTTTGAGACTGTAGAAGCACTTTTTAAAAATGAATAGGGTTACAGCGGCTCACTCTCGAGTACTCCAGTGACTCCCCATTTTATAGTTCCCCCCAAAGTCTGTCCTCTTTCGGTGGTCCGTGCAATCCGTGACCCGTGGTACTGGAATCGCTCTTTGGCCCTGCATGCGGTACTCTCATGATCTCCGGGACCCCTGCAGAGCGCGGCGCTGTGAGAGTGTTACAGTTTACATCACAAAATATTTTCACAGTTCCAAACCACCAAAACTCATAAACACCACACAGTAAACTACAGAACTCCTTTACAAATAACAAAACAACTGCAGTTCCTTAACTAAACCCTAAACCCTAATCCTAAACCTTTAACCCCTCCCCTAACCCCCAACCTTTAACCCCTCCCCTAACCCCTAACCTTTAACCCCTCCCCTAACCTTTAACCCCTCCCCTAACCCCTAACCTTTAACCCTAGCCCTAATCCTAAACTCTAGCCCACTAACACTAAGCTTACCTTTAACCTCAATCCTAACCATAAACCCTAGCCCTAATTCTAACTACTACCCCTAAACATAACCCTAATTCTAATCCCTAACTCTAACCCCTAACCCCAAACCCTAGCCCTAATCCTAACCACTAACCCTAAACCCTAATCCTAAACCTTTAACCCCTCCCCTAACCCCTAACCTTTAACCCCTCCCCTAACCCCTAACCTTTAACCCTAGCCCTAATCCTAAACCCTAAACTCTAGCCCACTAACACTAAGCTTACCTTTAACCTTAATCCTAACCATAAACCCTAGCCCTAATCCTGACCACTAACCCTAAACCTAAACCTAATGCTAATGCCCAACCTAAACCCTAAACCTAACCCCTAACTCTAACCTCTAACCTTTAACCCTAGCCTTAATCCTAACCCCTAACCCTAAAGACTAAACCATAACCCTAACCCTTAACCCCTAACTCTAAACCCTAATTCATATCTAAAACCTAAGTTAGTCTGCTTTGTGGTGTAGAAAGTCCAGCAGAGCTTTATCTTACTAACAGAGTTTAAACAGCTGAACTCCCTGCTTAGCTGGCCTGTCAGTCCGGTGATCAATCATTTCTATTAATTTATTTATTAATATTTATTAATAAATACTTATAATACTTGTAATACTTGCACATAAAAGCACACAACTTATCTTTTATTCTTTAAATATAAAAATACTTTTATCTACTTAAATTTATATTATTATACTTTGTATATTTTGTGTATATATTTTTATTTCTTTTATTTTTTATCTTTATCTATTGCTGAATGGAGGAGCAGCAAAGTAAGAATTTCATTGTACAGTTTAACTCTGTTCTGCTGTACACACGACAATAAAACTTAAAACTCTTGAAATATAATCAATAACTGAGTAGCTGGTATTTAGACACAAAGTTGTAATTTCTCCTTTTATTAAAACACTAAAGCAAAATATTCGGAGTATGAGGTTCCCAGAGCAGCGAGTGTGAACCGTTAGGATCAGCAGAGTGAGCTGGAGGAGTGAAGAAACATTCACACAGCATGCAAACAAACACAGGATACGTCTCTACCGCTAACATTGCTGTGTGTGTGTGTGTGTGTGTATGTGTGTGTGTGTGTATATGTGTGTGTGTTTGTGTATATGTGTGTGTGTATATGTGTGTGTGTGTGTGTGTATATGTGTGTGTGTTTGTGTATATGTGTGTGTATGTGTGTGTATGTGTGTGTGTGTGTGTTTGTGTATATATGTGTGTATGTGTGTGTGTGTGTGTGTGTGTGTGTATGTGTGTGTGTGTGTGTGTGTGTGTGTATATGTGTGTGTGTGTGTGTGTATATATGTGTGTGTGTGTTTGTGTATATATGTGTGTGTGTGTATGTGTGTGTGTGTGTGTAGTTTAGTTACAGATTCAAGCCCTACATCCGTTACTGCATGGAGGAGGAGAGCTGTATGGAGTACATGCGCACTTTACTGAAGGACAACGAGCTTTTCAGGATCTACGTGACGGTGAGTTCACACTAGCACTGCTGCCATTCCTTCAACAGGGGGCACATGTTTTAGCTCACGATAGCTGGAGAAGAAGAAAACATGCACTGACTGGAGGACACTGAGGAGCGAATAGGAGCTCTCAGCACGTGAGGAACGTATGAGAAACATGAGTTTTATTAAAGACTCTGCTGAGAACAGTAGATAACACACGGGCAGTGAGATCTAAACGGTTTGCTGGAATCCCTGCAGGGAACGTTTGGTCTGTACTGATTCCTAAATGTAGCTCATTCAGTGGCTACTTCATTCCTGTAGCTGCACAGAATGAGATCAGACTGAAACTGAGAGGTTTGTTTATGGTTGTGGTCCAGACAGCCCAGCAGTGTAGATGATGGATGTGTCCTTCATAGCGTTCGTCCTGTGGAGTTAGATCTGTTGAAAGCCTCCACAGTGCTCCTGTAGTCTGGCTGATAGTGTGTGATGGCCTGACTGTGTTCCTTTGCAGTGGGCAGAGACCCATAAGCAGTGTAGCCGGCTGAAGCTGACTGACATGCTAGTGAAGCCTCACCAGAGACTTACCAAGTACCCCCTGCTCCTGAAGAGTGTTCTAAAAAAGACAGATGACCAGGAGGCACGAGAAGCCATCACTAGAATGGTAAGAAGAACAGTGACCAGTGATGAAGACCACAGCTCGCCTGCTGTGTTCACTTCATCCCATAATAATCAGACAGTATCTGTGATACGGGATTGTTCACTGCTGTGATATGAAGAGTGTGTGGGTGTGTTTAACGGCAGATCGCTGTAGTCGAGGGCTTCATCAACAGTGTGGACTCTCAGATGAGGCAGCGGGAAGAGAAACAGAAGTTGGTGGCCATCGCTAGCCGCATCGAGGCCTACGAAGCTGTGGAAGGCGCTAGTGAGGAGGTAGAGAAGGTGAGAACTTGTTGGGCAGGAACTCTCACACTTGGACCGTCTTATAACGCTGAGGCTTACACTGACCGCCTGTGCTGTACCTCAGATCCTCAGGGAGTACAACCAGTTTGACCTGACCGCTCCGGTTATGGGTGCTTCACCAGAGGAGACGCGGCAGCTTCATCTGGAGGGCGCTCTGAGGATGAAGGAGGGAAAGGAGAGCAGGGTGAGAGCTGTGCCCTTAAATGTCGACTTGCTATATACATTAGGAGGCAAGCATGTACACATGATCACCACTCCTTCTATAAATGATATTAAAAAATAAGTAATCATAAATCAGATCTTGAGCTCCAGTTTGAAGAACAAAGTTAGGTTCCAGATTTCTCCTGGACGCCCCAGACATTGTATGAATGTGTTCAGTTCCTTCAGCAGCAAATCTTGATTTATCTTAATGAAGTACTGAGCAGTCAAAGCAGGTATTAGATCAGAACTGATAATAATACTGGGTTGTTTAGGAGAAGCTTGGAAAGAGTTAAATAAACACACTGACGTATAGAAAACACTACTTACTCTATTAATACTGATTAATATTTAATAATAAAGTGTAAAAGTACTACTTACTCTACTAATACTGATTAATATTTAATAATAAAGTGTAAAAACTCTACTTACTCTATTAATACTGATTAATATTTAATAATAAAGTGTAAAAGTACTACTTACTCTATTAATACTGATTAATATTTAATAATAAAGTGTAAAAGTACTACTTACTCTATTAATACTGATTAATATTTAATAATAAAGTGTAAAAACACTACTTACTCTATTAATACTGATTAATATTTAATAATAAAGTGTAAAAGCACTACTTACTCTATTAATACTGATTAATATTTAATAATAAAGTGTAAAAACACTACTTACTCTATTAATACTGATTAATATTTAATAATAAAGTGTAAAAGCTCTACTTACTCTATTAATACTGATTAATATCTAATAATAAAGTGTAAAAGCTCTACTTACTCTATTAATACTGTTTAATATTCAATAATAAAGTGTAAAAGATCTACTTACTATATTAATACTGATTAATATTTAATAATAAAGTGTAAAAACTCTACTTACTCTATTAATACTGATTAATATTTAATAATAAAGTGTAAAAACTCTACTTACTCTATTAATACTGATTAATATTTAATAATAAAGTGTAAAAGCTCTACTTACTCTATTAATACTGATTAATATTTAATAATAAAGTGTAAAAGCTCTACTTACTCTATTAATACTGATTAATATTTAATAATAAAGTGTAAAAGCTCTACTTACTCTATTAATACTGTTTAATATTTAATAATAAAGTGTAAAAGCTCTACTTACTCTATTAATACCGTTTAATATTTAATAATAAAGTGTAAAAGCTCTACTTACTCTATTAATACTCATTATTATTTAATAATAAAGTGTAAAAGCTCTACTTACTCTATTAATACTGATAAATAATAAATAATAATAAAATAATAAAGTGTTTACTGAGTAAATAAAAACTTCCTGCCCATATTATTTAGCCTGATCTTTATATCCTGATGAATGGACCAATAGAAATGCTCCAAAATCCTCTTTATACAGTTATAGACACATCACACCTGAATTTTTAACCACTTGGGGGCGCATGCACTTAGTTTAGAACAGAAAAAGTGTCATTTCTAAATATGACATGTTTAAAAATCACTTTTTAAAATAAAATGCTACAAGAGAGTTTGTGTGTAAACGTATTTACAGTTTACTTTGAACTTTGAACGTAGGGGGATATATTTAGATATTGTGTACTTGACCAATCAGAGATGTGCATTTCTAGCTCCTCCTATACGTCCAGCATGGAGGGTTAAAAGTCTATATTACTCTTCCTTGGAGTCGTGCTGGTTGTGTTCTTGTTATTGCTGCAGCCACAAACATGATCCAGACTTAGATCCCAACACTGGAACGCAGCCGTTAGCCGTTAGCCATTAGCCGTTAGCCGTTAGCCGTTAGCCGTTAGCCATTAGCCTTTAGCCGTTAGCCATTAGCCGTTAGCCATTCCCAGTTTTAGCGTTTCCCGCAGCTCTTCCCTCATTGGTTGTTCATTTCTCTGTAACTCTCTCTCCACAGATGGACGTGTACTGTTTCTTGTTCACCGATGTGCTGTTGATCACCAAGCCGGTGAAGCGTGTGGAGAAGGTGAAGGTGATCCGGCAGCCGCTGGTCATTCAGAAGGTGATCTGCAGGGAGCTGAAGGACCCAGGAGCCTTCCTCCTCATCTACCTCAACGAGTTCCGCACAGCAGTGGCCTCCTACTGCTTTCAGGCTAACAGTGCCACACAGGGACGCACCTGGGTGGAGGCCATCTACAACGCCCAGGTACTAACACTGACCCCACACCATATACAGTCACACCTCCTACACCTCACACTGACCCCACATCATATACAGTCACACCTCCTACACCACACACTGACCCCACACCATATACAGTCACACCTCCTACACCTCACACTGACCCCACATCATATACAGTCACACCTCCTACACCTCACACTGACCCCACACCATATACAGTCACACCTCCTACACCTCACACTGACCCCACATCACATACAATCACACCTCCTACACCTCACACTGACCCCACATCATATACAGTCACACCTCCTACACCTCACACTGACCCCACATCATATACAGTCACACCTCCTACACCACACACTGACCCCACACCATATACAGTCACACCTCCTACACCTCACACTGACCCCACACCATATACAGTCACACCTCCTACACCACACACTGACCCCACACCATATACAGTCACAGCTCCTACACCTCACACTGACCCCACACCATATACAGTCACACCTCCTACACCACACACTGACCCCACATCATATACAGTCACACCTCCTACACCACACACTGACCCCACACCATATACAGTCACACCTCCTACACCTCACACTGACCCCACACCATATACAGTCACAGCTCCTACACCTCACACTGACCCCACACCATATACAGTCACACCTCCTACACCACACACTGACCCCACATCATATACAGTCACACCTCCTACACCTCACACTGACCCCACATCATATACAGTCACACCTCCTACACCACACACTGACCCCACATCATATACAGTCACACCTCCTACACCACACACTGACCCCACACCATATACAGTCACACCTCCTACACCTCACACTGACCCCACACCATATACAGTCACAGCTCCTACACCTCACACTGACCCCACACCATATACAGTCACACCTCCTACACCACACACTGACCCCACATCATATACAGTCACACCTCCTACACCTCACACTGACCCCACATCATATACAGTCACACCTCCTACACCTCACACTGACCCCACACCATATACAGTCACACCTCCTACACCTCACACTGACCCCACACCATATACAGTCACAGCTCCTACACCTCACACTGACCCCACACCATATACAGTCACACCTCCTACACCACACACTGACCCCACATCATATACAGTCACACCTCCTACACCTCACACTGACCCCACATCATATACAGTCACACCTCCTACACCACACACTGACCCCACATCATATACAGTCACACCTCCTACACCACACACTGACCCCACACCATATACAGTCACACCTCCTACACCTCACACTGACCCCACACCATATACAGTCACAGCTCCTACACCTCACACTGACCCCACACCATATACAGTCACACCTCCTACACCACACACTGACCCCACATCATATACAGTCACACCTCCTACACCTCACACTGACCTCACACCATATACAGTCACAGCTCCTACACCTCACACTGACCCCACACCATATACAGTCACACCTCCTACACCTCACACTGACCCCACATCATATACAGTCACACCTCCTACACCTCACACTGACCCCACATCATATACAGTCACACCTCCTACACCTCACACTGACCTCACATCATATACAGTCACACCTCCTACACCTCACACTGACCCCACATCATATACAGTCACACCTCCTACACCTCACACTGACCCCACATCATATACAGTCACACCTCCTACACCTCACACTGACTCCACATCATATACAGTCACACCTCCTACACCACACACTGACCCCACATCATATACAGTCACACCTCCTACACCACACACTGACCCCACATCATATACAGTCACACCTCCTACACCTCACACTGACCCCACATCATATACAGTCACACCTCCTACACCACACACTGACCCCACATCATATACAGTCACACCTCCTACACCACACACTGACCCCACATCATATACAGTCACACCTCCTACACCTCACACTGACCCCACATCATATACAGTCACACCTCCTACACCTCACACTGACCCCACATCATATACAGTCACACCTCCTACACCACACACTGACCCCACATCATATACAGTCACACCTCCTACACCTCACACTGACCCCACATCATATACAGTCACACCTCCTACACCTCACACTGACCCCACATCATATACAGTCACAGCTCCTACACCTCACACTGACCCCACATCATATACAGTCACACCTCCTACACCTCACACTGACCCCACACCATATACAGTCACACCTCCTACACCACACACTGACCCCACATCATATACAGTCACACCTCCTACACCTCACACTGACCCCACATCATATACAGTCACACCTCCTACACCTCACACTGACCCCACATCATATACAGTCACACCTCCTACACCAGTACAGATCACGTAGTGTGAGTCCAGCCTTAGATCAGCGTGTTAGAGGTTTTCTACTGTAAGACAAACTACTTTTTCCTCCAGAATCAGCTCGAGAGACTTCGCTCTGAATCACGGAGAGACGAAAGAGACGAAGAAGAAGATGATGAGACGGAGAGCAGCATGTCCACATCCAGCTCCCCCTCTCTGCAGCATAAAGAGCCCCTAGGAAAGAGGTAATGCTCAAAGCCTGTCTAGAACATCTCATGTATATTAGATACTTTAGTCAGAATGCTAGAAGGATTTAATAAATAAATAAATAAATTAATTAATTAATTAATATGATAAATTCAGAGCTTGACCTGATTCTGATGAAAGTTCTTTGTTTTCTCCGTAGCCTTTCTCTCTCACCCAGCCATTCAGACGGCTCCACCGAGACCCTCTCTGTAGTAGCGATGGACGAGCAAGACGATGGCAGGTCCTCGCTGCCCCTGGAGTCAGAGCCAGCGTCCAGCCCACGGGACTCACTTTCCACCAATGGCAGCCGAGCTCTGGAGGGTCTGGGTGATCTGGTTGCTCTGGAGCTGGATCCAGAGAGTCGCTCTCTGTCTATAGACAGTGCCTATGGGACCCTCTCTCCCGAGTCCCTGATCACTGAGCTGGAGTTGAAGGGAGCTGTGGAGCAGAGTGAAGGAGAGGAGACGGATACAGGGGAGGAAGAGGAGGAGGCCTTTGAGGAAGACGATGATGCTGACAACGATGAAGATGATGATAATGACGACGATGATGCAGATGAAGAGGACTCGACTGCCTGGAATGGCTCTCAGGTCACTGTTAACGAGTCGTGCACCCTGGAGGAGGAGCTAGTGAAGCGAGCCGAGGAGACAGAGGACTCAACTAACACCCCTCAGGACTCGGGTTGTCGCTCGCTGACATTGCGGCGCCGCTCGCCTGTCCAGCCCCGCCCGGACTACCTGCAGCACTTTGCACTCAGGTCTCGATCTGAGGACGACCTACTCCAGCGCCTCGCAGCCCCGCTGCACTCAGGAGCGACCTGGAGCGACAGGGGCCAACGCAGCATCAGCAAGAGCCTCTCGCAGCTGTCCAAGCAGGTGCAGTACAGTCACGAACACCTCCAGGGAGAGGAGGCGCAACCAATCCACAACGCTGCTGCTCTGGCAGGCAAAGTCATGAACACGCTGATGCGAGCAGAGTCTCGGCTCGTGCACCGGGCGCTGAGCTGTCCTAACGGCCAGGTCCAGGGCGAGAGAGCCCACCAGGCTTTAGAGGAGACATGTGACATGATGGCATTCCAGCAGCATCACCAGCATCGGAAGCTGACCAGGGCTCAGCTGCAAAGGATACGCACTACCATGGTGCTCAACTCCACACTCACTGCCTCGTAAGTGTCAGAGCATCACTCTCAGGGTGTTCACTAGTTTTAGTGATACACCGTCACATAAAACCCAGTCACATTTTAAAAATTACAAAGCCTACTAAAACAAGCAGCCGCCAGTAAAAAGTTTGGAGACACCTACCTGAATGTATATGTTTATAGTTATAAAGAGGTTTTGATCTGAATGTGTTGAGAGACGAGTGTAAATAGTGAAGTTGGAGCCCATGTAGAAAATATTACTAAAACAAACATTTGAGTGTATTTAAATGTAAAAGTGAGAATGTATATTTTTATAAGAGCTATAAAACCACCAAACCTGTTTATCAGAACAAGATCTCAGCATCTACACTATCTTCTTCAGTCCTGTTAGAGAAGCAGCTCATGTGGCTCCTCATGAAGCTGCTGGTCAGAAAGTATGTAAACCTGCATCAGAGCAAATGAGATCATTTCTAAAAGACCCCCTAAACATTCTTTAAACCAGATCAAAGAAGACCAGAACTGTCTCAGGAATTGATTGATGTAATCAGATTTGTAATCTCTCTAGTGGTTCAAACAGTATCAACACAGAAAGTTACAACAACAACCTCATTAAACAACATGTTCAGCGTGCTGTCCCTGATGCTGAACTGCACCTTCAGATCTGTGTTCAATCAATTCCTGATCAGTTCTGGTCTTCTTTGATCTTCTACACGACCACCTTCCCATTGAAAAAACTTGCTCTTGATCCAATATGGCGGCTTTCAAGATGGCAACCATGTTTGGGCTACGTCAGTATTCAGATACATCATTTTCTCCTTTCTTAAATAAAAGTGTGTCCTGAGACTTTTAACTGTATAGTTTTCATCTCTTCACGATTGTTCGCTAATATTATTACTATTAAAATAGTACAGACTTTGACTGATGGTGTGGTTGCAAGCTGAGCTGTATACAGTAATAGTGTGATCACCGTAATGTTTATTTAATTTAACATTTGATGTTATAAAGAAATATTATAGATTTAATAGAGTCAGTATAATATTGAAATATTAGTAGCATAATATCAAAAATAAATGTGATATATTTGGTAACTGACATTGTTTCATACTGTCCTGTGCGTAGCTACATTCAGGAGTCTAGTTTATGTGTGTAGCGCTTTTTATAACGATGTTGTCTCAAAGCAGCTTTACAGAGTTTTAAAAACAGACAGTTATAACATATACCCCCCAGTGAGCAAGACCACCTCCCTCAGACTGGAGGAAGAAACCTTGGGAGGAACCAGACTCACAAGTAGAGACCCGTCCTCCTCTGATCAAACAGTATTTACAGTTTATAAACTAAACACCAAAGAAAAGAGTCTCTGTTTGAAATCTGGATAGCAAAGCTTTAGAAGCTGCACAGGTAGAGGCAGTGTATGACTGAGGCAGTCTCTGACTGAGGCGGTCTCTGACTGAGGCAGTCTCTGACCGAGGCCGTCTCTGACTGAGGCTTTATGTAAAGTGGGTGGAGCTGAAACAGTCCCATCCTATCTCAATGCTGGTGCATCTGGATGGTACAGTGATGTAACTGAGGGTGTAGCAGTAGACACAGATGGACAGGAGAGCTGGCTGGTGATGGTGGGGAGGAGACCCTGATGGTCAGTCCTCCAACAGCGTCCAGCAGACAGGAGGACAGTCAGGAGGTAAATGGAAGTGTATTTCAGATTGTGTATCTAGTGTTGGGTTAAGGAATGCAGGTTAATACTCTGAACACCTGCTGCTTACACCACTAATTACGATTTCCTCTTTAGTCTACTCCAACACTCAACCTCAGTTAGTCTGCATTAATAAAGACCCTCGTTCCAGACGTGTTCTATCAACATCCTGCACCCGCCGCCGTGAGCCCTGAGCCCATTGCGATCGTGTCAACACCCAACATTAAGACGCAGCCAGTTTCAGCCTCACAGGCCTCCAAACGACCTGCTGACTGACTGTTTCTCCACAGTCTGACTTCAAAGCTTGCGCTCATTGTCTGCACATGCTGTCTCGGTGTGACCTTTCATAACAAGAGGTCATCAGCAGCTATTGTTTGTTTTTCATAGCAAAATCACGATCGGCTGTTTTTATGTAACGCCTGATAGGGCGAGACGCCGTGACCTCAGCCTCGCTCCCCAACCGCCATTGTCTCACAGCCTGTGGGAAGCTGGCATTTCAACATCCAGGCCTTTTGTCTCACTCGTCCTTTATCTGACCATCTGAGTCTCCACCCTGAGTTATTAAGGAGCTGCGGTTTGGTCTTGGTGGACCGTTAGAGAGAATGTCCAGATTTCAGTGAGTCTATTTTTGGCCGGGTTAGGAAGCAGTGACTGTGCATGCTGTCTGTAGGGCTTAAGCCTGGATCACGTGCGTCATGTAAAAGAAGGTCTTCTGTAGTACATGAGTCTACATGCAGAACATTTCCAAAATGCTGTAACAGTTTAGGAAAGAATAACAACTAATATATAAAAAACACTGTTAGCCCAACAATATACAGTACAGTGCCAAAGTTAGCTTTTATTTACTCAATAAACATTTTATTGTTAAATATTAATCAGTTTTAATAGAATAAGTAGAGCTTTTACATTTTATTATTAAATATTAATCAGTTTTAATAGAATAAGTAGAGCTTTTACAATTTTTTATTGAATATTAATCAGTATTAATAGAGTAAGTAGAGCTTTTACACTTTATTATTAAATATTAAACAGTATTAATAGAGTAAGTAGTACTTTTACACTTTATTATTAAATATTAAACAGTATTAATAGAGTAAGTAGAGCTTTTACACTTTTTTATTGAATATTAAACAGTATTAATAGAGTAAGTAGTACTTTTACACTTTATTATTAAATATTAAACAGTATTAATAGAGTAAGTAGAGCCTTTACACTTTTTTATTGAATATTAAACAGTATTAATAGAGTAAGTAGTGCTTTTACACTTTATTATTAAATATTAAACAGTATTAATGGAGTAAGTAGTACTTTTACCCTTTATTATTAAATATTAAACAGTATTAATAGAGTAAGTAGTGCTTTTACACTTTATTATTAAATATTAAACTATATTAATACAGCAAGTAGAGCTTTTACACTTTATTATTAAATATTAATCAGTATTAATAGAGTAAGTAGAGCTTTTACACTTTATTATTAAATATTAATCAGTATTAATAGAGTAAGTAGTGCTTTTACACTTTATTATTAAATATTAATCAGTATTAATAGAGTAAGTAGAGTTTTTACACTTTATTATTAAATATTAAACAGTATTAATAGAGTAAGTAGATCTTTTACACTTTATTATTAAATATTAATCAGTATTAATAGAGTAAGTAGAGCTTTTACACTTTATTATTAAATATTAATCAGTTTTAATAGAATAAGTAGAGCTTTTACACTTTTTTATTGAATATTAATCAGTATTAATAGAGTAAGTAGAGCTTTTACACTTTTTTATTGAATATTAAACAGTATTAATAGAGTAAGTAGTACTTTTACACTTTATTATTAAATATTAAACAGTATTAATAGAGTAAGTAGAGCTTTTACACTTTATTATTAAATATTAAACAGTATTAATAGAGTAAGTAGAGCTTTTACACTTTATTATTAAATATTAATCAGTATTAATAGAGTAAGTAGTGCCTTTACACTTTATTATTAAATATTAATCAGTATTAATAGAGTAAGTAGAGCTTTTACACTTTATTATTGAATATTAATCAGTATTAATAGAGTAAGTAGAGCTTTTACACTTTTTTATTGAATATTAAACAGTATTAATAGAGTAAGTAGAGCTTTTACACTTTTTATTGAATATTAAACAGTATTAATAGAGTAAGTAGAGCTTTTACACTTTTTATTGAATAGTAAACAGTATTAATAGAGTAAGTAGTACTTTTACACTTTATTATTAAATATTAATCAGTATTAATAGAGTAAGTAGAGCTTTTACACTTTATTATTAAATATTAAACAGTATTAATAGAGTAAGTAGAGCTTTTACACTTTATTATTAAATATTAATCAGTATTAATAGAGTAAGTAGTGCCTTTACACTTTATTATTAAATATTAATCAGTATTAATAGAGTAAGTAGAGCTTTTACACTTTATTATTAAATATTAATCAGTATTAATAGAGTAAGTAGAGCTTTTACACTTTATTATTAAATATTAATCAGTATTAATAGAGTAAGTAGTGCCTTTACACTTTATTATTAAATATTAATCAGTATTAATAGAGTAAGTAGAGCTTTTACACTTTATTATTAAATATTAATCAGTATTAATAGAGTAAGTAGAGCTTTTACACTTTATTATTAAATATTAATCAGTATTAATAGAGTAAGTAGTGCTTTTACACTTTATTATTAAATATTAATCAGTATTAATAGAGTAAGTAGAGTTTTTACAATTTACTATTAAATATTAAACAGTATTAATAGAGTAAGTAGAGCTTTTACACTTTATTATTAAATATTAATCAGTATTAATAGAGTAAGTAGAGCGTTTACACTTTATTATTAAATATTAATCAATTTTAATAGAATAAGTAGAGCTTTTACACTTTTTTATTGAATATTAATCAGTATTAATAGAGTAAGTAGAGCTTGTACACTTTTTTATTGAATATTAAACAGTATTAATAGAGTAAGTAGTACTTTTACACTTTATTATTAAATATTAAACAGTATTAATAGAGTAAGTAGAGCTTTTACACTTTATTATTAAATATTAAACAGTATTAATAGAGTAAGTAGAGCTTTTACACTTTATTATTAAATTTTAAACAGTATTAATAGAGTAAGTAGAGCTTTTACACTTTTTATTGAATATTAAACAGTATTAATAGAGTACATAGAGCTTTTGCACTTTATTATTAAATATTAAACAGTATTAATAGAGTATGTAGAGCTTTTACACTTTATTATTAAATATTAAACAGTATTAAAAGTAGAGCTTTTACACTTTATTATTAAATATTAATCAGTATTAATAGAGTAAGTAGAGCTTTTACACTTTATTATTAAATATTAAACAGTATTAAAAGTAGAGCTTTTACACTTTATTATTAAATATTAAACAGTATTAAAAGTAGTGCTTTTACACTTTATTATTAAATATTAAACAGTATTAATAGAGTAAGTAGAGCTTTTACACTTTATTATTAAATATTAAACAGTATTAAAAGTAGAGCTTTTACACTTTTTTATTAAATATTAAACAGTATTAAAAGTAGAGCTTTTACACTTTATTATTAAATATTAAACAGTATTATTAGAGTAAGTAGTGCTTTTACACTTAATTATTAAATATTAAACAGTATTAATAGAGTAAGTAGTGCTTTTACACTTTATTATTAAATATTAATCAGTATTAATAGAGTAAGTAGAGCTTTTACACTTTATTATTAAATATTAATCAGTATTAATAGAGTAAGTAGAGCTTTTACACTTTATTATTAAATATTAATCAGTATTAATAGAGTAAGTAGAGCTTTTACACTTTATTATTAAATATTAATCAGTATTAATAGAGTAAGTAGTGCCTTTACACTTTATTGTTAAATATTAATCAGTATTAATAGAGTAAGTAGAGCTTTTACACTTTATTATTAAATATTAATCAGTATTAATAGAGTAAGTAGAGCTTTTACACTTTATTATTAAATATTAATCAGTATTAATAGAGTAAGTAGAGCTTTTACACTTTATTATTAAATATTAATCAGTATTAATAGAGTAAGTAGTGCTTTTACACTTTATTATTAAATATTAATCAGTATTAATAGAGTAAGTAGAGTTTTTACAATTTATTATTAAATATTAAACAGTATTAATAGAGTAAGTAGATCTTTTACACTTTATTATTAAATATTAATCAGTATTAATAGAGTAAGTAGTGCCTTTACACTTTATTATTAAATATTAATCAGTATTAATAGAGTAAGTAGAGCTTTTACACTTTATTATTAAATATTAATCCGTATTAATAGAGTAAGTAGAGCTTTTACACTTTTTTTATTGAATATTAAACAGTATTAATAGAGTAAGTAGTACTTTTACACTTTATTATTAAATATTAAACAGTATTAATAGAGTAAGTAGAGCTTTTACACTTTATTATTAAATATTAAACAGTATTAATAGAGTAAGTAGAGCTTTTACACTTTTTTTTGAATATTAAACAGTATTAATAGAGTACATAGAGCTTTTACACTTTATTATTAAATATTAAACAGTATTAATAGAGTAAGTAGAGCTTTTACATTTTATTATTAAATATTAATCAGTATTAATAGAGTAAGTAGAGCTTTTACACTTTATTATTAAATATTAATCAGTATTAATAGAGTAATTAGTGCCTATACACTTTATTATTAAATATTAATCAGTATTAATAGAGTAAGTAGAGCTTTTACACTTTATTATTAAATATTAATCAGTATTAATAGAGTAAGTAGAGCTTTTACACTTTATTATTAAATATTAATCAGTATTAATAGAGTAAGTAGTACTTTTCCATACGTCAGTGTGTGTATTTAACTCTTTCCAAGCTTCTCCTAAACAACCCAGTATTATTATCAGTTCTGATCTAATACCTGCTTTGACTGCTCAGTACTTCATTAAGATAAATCAAGATTTGCTGCTGAAGGAACTGAACACATTCATACAATGTCTGGGGCGTCCAGGAGAAATCTGGAACCTAACTTTGTTCTTCAAACTGGATCAAGATCTGATCTACTTCTCTCACAATAACATATTCATGTTACTTTGTATTGTATGTCTGATTATTTACATCTGTTCTAATCAGATCTGCTTTTCTTACTGGTTAACACACTCTTACTGATCAGATGAAGCCTCAGTCGTATCTTGAAAAAATTCAGAGAGTTCTTTAAACTGGTCTATGATGTATTTTGAAAGTAAAGCTGTAATTTGCAGACTTCTATATAAGCTGAATTGATTGGGTGTAGTTGTGTAATTAAATAAATAGTGTACACTCACCTGGATGAGAAGGATTTGCTGGTTTCTGCCATGCAGTTAAAAGCCAGGTGTACATCAAAGGTGTGTGCTTTCATTGGCTGGTACCAATATGAGCCCATATTACTCAAGAACCCTGTTACAACACTATGCACAACACTATGTATGACTAGTGAGGAATATGGGAAACTTATTAATGCTAATAATGAGATTAGCAGAGATTAATAAAACCTTCCCGTCTCTTTTCTGGGGAGGGTCCGAATTCTGGAGAGCCGTCATGAAGCAGGTTCACCTGATGAATGCTGAACTTCACTACAGTGTGATGTATAGTTCTTACCTGACTAATGATGTGTTGTTCTGCTCTTTCTCAGGGAGGTATAGTGTCTGAGGGAACTCCAGCAGATGCCATTAGCTGGTCTATTGGTTGTCTGTACAGTTGCACCAACACCATCACCGGTAACAACAGCAGGGACCCCCAGAGAGGACTCAGAACTACGGATCTCAGTGGAATGTTTTCAGCGACATATCACTGAAAGTCCAGTGACCATAAATTGACACACCAGTTCACTGACATACTTCCAAAGACTGGATGAGGTTCTGCTTGAAGAAGATTGGACGGAGAGGAACACGACTGTATGCTGTACATCGTAGCATAGACGACACAATTAAAGGGCTAACTAGATTCTTTTTGTGGTCTCGACCCCATTTGCCAACTACTGTACCATCAAATTTGAGCTGTCAATCAAGGAAACTAAGCTCCACCTCTAAAGCCTATCAAACAATTGATCAAAGTTAAACACACGCTTGTGTAAGAGGGCAGTGTTTACGCTTGAACTGGTTTATTTACTGGTTTGTGTACCTTCGTCAACACTTACATTCCACTGTGGGCTGCAGTGACGACCAGAGTTCAGTAAACGAGTTGTGAGTGTATGAAGGTCATCCTCTTTGATCTGTGGTGACAGTGTTTCTTCTTTACTCCAGATTAAAGAGCACTTGAAAAAAACAAAACAATCACATTTGCATAAATAATCATTTACGTTTCTTGAAGATGACCTGTGTTGTGAATGACCAGCCCAAGTGGGTGTCTTAGAGATGTAGTTATACAGACCCCCCAACCCAACCTCAAAGTACCCCACCCTCCCAAACCCAACCATGCAAACCACGCAGCACCTCACAACCCAACTGGGTCTCCATCACCACCCCCGACCCAACTGCGCCCCCCTAACCCAACCACAACCCAACCTTGCAAACCGCGCACCATCTCCACAACACAACTCGGTCTCCACCCACCAACCCAACTGCACCCTCACAACCCAACGGTTTCCACCCAACGACCCCCCCACCCAACCCAACCACACCACCACACCCCCACACCCCAACCGCACCCCCTCAAGAAGATCTGATCTACTTGACCTGAATCATCATGTCAGAAACCAGAAGAAGTCTAAGTTCTCCAGTTCCCTGCTGTGAGACTACAGGTCCCTAAAAAGTCCTAAGGTGGAGATGTTAGACGTTAGATGTTTGGTTTTATACAAAAGTGAGGAGTTCTAAGATGTTTGTGGACCAACCTTTTGATCTGAAGCCACAGTAATCAGCTGTTTGTTTAATGTACTGTAAATATAATATTTATTGAGGCTTCATTGTTTATAGGGAGGATATCTCTGTTGTTAAGTTTTGATTGTTTTTCATCGTTTGAAATATAAACATGTAGCATTTGTTTTTCACCTTCTGAGCGAGTCCTGATGGAAATGAGGGCTGAACCCCTTCGTCTTCAGTTTTCATTCTTATCAGTTTTTGGCTGACGTGCATCCGAATGCGTTACGAATAAAACTCGATGAAGCTGCCGAACGCCGCAGTGTTCACTGTGTTACTGTGTTACTGAATGCCAGACCTCGCGCTGAGCGACGGGTCATAGGTGGGTCACCATAGTGGGGTAATAAAGTGGACCGTTTGCATCTACAAGCCTTTTTCAAAACATCTGAACATCTGCAAAACACTTATCAGCTATCATAAGTCAATAGAACCAGAATCTTTTTCCAGCTATTTTGGAGAAATTCTATTGGTCTATTCATCATAACATTTCATACAATGTTTAAATGATGCAGAAAAATAAAAATCACCTAAAATGGAGAGACTTGGTTTTTTGACAGTGACTTGTTGAAAGCATTACATAAATAACTATTTCATTAATTCATTAATACATCATCCTAATGATGTACTTCAGTTCTCAAGACTGAACAACTGCAGTACCTCCGTCTAAAGGGGTTCTTGTTATTACTGAATATTAAAATTACCTTCAAAACAAATATAATAGTACTTTATGTTAATAAACATATTGATACTGTCTATCGCAGCTATGCTAAATGTCCTTCAGGATCAATAAAGTATTTATCTATCTATCTATCTATCTATCTATCGCAGCTATTTTGGGGGTTATTTGGTTATAATTGTTCATTAGTTCCAAAATTCAAACATTCCCTGAGGGCGGAGCACGTGGGACAGTGTTTCTCTTTTATTACCATCTGTGAAATATTAGGAAAGAGGAAACGTGTGGAAGTAGTCCGAGAGAAGAGGTGTCGCTACACAAAGCCTGCCAGATATGACAGAGGTGATCTCCCCTTTAACCAGCAGGGGGCAGCACAGTTCCGTTTCCAGCCTGGACTCATCCTGCAGGGCTTAAACTGCAGCACAGGAACTGAACGTCATACAAACCAGACCCTCGGCTTTCACCTTCACTGACCACCGATAGTCCAAAACAACAGCTGCTGTAGTGATGCTTATATTTATCATAGTAATTAAAGTAATTATAGTAATTTTATTTATCCATATAAACTTTAACATATTTACTTTAAAGTACATATGGATTTCTGAAGTTCATTTTTACACTAATGTTCAGCCTCTGCTCTGAGATGCGGACCACCCTGTGGGTGGGATCTGGCCAGTAAGTTGGACCAGGAGATCCAAAAAGTCTCAAAAGTCTTAAATCTTCTAATCATACAACAACATGTTCATCTACTTCTGAAGGTCATTTTACTGAACGGGTCAAAGTCAGAGCTGGAACGTTTGAACTCACCTGGACTTTAAATGATGCTGTAATTATCTTTATTTATTAACTCAAATTATTAAACATTCAAAATTATGTAACACAGCAATCAACTCAAAACACTGACCAGTATGTGACTCAGATTTGGTCAGATGTGCATCTAATTTCTAATATTGTTCATTAAAACAGAAAATTCACTAAATTGCAGAAAATGTGTGTTTGTTATTGAGAATAAAGTTAAAGTTATACACTGATTTTCAGACCACTGGTATTTAACTGCTCACTATGAAGGACGGAGGTGCAGCCTGAGCGTCAATATTATTGTAATGTGTCTTTGATGTCTCCTCTGTAGTCGTTTAAGTTACGTACAAATATAATTTTTAACTTTTACTCTGAAAGAGAACATTGTTATTGTGACTACATAGAATGTTGATTTTAAAATACATATTTTAATACATTTTTATTTAAAGGTAAAAGAGCCTTTGAAGTTAAATGTCTATATTTTCTGAAAGTTTAAAAGAGTTTATTAACAATTTATTTTAATTATTGATTTTGCTGTTTTCCTAAAAAGCTGTTTGGATATGTCTAAGAATCTCTGTTCACCCGTCAGCGGGGTCCCACTGGCCCTTTATTATCAGTGAGATCAGAATGTCTGCTGCATGTTCAGTTACTGTACAGTTAATTAAAAGTAAACTGTCTCTGTAAGTATCTGATCTCAGATTGAAGATGTTTAACGCTGTCATGGTGATAACAGGGATATCGTCCACTCAGGTTTCAGCAGGAAGTTCAGTGTTAGTGCAGATCTGTGTTAATGTATATATAGAGGTTAAACAGTTACGTGTGGAGCGGTGATGGTGCTTCTCTGACAGGCTATACGTTGCTGTTTAGTGGGTATGTTTTCTAATAGTGTTGTTTTGGGGGCATTAGTGTAAATAAAGTTAGAAAAGAAAATAATTTAATAACAAAATATAAAAACTCTAAACAAATTTGAGGGGCCAAAAGAATTAGTACTGAAAAAAGTAAACAATAACTATTTTACTATATAACTATATAACTGATTCTTCAGAAATACAACATGTGGTGTTTATTTATGCAGTAAAAAGCAGGGGGCGTGGCCAGAATAAAAAAATTAAATAAATGTTTTATTTAAAACTTATATTTATTTAAAACCTATAATATTTTTTATATTTCCATTTCACAAAAATATCACAAAAATATTATATTAATATAAAAACTATAATTTTCTTTTGTTACAACAGTCCATATACAAACTATTAATGTTTTTTAAATAATATTTTAGTAATAAAGAAAAAATAAATAAAGTAATTTAAACTATGAAAAATGAGAAGCTGAATAGGTTTATATATATTTATATATGATTCTATAGACTGAGTAGTAAATGGACATTTTGAAAAAGTAACCAAACTTCTTTGTAGAAACACAGAGGAGTTTCTCTGATATGTTCCTTTAAACCCTGACTGTATCTCCACACTGGAGCTGATGTTTCTCTGAGCTGGAGCTGATGTTTCTCTGTGCTGGAGCTGATGTTTCTCTGAGCTGGAGCTGATGTTTCTCTAAGCTGGAGCTGATGTTTCTCTGTGCTGGAGCTGATGTTTCTATGTGCTGGAGCTGATGTTTCTCTGAGCTGGAGCTGATGTTTCTCTGTGCTGGAGCTGATGTTTCTATGTGCTGGAGCTGATGTTTCTCTGAGCTGGAGCTGATGTTTCTCTAAGCTGGAGCTGATGTTTCTATGTGCTGGAGCTGATGTTTCTCTGAGCTGATGTTTCTCTGTGCTGGAGTTGATGTTTCTCTGAGCTGATGTTTCTCTGAGCTGGAGCTAATGTTTCTCTGAGCTGATGTTTCTCTGTGCTGGAGCTGATGTTTCTGTGAGCTGATGTTTCTCTGAGCTGGAGCTGATGTTTCTCTGAGCTGATGTTTCTCTGTGCTGGAGTTGATGTTTCTCTGAGCTGATGTTTCTCTGAGCTGGAGCTGATGTTTCTCTGAGCTGATGTTTCTCTGTGCTGGAGTTGATGTTTCTCTGAGCTGATGTTTCTCTGTGCTGGAGTTGATGTTTCTCTGTGCTGGAGCTGATGTTTCTCTGAGCTGATGTTTCTCTGAGCTGGAGCTGATGTTTCTCTGTGCTGGAGCTGATGTTTCTCTGAGCTGATGTTTCTCTGAGCTGATGTTTCTCTGTGCTGGAGCTGATGTTTTTCTGAGCTGATGTTTCTCTGTGCTGGAGCTGATGTTTCTCTGAGCTGATGTATCTCTGTGCTGGAGCTGATGTTTCTCTGAGCTGGAGCTGATGTTTCTCTGACCTGGAGCTAATGTTTCTCTGAGCTGGAGCTGATGTTTCTATGTGCTGGAGCTGATGTTTCTCTGAGCTGGAGCTGATGTTTCTCTGTGCTGGAGCTGATGTTTCTATGTGCTGGAGCTGATGTTTCTCTGAGCTGGAGCTGATGTTTCTCTAAGCTGGAGCTGATGTTTCTATGTGCTGGAGCTGATGTTTCTCTAAGCTGGAGCTGATGTTTCTCTGACCTTGAGCTAATGTTTCTCTGAGCTGGAGCTGATGTTTCTCTGTGCTGGAGCTGATGTTTCTATGTGCTGGAGCTGATGTTTCTCTAAGCTGGAGCTGACGTTTCTATGTGCTGGAGCTGATGTTTCTCTAAGCTGGAGCTGATGTTTCTCTGAGCTGGAGCTGATGTTTCTCTGTGCTGGAGCTGATGTTTCTCTGAGCTGGAGCTGATGTTTCTCTGAGCTGATGTTTCTCTGTGCTGGAGCTGATGTTTCTCTGAGCTGATGTTTCTCTGTGCTGGAGCTAATGTTTCTCTGAGCTGATGTTTCTCTGTGCTGGAGCTGATGTTTCTGTGAGCTGATGTTTCTCTGAGCTGGAGCTGATGTTTCTCTGAGCTGATGTTTCTCTGTGCTGGAGTTGATGTTTCTCTGAGCTGATGTTTCTCTGAGCTGGAGCTGATGTTTCTCTGAGCTGATGTTTCTCTGTGCTGGAGTTGATGTTTCTGTGAGCTGATGTTTCTCTGTGCTGGAGTTGATGTTTCTCTGTGCTGGAGCTGATGTTTCTCTGAGCTGATGTTTCTCTGAGCTGGAGCTGATGTTTCTCTGTGCTGGAGCTGATGTTTCTCTGAGCTGATGTTTCTCTGTGCTGGAGCTGATGTTTCTCTGAGCTGATGTTTCTCTGAGCTGATGTTTCTCTGTGCTGGAGCTGATGTTTCTCTGAGCTGATGTTTCTCTGTGCTGGAGCTGATGTTTCTCTGAGCTGATGTTTCTCTGTGCTGGAGCTGATGTTTCTCTGAGCTGGAGCTGATGTTTCTCTGACCTGGAGCTAATGTTTCTCTGAGCTGGAGCTGATGTTTCTCTGTGCTGGAGCTGATGTTTCTCTAAGCTGGAGCTGATGTTTCTATGTGCTGGAGCTGATGTTTCTCTAAGCTGGAGCTGATGTTTCTCTGAGCTGGAGCTGATGTTTCTCTGTGCTGGAGCTGATGTTTCTCTGAGCTGGAGCTGATGTTTCTCTGAGCTGATGTTTCTCTGTGCTGGAGCTGATGTTTCTCTGAGCTGATGTTTCTCTGTGCTGGAGCTGATGTTTCTCTGAGCTGATGTTTCTCTGTGCTGGAGCTGATGTTTCTGTGAGCTGATGTTTCTCTGAGCTGGAGCTGATGTTTCTCTGAGCTGATGTTTCTCTGTGCTGGAGTTGATGTTTCTCTGAGCTGATGTTTCTCTGTGCTGGAGTTGATGTTTCTCTGAGCTGATGTTTCTCTGAGCTGGAGCTGATGTTTCTCTGAGCTGATGTTTCTCTGTGCTGGAGTTGATGTTTCTCTGAGCTGATGTTTCTCTGTGCTGGAGTTGATGTTTCTCTGTGCTGGAGCTGATGTTTCTCTGAGCTGATGTTTCTCTGAGCTGGAGCTGATGTTTCTCTGTGCTGGAGCTGATGTTTCTCTGAGCTGGAGTTGATGTTTCTCTGTGCTGGAGCTGATGTTTCTCTGAGCTGGAGCTGATGTTTCTCTGTGCTGGAGCTGATGTTTCTCTGAGCTGGAGTTGATGTTTCTCTGAGCTGATGTTTCTCTGAGCTGGAGCTGATGTTTCTCTGAGCTGATGTTTCTCTGTGCTGGAGTTGATGTTTCTCTGAGCTGATGTTTCTCTGTGCTGGAGTTGATGTTTCTCTGTGCTGGAGCTGATGTTTCTCTGAGCTGATGTTTCTCTGAGCTGGAGCTGATGTTTCTCTGTGCTGGAGCTGATGTTTCTCTGAGCTGATGTTTCTCTGTGCTGGAGCTGATGTTTCTCTGAGCTGATGTTTCTCTGAGCTGATGTTTCTCTGAGCTGGAGCTGATGTTTCTCTGAGCTGATGTTTCTCTGTGCTGGAGCTGATGTTTCTCTGAGCTGATGTTTCTCTGTGCTGGAGTTGATGTTTCTCTGAGCTGGAGCTGATGTTTCTCTGTGCTGGAGCTGATGTTTCTCTGAGCTGATGTTTCTCTGTGCTGGAGCTGATGTTTCTCTGAGCTGATGTTTCTCTGAGCTGATGTTTCTCTGTGCTGGAGCTGATGTTTCTCTGAGCTGATGTTTCTCTGAGCTGATGTTTCTCTGAGCTGGAGCTGATGTTTCTCTGTGCTGGAGCTGATGTTTCTCTGAGCTGGAGCTCTGTGTGCTGACACGTCTCTGCTGAAGTCTCTCCAGAGAGAACGGACAGATCCTGGCAGCTCACTGAGAGGGGGAGGAAGAACCGTCTCCTGATGGACTGGTGTTTATTTGCTCCCTGGAGTTTTATTTGAAGGAGAGAGCTGAGTCTGCACCACAGCTCACTCCAGACTGTGCACTCCTGAGAACTCCTCATACCTGAGAGCACTGAGGGCCATTTCACTGAACACCGCTTAAGATTGAATGATTAACCACCAGTAAGAGTCCAACAACTATACCAGTACACTATACCAGTAAGAGTCCAACAACTATACCAGTACACTATACCAGTAAGAGTCCAACAACTATACCAGTACACTATACCAGTAAGAGTCCAACAACTATATCAGTACACTATACCAGTAAGAGTCCAGGTAAACTGTAACACTACCTTCACCTACCTCTGTACAGGTAAACTGTAACACTACCTTCACCTACCTGTGTACAGGTAAACTGTAACACTACCTTCACCTACCTGTGTACAGGTAGACTGTAACACTACCTTCACCTACCTGTGTACAGGTAAACTGTAACACTACCTTCACCTACCTGTGTACAGGTAAACTGTAACGCTACCTTTACCTACCTGTGTACAGGTAAACTGTAACACTACCTTCACCTACCTGTGTACAGGTAGACTGTAACACTACCTTCACCTACCTGTGTACAGGTAAACTGTAACACTACCTTCACCTACCTGTGTACAGGTAAACTGTAACACTACCTTCACCTACCTGTGTACAGGAAAACTGTAACACTACCTTCACCTACCTGTGTACAGGTAAACTGTAACACTACCTTCACCTACCTGTGTACAGGTAAACTGTAACACTACCTTCACCTACCTGTGTACAGGTAAACTGTAACACTACCTTCACCTACCTGTGTACAGGTAAACTGTAACTCTACCTTCACCTACCTGTGTACAGGTAAACTAACACTACCTTCACCTACCTGTGTACAGGTAAACTAACACTACCTTCACCTACCTGTGTACAGGTAAACTGTAACCTCACCTTAAATGAGTTCTATTCCAGTTTAAACCCGTATAGACTTGCTGGCTGGTGTGGTGGTTTGTGGGCTGCTGGACTTTGTGCTGATACTGAAAGTTTTACTGCTCTGTGTTATTTCTTCTACAGCAGAATCCAGCTTTAATACTTAATAATCTTCATCACCTTCTTCATCTTCATCATCTTCATCATCTTCATCATCATCTTCTTCATCTTCATCATCATCTTCATCATCTTCATCATCATCTTCATCATCTTCATCATCACCTTCTTCATCTTCATCATCTTCATCATCTTCATCATCATCTTCATCATCTTCATCATCATCTTCATCATCTTCATCATCACCTTCTTCATCTTCATCATCTTCATCATCTTCATCATCTACTTCATCGTCTTCCTCTCTGTCAGAGTTTAATCACAGTAAATGTCAGAGCGTGTGAGAAGTTGTAGGTAAGTTTTCTTCTTCATGCAGGAACTGAGAACATGAGGGGGTTAAGAGTGCCGGGCGGTGGGTGGTGGTTCGGGGTGGGAGGAGGGGGTTCGGGGCGGGAGGGGGGAGGTGTTTCTGGGCCAGGGGGAGGTGTTTCTCTCAGGGGAGGGAGTCGAGGCTCGGGTTGGCTTTGTTTTAGCACAGCTCTGCTGTGGGTGGGTCCAGTGCTGCTGCTGCTGCTGTGCTGCTGTTGTCGCTGGTCGACCAGCAGTGAGCGGTCCTGAGTGTCTGACCACCTCACACAGGTGATACGAGTCCTGCAGCTTCAGCCACCACGCTTTAGAAAAACATCTTCTGAAGACCAGGTGACCATGACGGCCATGAGGACAGCAGGTGTGAGCGCTGGAGTCCAGACGCTGCTGTTTGTTCAGGGTGAGTTTTGACCTGGCTGAGGGTTTGAGTCTGTTTTCTGCCTCACTGGATTCATGTGTGTACTAGTATTAGTATTACTGTTAGTATTAGTATTAATATTAGTATTATTATTAGTATTACTGGCTTGTGAAGGACTTTATTAAAGAAGTTAATAGAAGTTTGGACCCAGAACTTTTTACCTTGAACTTTTTGTTTATTTACTTTTTGGGTGTTCAGGTCGTATCAGGGTGCTGATCTGGGTTTAGTGGGGTTTTTTTTGTTTATAGTTAAGATTAGAACAGAAGTGCATTATATACAAACCTGGGTCCCCATAAGAATAGCAAAAGCAAAACCATGTGTGTGTCTGCGTGTGTGTCTGGAGGAGTTTGCTGATGACCAGCTGTCGGCTGAAGATCTCAGGCTGCTCTGGTGTTGTCAGGGCTCTTTAAAGGCAGGCTGAAGAATCTCTCAGTGGAGCTTTAGGTTCTACCCCCTTCTTCAGACTTGTCCTCAGCGTGTGATGGTTATTCAGTCTGTGGCGGAGACCAAATGTCCTGACCAGCTGGTGCGTGAGGGACAGCGGTGCTGGGCTGCCTGGTTGTTTTGAAGTGAGGACTTGTTTCTACCTGAAGGTGCTGGAGGGGGAGCAGTGCTGGGGTTATTCTCTGAGCTGAGGGGCAGAAGCTGTTTGCAGGGACGTTCTCTGGAAAAGGGAAACCAGATGTTCTCTGTAATGCGGGTTTCGGTGCAGGAGAAGTGAAGCCTGCTGATATTCTTCGGCTGTGGAATTTTGTTTGTTTTGAAGGGAGTCCAGTGTTGCTCAGCGGGGGCGGAGAGTGGACGCGATAGTGCTGGATGTTAGCCGGCCCAGAAACGGGCCTGACGCTGTCTGGAAATGACATTGATGGTATCTTGCATGGTTTGGGGGTCTCGTAAGGAGGTCCAAGCTGGAGAAAACACTCTTTGGGTAGGTAGTCATGATGTGGCGGTCCTGGAAGGGACACTCCGAGTGATTCAGGAGCTCATTTTCTGCTGTGTTAGCACAAACACTGCCGGTGATTCAGTGCTAGTGGATCAACACACCATGTGGGTTTATTCAGAACCAGAAGAAGAAGTTCTGACTAAGACTGATTCATTTCCTCACACAGAGTCAGCACTGCCGTCAGTCTTGGTCCAGTTTTCACTCTGGTTTGTATAATATGAAGGTCACCTCCATAAATATACCTGCACAGCAGAATGATCAAAGCAAACTTCATGTGGTCTTCAGATCAGCTCAAGAACAGAGCATAGAGAACTTCATGGAATGGGTCTCCATGGCCGAGCAGCTGCATGTAGAGTGCAACGTGAAGTACCGCCACTGGACTTGAGAGCAGTGGAGACCGGTTCTCTGGAGTGACCAATCACACTTCTCTGTCTGGCAGTCCGATGGACGAGTCTGGGTTTGGCGGTTGCCAGGGGAACAGTACTTGTCTGACTGCATTGTGCTGAGTGTAAAGTTTGGTGGAGGGGGGATTATTATTATGGTGTGGTGTTGGTGTTCAGGAGGTGGGCTCAGACCCTTAGTCCCAGTGAAACGAACTGTCAATGCTTAAGAAGAGATTTTGGACAATTTCATGCTCCCCTCTTTGTGGGGACAGTTTGGGGACGGCCCCAACATGGCTGCCCATCAGTGCACAGAGCAGCTCCATAAAAGACATGGCCTCGGTGACGACTGTCTAAGCAATCTATGTTTAAATATATGTCAATTGGGGACGTTATTGTATATATAAGGCTATTATTTACTCAGTACAACACTTTATTATTAAATATTAAACAGTATTAATAGAGTAAGTAGAGCTTTTATACTTTATTGTTAAATATTAATCAATATTAATAGAGTAGGTAGTGCTTTTACACTTTATTATTAAATATTAAACAGTATTAATAGAGTAGGTAGTGCTTTTACACTTTATTATTAAATATTAAACAGTATTAATAGAGTTAATAGAGCTTTTACACTTTATTATTAAAAATTAATCAGTATTAATAGAGTAAGTAGTGCTTTTACACTTTATTATTAAATAATCAACAGTATTAATAGAGTTAATAGAGCTTTTACACTTTATTATTAAAAATTAATCAGTATTAATAGAGTAAGTAGTGCTTTTACACTTTATTATTAAATATGAAACAGTATTAATAGAGTAAGTAGAGCTTTTACACTTTATTATTAAATATTAATCAGTATTAATAGAGTAAGTAGAGCTTTTACACTTTATTATTAAATATTAAACAGTATTAATAGTGTAAGTAGAGCTTTTACACTTTATTATTAAATATTAATCAGTATTAATAGAGTAAGAAGTGCTTTTACACTTTATTATTACATATTAATCAGTATTAATAGAGTAAGTAGTGCTTTTACACTTTATTATTAAATATTAAACAGTATTAATAGAGTAAGTAGAGCTTTTACACTTTATTAATAAATATTAATCAGTATTAATAGAGTAAGTAGAGCTTTTACACTTTATTATTAAATATTAAACAGTATTAATAGAGTAAGTAGTGTTTTACACTTTATTATTAAATATTAATCAGTATTAATAGAGTAAGTAGTGTTTTACATATGTCAGTGTGTTTATTTAACTCTTTCCAAGCTTCTCCTAAACAACCCAGTATTATTATCAGTTCTGATCTAATACCTGCTTTGACTGCTCAGTACTTCATTAAGAAAAATCAAGAACTGAACACATTCATACAATGTCTGGGGCGTCCAGGAGAAATCTGGAACCTAACTTTGTTCTTCAAACTGGATCAAGATCTGATCTACTTCTCTCACAATAACATATTCATGTTACTTTGTATTGTATGTCTGATTATTTACATCTGTTCTAATCAGATCTGCTTTTCTTACTGGTGATCACACACGTACTGATCAGATAAACAGATAAATCAGATCAGACTCTTACACAGTCGTGTAGATTTTAGGTTAAAGTCTTAAGAAGTTCAGTGAGTGTATGTAGTAGTCACTGCAGATATGATTCTGACTCAGAACGGTCCTGAATGTGTTCAGGTGTACGTACCTGTGTTTCTGAAGGGTTAATAAGGTTTTTATTCACATTGGCTGATGATTGAGTCTACTCCGGGTGCTTTCTGCTCGGAGCTGGTGGTGATGTTCTGCTCTACTGAGTCTGAATAGTTTTGCTGTAATTTGTTCTGACTTGCTCGGTGGTGATCTGCTGCTGGGGTTTAGCCTTCGTGGTAATTAAGATGTTTTGTGTGGATTCCTGTTAGAGTGAGATGATTCTGCACACTCAGCAGATCTGCAGACAAGCCCAGCCCAGGTGGAGCTCACACACCGCCGGTAGCACAACATGTGTCAACACGGCTTCACCGCTCTCACCATCAGAGCACAATGTTCTGGCCAGCGTCCACTGGAAACACTGGAAACACTGGAAGCCGCAGAGACTCTTATTTTATTTAGAGAGAATTTAAACATCTAATCATGTGGAAAATCACTTTCCTGAACGAGACTTTGATGTACAGCAAGAACATCCAGTTTATAACACCCTGCTCGGAATTATCTCCAAAATAATAATTCACTGGAGAGAAAAACAGTATTAACTCATTAACTTATTAACTTATTAACTCATTAACTTATTAACCTATTAACTCATTAACTTATTAACTTATTAACTCATTAACACATTAACTTATTAACTTATTAACTCATTAACTTATTAACTTATTAACTCATTAACTTATTAACTTATTAACTTATTAACTTATTAACTTATTAACTCATTAACACATTAACTTATTAACTTATTAACTCATTAACTTATTAACTTATTAACTCATTAACTTATTAACTTATTAACTTATTAACTTATTAACTTATTAACTCATTAACTCACGCTAATATAAAGAGGTTTATTACAGGTGAGTTGGGAGCGTTTTTATTGGTCCATCATCATGAAACTCTAACAGGATGTGAAGATCAGCTGTGGTGTTTATATGATGTACAGTGAAGGGTTAAGTTTTATTTATTTGGACAGGGCTGATATATGAGCGTTGTAGTTATAAAGAGAGTTTCAGTACCTTCTGCTTTTTAAAGCTCGATACAGGACGACCAATCAGATCAGGCCTAATTTACATGTATCAAAACACACACACTAGGGGGCAGTGAAACACCCACATACACACACTAGTGAACACACACACTAGGACGCAGTGGAACACCCAAATACACACATACACAAACACTAGTGAACACACACACCCTAGTGAACATACACACTAGGGGGCAGTGAAACCCCCACATACACACACACAAACTAGTGAACACACACACCAGGGGGCAGTGAAACACCCAAATACACACATACACACTCACTAGTCAACACACACACCCTAGTGAACACACACACTAGGGGGCAGTGAAACCCCCACATACACACACATAAACTAGTGAACACACACACTATGGGGCAGTGAAACAATCACATACACACACATTAGTGAACACACATTAGGGGGCAGTGAAACACTCATATACACACACACACTAGTGAACACACACTAGGGGGCAGTGAAACACCCACATACACACACACGCACACACACCCTAGTGAACACACACACTAGGGGGCAATGAAACCCCCACATAAACACACACAAACTAGTAAACACACACACTAGGGGGCAGTGAAACAATCACATACACACACACTAGTGAACACACATTAGGGGGCAGTGAAATACCCACATACACACACATGCACACACACCCTAGTGAACACACACACTAGGGGGCAGTTAAATCCCCACATACACACACACACAAACTAGTGAACACACACACTAGGGGGCAGTAAAACAATCACACACACACACACACTAGTGAACACACATTAGGGGGCAGTAAAACACCCACATACACACACATGCACACACACACACTAGTGAACACACACTAGGGGGCAGTAAAACACCCACATACACACACACACACTAGTGAACACACACACTAGGTGGCAGGGAAACACTCACATACATACACACACACTAGTGAACACACACACTAGGGGGCAGTGAAACACCCACATATACAAACACACACCATTAAGCACACACACTAGGGGGCAGTGAAACACACACACACACACACACTAGTGAACACACACTAGGGGGCAGTGAAAGATGCACATACACACACACTATTAAGCACACACACTAGGGGGCAGTAAAACACCCATGTACACACACACTAGGGGGCAGTGAGCACACTTGCCCCGAGCGGTGGGCAGCCCAACCACAGATCTGGAGACCAAACCTCCCCAAACCTCCTAAAACCTCCCCAAACCTCTCCTAACCTCTCCACATCTCCCCAAACCTCCCCAAACCTCTCCACATCTCCCCAAACCTCCCCAAACCTCTCCAAACCTCTCCAAACCTCCCCACACCTCTCCAAACCTCCCCAAACCTCTCCACACCTCCCCAAACCTCTCCAAACCTCTCCACACCTCCCCAAACCTCTCCACACCTCCCCAAACCTCCCCAAACCTCTCCAAACCTCTCCACACCTCCCCAAACCTCTCCACACCTCCCCAAACCTCTCCAAACCTCTCCACACCTCCCCAAACCTCTCCA
>CM038714.1:20685097-20697597 GCA_021613375.1 Megaleporinus macrocephalus
TAACTTATTACTATTACTTTAGTAACGTATTACTTATTACTATTACTTTAGTAACTCAGTAACTCAGTAACTGCTCACTACTGACACCCCTGCAGAGCTCACTATGAGACTCTGTGAGAAGATAAATCTCACACTGTACTGTGTGTTGAAGCTCTGAGCAGAACTTTGAAAGCTTTGAAATCGTTTGACTTGAGAAGCCGAGTGAAGGAAAAGAGCGGAGCAGAAATCTGAGCACAGCTGCTGGAACAGCTGTCCAGGGAGCACGACCGGCTCCTCAGTAGTGCTCACTCACTACCTCGCACTTCCAGTGAGTGAAACACTGAGTGTGTGTTAGTGTGATTTGTGTGTTTCAGTTGTCAGTAAGATAATTAATCTCAGAGTGTTTGTAGTGTCTGTATAGAGTGTCTGTGTGTGTAGTGTCTGTATTGAGTGTCTGTGTGTGTAGTGTCTGTGTGTGTGTATATATTGTCTGTATTGAGTGTTTGTTTGTGTAGTGTCTGTATTGAGTGTTTGTGTGTGTAGTGTCTGTATTGGGTGTTTGTGTGTAGTGTCTGTATTGAGTGTCTGTGTGTGTGTGTGTGTAGTGTCTGTATTGAGTGTCTGTGTGTGTAGTGTCTGTGTGTGTAGTGTCTGTATTGGGTGTTTGTGTGTGTAGTGTCTGTGTGTGTGTGTGTGTGTAGTGTCTGTATTGAGTGTTTGTGTGTGTAGTGTCTGTATTGAGTGTTTGTGTGTGTAGTGTCTGTATTGAGTGTCTGTGTGTGTGTATATTGTCTGTATTGAGTGTTTGTGTGTGTAGTGTCTGTATTGAGTGTCTGTATGTGTAGTGTCTGTGTGTGTATATATTGTCTGTATTGAGTGTTTGTGTGTGTAGTGTCTGTATTGGGTGTGTGTGATGGTAAAGCTGCATGCTGTCAGTTAAAGGTGGTGATATAAGTATATATTATTGTTATGATCATAAATAATAATATAAATTATAATTAAATTATAATATAGGATATTAAAATATACTGTCAGAGCTAAAGAACACTGAACTACTGCATGTGTGTGTGTGTGTGTGTGTGTGTGTGTGTGTGTGTGTGTGTGTGTGTGTGTGACCTTGTTTTTGTGTGTGTTGAGACATGTGGTTTGTGTGGGTGGGACAATAAAGACAGTGACTCAGGTTTTTAACAAGTGTCTGGTGTCCTGACCAATAAAATAGCCCCTTAATCAGACTTTGGTGGGACGACCCAGCTGCTCCCAGTAAACACGCCGCACTTTAATCCATTTAAGCTATTTTGGTGCAATTCAGTTGTAATCACCTTCAGATTAACTTCTCAGAGCAGGTGAGGAGAAGTTCAGTATCAAACTTGTACATTTACACTGCATTAAGTACTGAACGCATTTCTGAGCATATGGTTATAATCACACATGCAGGATATACAGATAAGAGCACAGTGCCTCCTATACGGTGTACATAACAAACAGTGTGTGAAAAATGAATTATATATATATATATATATATATACATGTGTGTGTGTGTGTGTGTGTGTGTGTGTGTGTGTGTGTATTTTGTAAAATAAGAGCGCAGAGATAAAGTAAAAGTCCTGGTTTACTGGATCCGGAACTGCTGGACTGAATTCCCTGAGTTCAGCAGCGTCAGGAGAAGCCAGGAATGTGTGATTAACATTTTTTGGGGAAATATTTTTTCTTCTGAGTTGAACTTAACAGCTGAAAAAAACAGAAACTGATCTCAGCCTTTAATTTTAAACTGAATCATTCAGACTTACGTAACTTTATATTTAAATATTTAGTGGAATATCTTTGGTCCTCAGAGCGCCAGTGAGCTGGACTTCACTAGAGGAGACAGTGAAGCTCAGCTCACTGGTGTCTCTTAAATATTTGAAAGTTTTAATTTCTGAACAGCTCCACTCTGCCTGTACCTGTTTACGGTTTATTCTTTTACAATTTTAGATATATGATTTATAATATATATGTTGAATTCTAGTTTGTTTATTTATTTATTTTTATGTGGGTGTTTCACTGCTCTCTAGTGTGTGTGTTCACAGACAAACACGTCTGTTCTTTCAGTCTATTCAGTCTATTGCTGTCGTTGTGTCTCCAGAGAAAACTAACTGGAACCTCTGGTCACATGTCTTAGTCCAGTTAGATTCACCTCGTCCTCCGTATGTATGTGTGTGTATGTTGTGTGTGTATGCTGTGTGTGTGTATGCTGTGTGTGTGTGTATATGCTGTGTGTGTGTGTGTGTGTGTGTGTGTGTGTGTGTGTGTGTGTACGCTATGTGTGTGTATGCTGTGTGTGTGTGTATGTTGTGTGTGTGTGTATGTTTTTGTGTGTGTATGTTATGTGTGTGTATGCTATGTGTGTGTATGCTGTGTGTGTGTGTATGCTGTGTGTGTATGTTGTGTGTGTGTATGTTATGTGTGTGTATGCTATGTGTGTGTATGCTGTGTGTGTGTATGCTGTGTGTGTATGCTATGTGTGTGTATGTTATGTGTGTGTATGCCGTGTGTGTGTATGTTATGTGTGTGTATGCTGTGTGTGTGTATGCTGTGTGTGTGTGTGTGTATGTTATGTGTGTGTATGTTATGTGTGTGTATGCTGTGTGTGTATATGCTGTGTGTGTGTATGTTATGTGTGTGTATGCTATGTGTGTGTATGCTGTGTGTGTGTGTATGCTGTGTGTGTGTATGCTGTGTGTGTGTATGCTGTGTGTGTGTATACTGTGTGTGTGTATGTTATGTGTGTGTATGTTATGTGTGTGTATGCCGTGTGTGTGTATGTTATGTGTGTGTATGCTGTGTGTGTGTATGCTGTGTGTGTATGTTATGTGTGTGTATGTTATGTGTGTGTATGATATGTGTGTGTATGCTGTGTGTGTGTATGCTGTGTGTGTGTATGTTGTGTGTGTGTATGCTATGTGTGTGTATGCTGTGTGTGTATATGCTGTGTGTGTATGTATGCTGTGTGTGTGTGTATGTTATGTGTGTGTATGCTGTGTGTGTGTGTATGCTATGTGTGTGTATGCTGTGTGTATGTATGCTGTGTGTGTGTGTATGTTATGTGTGTGTATGCTGTGTGTGTGTATGCTGTGTGTGTGTATGTTGTGTGTGTATGCTGTGTGTGTGTATGCTGTGTGTGTGTATGTTATGTGTGTGTATGTTATGTGTGTGTATGCTGTGTGTGTGTGTATGTTATGTTTGTGTATGCTGTGTGTGTGTATGCTGTGTGTGTGTATGTTGTGTGTGTGTATGTTATGTGTGTGTATGCTGTGTGTGTGTATGCTGTGTGTGTGTGTATGTTATGTGTGTGTATGTTATGTGTGTGTATGCTGTGTGTGTGTGTATGTTATGTGTGTGTATGTTATATGTGTGTGTATGTTATGTTTGTGTATGCTGTGTGTGTGTATGCTGTGTGTGTGTATGCTGTGTGTGTGTATGCTGTGTGTGTGTATGCTGTGTGTGTGTATGCTGTGTGTGTGTATGTTATGTGTGTGTATGTTATGTGTGTGTATGTTATGTGTGTGTGTATGTTATGTTTGTGTATGCTGTGTGTGTGTATGCTGTGTGTGTGTATGCTGTGTGTGTGTATGCTGTGTGTGTGTATGTTTTTGTGTAACTAGTGCCAAACGGCCATATGTCTGGATTTGTTGTGACACATCAGCCTGTCAGTCTGACAAATGGGCTCCGGCTCTCTGTGGATTTTTCCCAGGAAGTCAGTTAACTGGCGTCCAGCATCGCTAACAGAGTTGTTATGGGAGGCGACTCGGACCGTATGGTCAGGAGGGCACTCGGGCTGGGAGGAAGTACACGAGGGGGATTTGTGTCCATGGCTTTGGCAGAGCCTCACGCTGGGGGGTCACGTTGTCTCTGTGGATTCTAACCAGTCTTTCTGCTTCTCTTACAGTTGCTGTGTTGTTCTGCTTCACCAGCGGTGAGTCTCCTACATGCTTTAAAGGGAAACTCCAGCATTTCTCAGTCTAATCTCTGTCTGCCGAGTCTCTAGCATATGGTCAGTTACCACAAACAATCATTTCCCTTCACTTATTAAAGAACAAACATCTGGCCTCAGCGTACACTCTGACACGTAGTGTAGTGTTTTGGCAGGAAGCTGCTAATACGATGCGTGTCGTGATGAAGGGGTTATGATCTGATATATTACGGTACAGTATGCGGGTTATACAGTATCACAGTATAACAGTTCATTCTATAGCTTTACTAATGCCAGTGTTAGCAGTGCGCCCTTCTGCTACTTCTTTATGTTGGAGTGGACGAATCTAACAGCTAAATACACCCATCAGCCATAAAACTAAACCCACCTCCTCTATCTCCACTCACTGTCCACTGTATCAGCTCCACTGACCATACAGGAGCTCCACTCACTGTCCACTGTATCAGCTCCACTGACCATACAGGACCTCCACTCACTGTCCACTGTATCAGCTCCACTGACCATACAGGACCTCCACTCACTGTCCACTGTATCAGCTCCACTGACCATACAGGACCTCCACTCACTGTCCACTGTATCAACTCCACTGACCATACAGGACCTCCACTCACTGTCCACTGTATCAGCTCCACTGACCATACAGGACATCCACTCACTGTCCACTGTATCAGCTCCACTGACCATACAGGACCTCCACTCACTGTCCACTGTATCAGCTCCACTGACCATACAGGACCTCCACTCACTGTCCACTGTATCAGCTCCACTGACCATACAGGAGCTCCACTTACAGACTGTAGTTCATCTGATTCTCTGTATACTTTATTACTCTGATCAGGACCCCCTCAGGACCACCTTGTAGATGTAAAGTCAGAGACAGTAGCTCATCTGCTGCTGCACAGTTTGTGTTTCTCTAGTTCTTCATCAGTGGACACAGGACGCCGCCCACAGGACACTGCTGTCCGGATAGTTTTGGTTGTTACTGCAGTGCTGAGAATGACCCACCTCCCTAATAGTATCTGCTGTGTGGGGGTCCTGTGGGGGTCCTGATCATTAAAGAACAGAGTAATAAAGTATACAGAGAATCAGATGAACTACAGTCTGTAGGTGGAGGTCCTGTATGGTCAGTGGAGCTGATACAGTGGTCAGTGGGTGGAGGTCCTGTATGGTCAGTGGGTGGAGATAGAGGAGGTGGTTTATGGTAATGTCTGATCTGTGTATATCTGTGTATATTACTGCTATCTGTACTACATCAATACTGTTTTTGAAAATCAACACAAAACATAATATCGTGATATTCGATATTTTTGTACATCCCAATGAAATAGAAGCCAGTGAGAAGATATTTCATCTTTGTGATGGAATTATAATCTTCTGTTATTTACTGTTCACAACAGATGAAACTGAGATTAGACTGAGAACGCTGGTGTAGACCTGTAATTAACAATAATATTAGTAATATCAACAGAATAATTGATTGAAGTTTGTTTATCTGTATTGTTTATGTTTTGCTGTTCCTCAGTGCTAGGCCAGAGTGATGGCAGTAGCGTGGTGGTGGCCATGTACAATATCAGCGCCCCTCAGGGGTCTCGGGCAGTACTGCAGTGCCACAGCCAGCGCATGGTGTGGACCCAGGACCGGCTGAAGGACCGCCAGCGCGTCGTCCACTGGGATCTGATGCGCACCACTCCGGACTACGCCATGGAACGTGTTCTAGACATGTTCTCCGCAGGAGATCAGCGCATCTACAACGCCTACAACCAGGGACGCATCAGCATGTCCAAGTCTGCGTTCAGGGACGGCAACTTCTCGCTGGTGATCAAGAGTGAGCGCTGCTCTTTTGTCTTCTGTGATGATGTACCTAAAAATAATCTGTCCTTCAACTAACCTGCTGTTCTCCTGATCACAGACGTGGCTATGAAAGACAAAGGCATCTACTCCTGCAACCTTCACCACCACTACTGCCATCTCTACGAATCTATCAAAGTGCAGCTCAACGTCACCAAATCAGGTAGGTTAGCTCCTGGACAGGGTCTCTGAGGTCCAGTATTAGTACTCATTATTAGTAGGGGGGTAACTGTGGACTCATATAGGACTATATAGGGTCTGTCTGAAAACCTAGATCTCTGTGTAAGTAACACTGACTCTGGATCAGCTGTGTAAGTATCACTGACTCTGGATCAGCTGTGTAAGTATCACTGACTCTGGATCAGCTGTGTAAGTAACACTGACTCTGGATCAGCTGTGTAAGTAACACTGACTCTGGATCAGCTGTGTAAGTATCACTGACTCTGGATCAGCTGTGTAAGTATCACTGACTCTGGATCAGCTGTGTATGTAGCACTGACTCTGGATCAGCTGTGCAAGTAGCACTGACTCTGGATCAGCTGTGTAAGTAGCGCTGACTCTGTATCAGCTGTATAAGTAACACTGACTCTGGATCAGCTGTGTAAGTAGTACTGAATCTGGATCAGCTGTGTAAGTAGTACTGAATCTGGATCAGCTGTGTAAGTAGTACTGACTCTGGATCAGCTGTGTAAGTAGTACTGACTCTGGATCAGCTGTATAAGTAGTACTGACTCTGGATCAGCTGTGCAAGTAGCACTGACTCTGGATCAGCTGTGTAAGTAGCGCTGACTCTGTATCAGCTGTATAAGTAACACTGACTCTGGATCAGCTGTGTAAGTAGTACTGAATCTGGATCAGCTGTGTAAGTAGTACTGAATCTGGATCAGCTGTGTAAGTAGTACTGACTCTGGATCAGCTGTGTAAGTAGTACTGACTCTGGATCAGCTGTATAAGTAGTACTGACTCTGGATCAGCTGTATAAGTAGTACTGACTCTGGATCAGCTGTATAAGTAACACTGACTCTGGATCAGCTGTATAAGTAGTACTGACTCTGGATCAGCTGAGTAAGTAGCAGTGTTCTCTCCTCATAAGACAGGTCACTGAGATGCTCTAGTTAGAGAGACTGGGTCACGGTTTGTTCCCGCCCACTGCATGTGAGCGGTGTTTACTGACCTCAGCTGCAGCGTCTCCTCAGCGTCTCAGCTCCATGGGTTCTCCTCTAGTGGGTTTCACTGCAGTGGTGATGGATGTTGGTAGACAGGAGTTTGGAGGCGCTGCAGTCAGACGTCCACGTTTGTGCTGTAATAAGTTCTGCTTGTGTTGCATTATGGGATTGTCTTAGCAACTGAGGAACCGTTTGATGCTTCCTCTCAGTTCAGCTGAAGGATGGAACCTCAGTAGTCAGAATATTTAAGGGATGTAAGGATTGGGACCGTCTCCGTGTCGGGAGTGTAGAGTATGATGTAAGTACTGTTTATGTAGACACTCATGATTCGAGGGTGCTGGTGCAACATGGTGATGTCTGTTACACATCACTGATGAATGATGGCATCGTCCAACTGAGCTTCACACACGGTCACATATCACGACCACCAAAGAAACAGCTCCCAGTGGACCTGCCACACACGGAGAGTCGAGGAGGCAGGAGGCAGGAGGCAGGAGCAAGCCGTTTATTAAGAAACAGAAACGCAAAACTAACAAGACAACAAAAGAAAACAAGAAAGTAGAAACACTGACTTACTGATAGTGACTACTGACTACTGACTTACTGATACATCTACAAAAAAAACAAGAATCTACTGACATTACTGAGTCTGTACTGAATTAGTATTAAACAGTTAAACATTAGATTTACATTCAGATAAACAGAAACATTAAACACACAAATTTTCAAGGCTCTCCTGTTTGAACTGTTCGAACCCATTAATGCCCTTGTAGTGGCACTTCAACAGGAAAGCACAGTATTCATATCTTTATTGGCTGTTATTACTTTCATGCAAATAAAAGTATGTAGTTCTGCTAATTTTATGTGTGGATTTCAATTTAAAACTCAGTGAAATTATTTAATTTACAGCATATTTTAACAGAACTGTGATAAAACTAATAATTAAGATTTAATATCTAAGTATTGGTGTAAAGGTAAGCTAGAGAACTGCTGCCGGGTCCTGTACTGTTTTTAACGAGTCAGCACTGCCTCGTTATTTCCCCTTGAGGGGAAACCCTGGCTCTGTCCTAATGAGCATTCCAAAACTTTACAAGCTCTAGTGAGTGTTAGAGGAGTTCTCAGAGGGGGCCAAACATAAGCGTCCAGAAGTTGCACAGAATTCATTGCAACCTGATGCAGTTCTCTTTAGAAACCCGAATAAAAGCTTCACCGCCAGCAAACAACACAGTAGAGACAGTACGTCACAGTTCCACACCTTTATCTCCAGATCATCTCACTTTATCTCCAGATCATCTCACTTTATCTCCAGATCATTTCACTTTATCTCCAGATACAGATCAGTCACAACGATCAGTCCCAACGGTCAGTCCCAACGGTCAGTCACAACGATCAGTCACAACGATCAGTCCCAACGGTCAGTCCCAACGGTCAGTCCCAACGGTCAGTCCCAACGGTCAGTCACAACGATCAGTCACAACGATCAGTCCCAACGGTCAGTCCCAACGGTCAGTCCCAACGGTCAGTCACAACGATCAGTCCCAACGATCAGTCACAACGAGTCACAACGATCAGTCACAACGATCAGTCACAACGGTCAGTCACAACGATCAGTCACAACGAGTCACAACGATCAGTCACAACGAGTCACAACGATCAGTCACAACGATCAGTCACAACGATCAGTCACAACGATCAGTCACAACGAGTCACAACGATTAGTTACAACGAGTCACAACGATTAGTTACAACGAGTCACAACGATTAGTTACAACGATCAGTCACAACGATCAGTCACAACGAGTCACAACGATCAGTCACAACGATCAGTCACAACGAGTCACAACGATCAGTCACAACGAGTCACAACGATCAGTCACAACGATCAGGCCTCAAACATGTACAGAAACGTTCTGCACTGCAGTTTTCACATGACTAGTCGATTAGCCCACCATAGCCAAGTCCTGAGGCTGAGAGCGAGTGTGAAATATCTGTCTCCCAGATTCCTCCTGTGCTGTGATTGGCCATTTGTGTAACGTGGGTGTGATGTGCTTCCTGGTGGTGAGTTGATGTTGAAGTGTGCGTGTTAGGAGTGTTTCATTGTGGCCTTAGATGACCTATGGAGGTTATGGAGGTCAATCTCAGAGGAATTAGGAGAAATTCCAGATTTATTCCATATTAAATATTACAGTATCATTACAGTATATATAAGAAACACCTCAGTAAACATCACATCAGGTTATATATATAAATGGTCAGGACCACCACAGAGCAGATACTATTAGGGAGGTGGGTCATTCTCAGCACTGCAGTGACACTGACGTGGTGGTGGTGTGTTAGTGTGTGTTGTGCTGGTGTGAGTGGATCAGACACAGCAGTGCTGCTGGAGTGTTTAAACACTGTGTCCACTCACTGTCCACTCTATTAGACACTCCTACTACTTGCTGGTCCACCTTGTAGATGTAAAGTCAGAGACAGTAGCTCATCTGCTGCTGCACAGTTTGTGTTCCTCTAGTTCTTCATCAGTGGACACAGGACGCCGCCCACAGGACACTGCTGTCTGGATAGTTTTGGTTGGTGGACGATTCTCAGTCCAGCAGTGACACTGAGGTGTTCAAACACTCCAGCAGCAGCACTGCTGCGTCTGATCCACTCACACCAGCACAACACACACTAACTAACACTCCACCACCACGTCAGTGTCACTGCAGTGCTGAGAATGACGCACCTCCCTAATAGTATCTGCTCTGTGGTGGTCCTGTGGGGGTCCTGATCATTAAAGAACAGAGTAATAAACTATACAGAGAATCAGATGAACTACAGTCTGTAAGTGGAGCTCCTGTATGGTCAGTGGAGCTGATACAGTGGACAGTGAGCGGAGGTCCTGTATGGTCAGTGGAGCTGATACAGTGGACAGTGAGTGGAGGTCCTGTATGGTCAGTGGAGCTGATACAGTGGACAGTGAGTGGAGGTCCTGTATGGTCAGTGGAGCTGATACAGTGGACAGTGAGTGGAGGTCCTGTATGGTCAGTGGAGCTGATACAGTGGACAGTGAGTGGAGGTCCTGTATGGTCAGTGGAGCTGATACAGTGGACAGTGAGTGGAGGTCCTGTATGGTCAGTGGAGCTGATACAGTGGACAGTGAGTGGAGCTCCTGTATGGTCAGTGGAGCTGATACAGTGGACAGTGAGTGGAGGTCCTGTATGGTCAGTGGAGCTGATACAGTGGACAGTGAGTGGAGGTCCTGTATGGTCAGTGGAGCTGATACAGTGGACAGTGAGTGGAGGTCCTGTATGGTCAGTGGAGCTGATACAGTGGACAGTGAGTGGAGGTCCTGTATGGTCAGTGGAGCTGATACAGTGGACAGTGAGTGGAGGTCCTGTATGGTCAGTGGAGCTGATACAGTGGACAGTGAGTGGAGGTCCTGTATGGTCAGTGGAGCTGATACAGTGGACAGTGAGTGGAGGTCCTGTATGGTCAGTGGAGCTGATACAGTGGACAGTGAGTGGAGGTCCTGTATGGTCAGTGTAGCTGATACAGTGGACAGTGAGTGGAGGTCCTGTATGGTCAGTGGAGCTGATACAGTGGACAGTGAGTGTAGGTCCTGTATGGTCAGTGGAGCTGATACAGTGGACAGTGAGTGTAGGTCCTGTATGGTCAGTGGAGCTGATACAGTGGACAGTGAGTGGAGGTCCTGTATGGTCAGTGGAGCTGATACAGTGGACAGTGAGTGGAGATATAAGGAGGTGGAGTTAATGTTATGGCTGATTGGTATATATATATATATATATATATATATATATTTATTTATTTATTTATATATGACGTGGTCTTTTATGTTAGGACAGTTGAATCGTTGATCATCCAGTTGTTGTTGTGGTTTCAGCTCAAAAGGAGCGGGGCTTCTGGGATGGGCAGAAGGCGGTCTACGTGGTTCTGGTGGGTAAAACGGTGGTGTTGCCCTGCGTGAACCGCCGTCCCATCTGGACGGAGGGCAACAGTCAGGAGGAGCAGCAGCAGGTGGTGCACTGGGACCGCCAGTCGCCAGGGGTCCGTCACGACCGCGCCGACCGCCTCATCGACTTGTACGCCTCGGGAGAGCGACGTCATTACGGGCCGCTCTTCATCCAGCAGAAGATGAACATCTCAGCCGCAGCTTTCTCCCAAGGAGACTTCTCACTGACCATCTCGGACCTGCAGCCGTTTGACCAGGGGCTGTACTCCTGCCACCTGCACCACCACTACTGCGGCCTGCACGAGAGACGCATCTTCCAGCTCACCGTCGCCCCCCCCGTCCCACGAGAGCCTACCGACGTCCCCCAAGCGCTTCCCAATGAAGACCCCGGTAAGATACAAGCACTGATAAATCTGTGCAGTTATGTGAATAAGCAGGTCCATAAATATTTGGACACTGAAAACATCATTGTTGGTGGTCTACTAAATAAAGTTTTTAGCTTTTATTTCAGGATGTTTACATGCAGATCAGCTGAATGTGGTAAAAATTACAGCCATTTTCATGCACAGTGATAAAAAGTAATTGGACAAACTTATTTGATCATAAGGATTTGCAACCAAGTATTAAAAATAACAGTCAGTGACTGCCTGGAACCCGTAGACAGAACTCTGGGCTTCGTCCCTGCTGATGCTCTGCCAGGCCTCTGCTGCAGCTGTCGTAGGTCCTGCTCGGGTTCGGGTTCTTTTATTCTTAGTTTTGTCTTCGGGAAGTGAAATGCGAGCTTGTATAGATTGAAACCTGATGAATGACTTTAGCAGAACTCATCGCTGTCCAGTGGGTTTGAGCAGTTACATCATCAGTAAACACAGAGAAACCATGTAATCAGCATCCATACACGTCGTAACATCTCTATGATCTGGATCGTAAGGTGCTCCTTCTCTTCTCCGTACTCGGCCCATCTTTCTGGTGGGAGGTGATGGGTTGTATCAGTCTGGAAGGTATGGTAGCAGAGCTGTACATGTTTAGAGATGTTTTTAGGAACTGTGATCTGGTCTGTAGGTTATCAGTGGTGTACATCTAGTGCTGAACCCTCTTTACTCTGCTCTTCTCCTGGAGGCTGATCTTCTTCTGGTCGCATGCTGTGAAAATTCCTCCAGTGTAGTTGTTTTTCTGTGGTCTATCAGGCTGTTGGGCGTTTCTGAGTTCAGTGCTGCATGTTTTGTTGTGAGGATTGTAGGAATTGTGTAAATGACCACAGATAATATTTTACTATCTCTGTAATGATGACCTGCTTCACTGGCAGAGACCGCTCGTTTGTTTTGGGGGTTTATGTTCACTGTTTACCTGTGTTGGATGTAAATAATAGCCTCAAAGTGAATATTATTAATGTGAATGCATTATATGTATATATATATATTATCACTGTCCAAAGATAAAGATGCCTCTACATTTTGATGATTTTAAGTTTTATGTATTGTTTGAACACGACAGCGGTCTGCTCTTCACTCGGCTGATAACACTCGGAGTATCTCTGCTCTGCTTCTGAACGCTCCACAGCTCTGCTGCTCTGAAGTTGTTCCTTAAG
>CM038714.1:20702597-20707597 GCA_021613375.1 Megaleporinus macrocephalus
ATTAGAAGGTTGCTGAACAATATCAATATACTCAATATTCAAATATCTGCTGAAATTACCAGTCAGAACACCAGATCAGTACCAGTCAGATACCAGATCAGTACCAGTCAGATACCAGATCAGTACCAGTCAGATACCAGATCAGTACCAGTCAGAACACCAGATCAGTACCAGTCAGATACCAGATCAGTACCAGTCAGATACCAGATCAGTACCAGTCAGAACACCAGCTCAGTACCAGTCAGATATCAGATCAGTACCAGTCAGATACCAGATCAGTACCAGTCAGAACACCAGATCAGTACCAGTCAGAACACCAGATCAGTACCAGTCAGATACCAGATCAGTACCAGTCAGAACACCAGCTCAGTACCAGTCAGATATCAGATCAGTACCAGTCAGATACCAGATCAGTACCAGTCAGAACACCAGACCAGTACCAGTCAGATACCAGATCAGTACCAGTCAGAACACCAGACCAGTACCAGTCAGATACCAGATCAGTACCAGTCAGATACCAGATCAGTACCAGTCAGATACCAGATCAGTACCAGTCAGAACACCAGATCAGTACCAGTCAGATACCAGATCAGTACCAGTCAGATACCAGATCAGTACCAGTCAGAACACCAGCTCAGTACCAGTCAGATATCAGATCAGTACCAGTCAGATACCAGATCAGTACCAGTCAGAACACCAGATCAGTACCAGTCAGAACACCAGATCAGTACCAGTCAGAACACCAGATCAGTACCAGTCAGATACCAGATCAGTACCAGTCAGATACCAGCAGAACATCCTGAGGCAGATATAGTAAAGAGATTAGATTGTATAACATGAATCTCCTGAAATGTCTCAGAATTTATTGTAGCCCAACTTTACATACAGCAAAGTAACACAGGTCCCATGATTACACCAGTAACAGTAATAATGGAGTGGTAATGTGTTTGACTGGTTTAACTGGTGTTGTGTACAGTGGGTGGAAGTTGAGGAGATGGGAACAGATTATTTCCTAAAGGCAATATATAGATAATATATAACATATTTAATAATAAAATATAATAATAATAATATAACAATAATATTAATAATAATATTTAATTGCAGCTATTAATTATATATATATATATATATAATCTTCTGAATTTGACCATCTGAAATATCAGCAGTTCCAGCCTGAAACAGGCAGTGATGGTTCTATCGATAAATCCAGAGTTACTTCAACAACATACATTTATATATCGTGCATCGCGTATGCAAAACGCTGATGCTGGAATGTCAGTAGTGTCAGTAGTGGTGCTGGTGCTGGAGGATTTATGGATAAATTAATGAGAGATAACAGGACAGCATGAAAACAAGAGGTCTATGATGACACAGGAGTTCCACCATGCAGCTCACTGGAGACCCAGTTTTCACATTCAGGGTTTAAATGAATCCCTCAATCTGGTACATTCATATATCTACACCAGAACACACCACTCTTCTTTAATCTTTCTTACAGGACAGATGAGACACAGATTCTTAATCTCACAGGATGATTAGCTGTGATTATTATTATTATTATTATTATTAATATTATTATACTTTTCATTCAAGTCAGGTCAGGTTTATTTATATAGCATTTTTTATAACGATGTTGTCTCAAAGCAGCTTTACAGAATTTTGAAAACAGACAGTTACAACATATATACCCCCCAGTGAGCAAGACCACCTCCCTCAGACTGGAGGAGGAAACCTTGGGAGGAACCAGACTCACAAGTGGAGACCCATCCTCCTCTGATCAAACAGTATTAACAGTTTATAAACTAAACACCAAAGAAAAGAGCCTCTGTTTGAAATCTGGATAGCAAAGCTTTAGAAGCTGCACAGATAGAGGCAGTGTATGACTGAGGCGGTCTCTGACTGAGGCGGTCTCTGACTGAGGCAGTCTCTGACTGAGGCAGTCTCTGACTGAGGCTTTATGTAAAGTGGGCGTGAGCTGAAACAGTCCCATCCTATCTCAATGCTGGTGTATCTGGATGGTACAGTGATGTAACTGAGGGTGTAGTAGTAACACAGTTAGACAGGAGAGCTGGCTGGTGATGGTGAGGAGGAGAGCTGGCTGGTGATGGTGGGGAGGTGAGCTGGCTGGTGATGGTGAGGAGGTGAGCTGGCTGGTGATGGTGAGGAGGTGAGCTGGCTGGTGATGGTGGGGAGATGAGCTGGCTGGTGATGGTGGGGAGGTGAACTGGCTGGTGATGGTGAGGAGGTAAGCTGGCTGGTGATGGTGAGGAGGAGAGCTGGCTGGTGATGGTGGGGAGGTGAGCTGGCTGGTGATGGTGGGGAGGTGAGCTGGCTGGTGATGGTGGGGAGGTGAGCTGGCTGGTGATGGTGGGGAGGTGAACTGGCTGGTGATGGTGAGGAGGAGAGCTGGCTGGTGATGGTGAGGAGGTGAGCTGGCTGGTGATGATGAGGTGGAGGCCCTGATGGTCAGTCCTCCAACAGCATTCAACAGACGGGAGGTCAGTCATTACCTCAGGAAGAGTAAAGAGAGAGAGTTAGTTCACTGCTCCAGTTCCTCAGGGCTCTGTTCTTGGTCCTCTGTTATTTATTATCTATATGTTGCCTTTAGGAAATATAATTTGTTCCCATCTCCTCAACTTCGGTACGCTGATGTTTGAACAAATTTATTTCACGTATACAATCTCTGACTAAATCTGCACTTTTCCACCTTCGCAGTACTGCTAGGCTCCGCCCACTGCTCAGATGCTGAGATGCTCGTGCTGCTTTCATTACATCTTAGATGCTGCAGTTCTCTGTTCTCTGGTTTAACATCTAAGTTCAGGGTCTCAGTGTCCACTAAGAAATCTGTGTGTACCCCACCTCACCCCTTCCGACCCGTCCTTCATCAGCTACACCGGCTACCAGTTACGGAACCCATCCACTATAAACTCCTGCTGTTGACCATTAAAGCAGCCCTGCATGACTTTCATCTACCTACCAGTCTGCTCAGTTACCTCCTCAAACCCCATCACACCAGCTAAGATCCTCTGATTCTGGTCTTCTGTCTGTTCCAGGATCAGACTTTCCTCTACAAGTCTGGAGCTTCTTACCTTCTTCTCTTCCAACTACATATCTCAGCATCTTCTCTTAAATTGTAAAGCGTCCTGTAGTGTAGATTGAAGGCCCTGTTTTAAGAGAATGCATTATTATTATTATTATTATTATTATTATTATTATTATTATTATTATTATTAAATTATTATTAAACTATTGTTATTATTATTATTATTATTATTATTATTATTGTTATTATTCGTTCTTCGAGAGCCAGTATTTATTTTTAAAGTGTGTTGTATTACTCCATCCATCTTGGAAATGGTGAAATGGTGAGCTGCTGAGTATCTGGTTCCTTCCTGAGTGAGATATATTGTGGAGTAACTGGGATGGGGGTTGTGGTTGGAAGTCTGGAAATGTGTTAGTCTAAAAATCCTAATATGGGAATGTGGGGAAATCATTCTCTCTGGTTGAGGAATGCAGTTCACACAGACCTCAGAAGAATCCAGTGGGATAACATCACATCCCTCCGGGTGGGAGAGCCGAGAGGAACGCTTGAGGACGCTGTGTTACACAGAGAGTCGGATTCTGATTGAACGTCTATCGGCTGTAGGGAAAGTTACTGGAGTTTGTTGGATCTGATGGGACGTGTGCTGGGACTGCTGCTGTCAGTCAGTCCGGTCTTTTGTGGCTTCCTGTTTGTGTTAAGTGTGTTCCTGCTCGTTTCTGGTTCTCCGTGCTGTCCGTGTCCGTGTCTGTGTTTTCGCTCCGGCTGCTTGTTTCTCCTCCGGGTGGTGGAGGTTTGCTTCATGTGTGAAGCTTCCAGTGACTGCAGTCGTACATCAGCCTCTGAGCCATGAAGTGGGAGGAGGTGGTGTGGGATTTAGGTCAGTCCCCCCCCCCTCCACCCAAACCCTCCTCCCAAACCCTGCTCCCTCTCCACCCAAGCAAAATATGCTGGCCCCTTCCTCTGTCCTGTTTCAGCACTGAAAGGACAACAACTCCCAGACACGGACATCTCCACCAAAATATCTTAATTCTTTAAAAAACAAAGGTTCTCTGGAGTGATACCACAATAGAACCACGTTTGGCTCCCTTTTCATTCAGAACCAAAGACATAGTTGTAAATTAACTGGGAATAAAAAAGTTCCAAGCACAGAGCTGGGCTGGAAGTGGGTCTCAGACTGATGATGTGTATTTATTTCACTAGAGATGTTTTTATTTGTAGGCCTCTGTTCAGATTTTTGTTGTTTATATTGTTTGATTTTGAATTATTAAGTTAATCTCATGTTTTTTAAAGTCCCTTTACTATACCACCTCCCCTGAGTACAGGCCTGTGGACCACTAGATGGCCCACTGTTGGTCTACAGCCCACAGGTTGAGAAACGCTGGCCTAGTCAAAGCACAGAGTTCCATTTAAATGTTGTGGGGGGATTTGAGATGGACTGTACAGTCAAGAAACCCCTCAAACACTGCACAGCTGAAAGACTTCTGTATGGAGGAGTGGCCAAAACATCCTCACCAGACTAAATTACATCTTAGTATTTGTTTTCTATAAATAATGGCAAATAAAAACAGGGCTGGACACACCGGCCAGTGTTTTGGTGGACGTAAGAGGCTGAAACGTTAATTAAAGTTCAGGTGACTAAACAGTCTCCAGACTCGTGTGCAGAGATACTCGGCCTTTAGTTCCCATAAAGAATTAAAACCAAAGTAGTAGAAGTTATTAAAGTATCTAAATCAACATTGTTTACAGAAAGATCTGCTGGAGACACGTTTTCTGCTTCTTGTTATTGAGGAACAGAGGAACACTCCAGGCTGTGTGAGACGCTGTAGCAGTGCTTGGCTCTCAGTCTGAACACTGTTCAGGTCTTTGTTCCCAGTTTGCTTTTAAACAGAGCAGCTAAGCGCCGGGCTGCATCCGCCCTGGTGGCCATGAAATCAGGACGATTCTGAGGCTCATG
>CM038714.1:20712597-20740097 GCA_021613375.1 Megaleporinus macrocephalus
ACTTGCCTGGAGTGCTGGAGTGGTGAGCAGCTCTATTCTGTACCTGGAGAGCAGTTGGTATCTTGTTCAGGAGAACTTCAGTCCTGTTGGTTCAGAGAATCAAACCAAAGACCTCCCGGTCACAAGCCTGGCTCCCCACATCCAGCTCACTACTGCCCCCGCAGGTCTTTATGTGTTGTGTGTGTCGGCTAGGCGCAGGTTCTCAGTCAGTTCTTCTGTGTTCTTCTCTTTGTAGTCACTAACGTGGTGGAAGTGCCGCCTCGAGTCATCAATGTCATCCTGCCGGAGCAGCGCGGTCACTTCCTGCAGCAGCTGGGCTACATCCTGGCCACGCTTCTCCTGCTGGCCCTCGTTGTGCTGGCCATCATCCTTGTCACCCGCCGGTGGAGGAGCCGAGGTCAGCGTCTCTACTCAGATCATCTTGACGAGTTTTTATTTGTTTGTTTACTTATTTATTTGTATTTTTATGTATTTATATTCTTTTGGCTGTGAATATAATATAATATAATATATAATATAATCACTGTAATGCTCAGAGTTGATCGCTGTAATGCTCAGAGTTGATCGCTGTAATGGTCAGAGTTGATCACTGTAATGGACAGAGTTGATCACTGTAATGGTCAGAGTTGATCGCTGTAATGGTCAGAGTTGATCGCTGTAATGGTCAGAGTTGATCACTGTAATGCTCAGAGTTGATCACTGTAATGGTCAGAGTTGATCACTGTAATGGTCAGAGTTGATGACTGTAATGGTCAGAGTTGACACTGTAATGCTCAGAGTTGATCACTGTAATGGTCAGAGTTGATCACTGTAATGGACAGAGTTGATCCCTGTATGGTCCAGAGTTGATCGCTGTAATGGACAGAGTTGATCACTGTAATGCTCGAGTTGATCACTGTAATGGTCAGAGTTGATCACTGTAATGGTCAGAGTTGATGACTGTAATGGTCAGAGTTGATCACTGTAATGGTCAGAGTTTGATCACTGTAATGGTCAGAGTTGATCACTGTAATGGTCAGAGTTGAAGACTGTAATGGTCAGAGTTGATCACTGTAATGGTCAGAGTTGATCACTGTAATGGTCAGAGTTGATCACTGTAATGGTCAGAGTTGATGACTGTAATGGTCAGAGTTGATCACTGTAATGGTCAGAGTTGATCACTGTAATGGTCTTACTGGAGTAAGTAAACAGTCTAGCTGGTCCAGAACGCAGCAGCTGGGATTCTAACAAACACTAAACAGATCTCAGATCAGTCCTGATTTAAAGAGCTGCACTGACTACCTGTATCTTTTAAAAGTTTAAATTTATGTACTGGTCTATAAAGCTCTAGATAATCTGTGTGTTTGGATTATTAACACTTTGTTTATTGTATTACTGATGAAAACTGAGTGTAAAGCACTTTGAGCAGTCATCTGTATATATAAAAAAAAAAGGATTATTATTATTATTATTATAATTATTACATTTTAATGTTGGTCTTCATCTGATTTCAGGTTTGGAATATGATCCACGCACAGCTACAAAACCACAACTGCCCATTGTGAAGTATATGTAAGTACCTTCAGTGACAGGAATCAATCAAACAATCAATCAATAACAATAACAATAACAAAAGGCCTGAAAGTAACATGTAAGCTTATGTTGTACTTGTAGGGGACACGTTCCTATAAACAGGGACGCTGACAGATGCGCCGCAGACATGAAGGCGTGTAACCAGGAGGAGACCAGGCTCGGTGAGTTCATATCCAGCAGTTCATCCAGCGGTGCTGTATAAACAACCTGGAGCTGCAACTAACCCTCCCTCTGTTCTCCACCTCTGTTCTCCACCTCTGTTCTCCACCTCTGTTCTCCACCTCTGTTCTCCACCTCTCAGACTTCAAAAACAACCTGCTGAAAGAGGCTGAGATGTCCAAACTTTGCTCTCCTAAGGTCATTGACTTGGACAGAGGTAAAAATTCATATACACACTGACCAACCATAACATTAAACCACCTACTCTATCTCCACTCACTGACCACTGTATCTACACTCACTGACCACTGTATCTCCACTTACTGACCACTGTATCTCCACTCACTGTCTACTGTATCTACACTCACTGTCCACTGTATCTCCACTCACTGTCCACTGTATCTACACTCACTGTCTACTGTATCTCCACTCACTGACCACTGTATCTACACTCACTGACCACTGTATCTACACTCACTGTCTACTGTATCTACACTCACTGACCACTGTATCTACACTCACTGTCTACTGTATCTCCACTTACTGACCACTGTATCTACACTCACTGTCTGCTGTATCTCCACTCACTGTCCACTGTATCTCCACTCACTGTCCACTGTGTCTCCACTCATTGACCACTGTATCTCCACTCACTGTCCATTGTATCTCCACTCACTGTCCACTGTATCTCCACTCACTGTCCACTGTATCTCCACTCACTGTCTACTGTATCTCCACTGACTGTCCACTGTATCTCCACTGACTGTCCACTGTATCTCCACTCACTGTCCACTGTATCTCCACTCACTGTCCACTGTATCTCCACTCACTGACCACTGTATCTCCACTCACTGACCACTGTATCTCCACTTACTGACCACTGTATCTCCACTCACTGTCTACTGTATCTACACTCACTGTCCACTGTATCTCCACTCACTGACCACTGTATCTCCATGCACTGACCACTGTATCTCCACTTACTGTCCACTGTATCTCCACTCACTGTCCACTGTATCAGCTCCACTAACCATACAGGAGCTTTAATCCACTTTCAGTTCATTCCACCTTAAAACGCTGCAATAGCGACATTTCACCAGTAGATGTGAGCATGTTGGCTGGATCTGGACGACCAGCTACTACACCAAATAAGATATAAGAAACTGTTCTTAATAAGAAATAAGAAATTATTATTTTTAACATCTGCAACATTTTCTCCAGTGCTTGAGTTCTGTGGACTGAGAGCCCTGATGACTCTTGCTTCTCCGAGTCTGGAGATAATATTAAGTCTTCGGAGAGCTCCCTCTCTCCCTTTCAGCCAATCAAATGCAAGCATTATCAAACACCTTCAGATTTGTTCGCTCCAAAATATAATGCAAACTAGTTTGCTTGAATATTGATTGGGACATTTAATGAAATCCAAAATATTGGTTAGGGACATGTCCCCGCCGTCCATATATGAACCCACACCGCTGTGTACGATGATTAACAACTCATGTCATCGTGTCTGAGAGAAAAGTGGAGTGATAGGAAGCTGAAAAGTGTTCAGTAGTGTGTGGAGCAGCTGCTGGACTGGGCTAGCGCTAATGTATCATTAGGTGTCAGGCTAAAGGTTCCACCCAGGTTGGGTTCTAGTGTTCAAATAACAGAGGTTTAGAGGATTAACGGAACGTTTAGCTCGTTAGCTAGAGCCGCTCTTCATTGAGCTGCACAGCAGAGGGTAACTGGTGTAACTGGACTTCAAATGAATCTACACCAATCAGACATGCAGCCCTGAGAACCATTTGGTTCTAGAGTGAACAAGAGGCCACTGGGTCCTGTTCAGCCCAGAACATTCCTTCATCCATATTATTCATACTCGTATTCCAGCAGATACAGATGAGGATGAAGAAGACTGTCACTTTCCTTTAATGGACATCATTTCTGTATGAATCATTATTTATTATGTTCACACTTACGTTACATTTAGAGATGGAGATGGAGAAGGAGATGGAGAAGGAGATGGAGAAGGAGGTGTCCTGGAAGTAAGAGAGAAAGACGAGCTGGCCACTGGCTGGTCCAGAGGCGGATACGAGCGGAATGGAAGAGGAGAGGATGAAGAGAGGAGTGGAGAAGGGATCAGATAGGGGGGGTGTATGTGCTCCTGTGTGTGCTGTTTCAGGTCCACATACACTGCTGCTGTGGCGCTTCACCACCAGGAGGAGCACAGCTTTATCTCCGGACCGACGACTCTGTGATGCTGCAGCATCTACAGCAGGTTTACTGTACTACCATCCTGCCCTGTGGACCACACGTCCTCACGCTAGTCCTCCAGGGTACCTATTCTATCTCTCACCTGAAACCGAGCTGCAAATCATCGACTGCCTTAAACATACTCTGTATTGTGTAGCCTGTAAGTGGACCATATGTCTTGTCTCTGTATCGTTACCAACTCAAACATTAGGACAGAAAAGCATTTACCAGCGTAATGAGCTTCAGGTACAGCCCTATGCTAAAGCTTGTGCTACTAAAACTCTTGTTTCCAGCTAAAGCTTCTCAGTTAGACTTTCTTCTAGTCTGTTTCAGCGTCTGTGTGAATAGTTCTGACGCATTGCTGTGTAGGTTGATAGTTTATTTAAGCTGTTCATTAAAGGCCTGTTATGTTTATTACTGGCACTATGAAACAAGTATTCCACCCTGAATACGCCCACCGACTGATTTCCAGCGTTTGTGTGGTGATATAAATCCAGGTATGCTGCGCTTACTGTACTCGCTTGTGTTTAAATTCATTATTCAGACATTTAGCCTCCAGAACTTCAAAGTGCCTTTCATGTTGGGTGTGATGTCGTATCCTCTGTTTCTTTTTGGGTCACTTAACACGACTAAAGCTTCAAAAATAAACACTTGGACGAACAGTCAGTGTCTGTTGAGTGTCTTTCTCGTGTGTTTACTAGTTACTACTCATCAGACAACATAGCTTCTCCAGCTCATCCACACAGCCCAGTCTAATCATTAATAATAGTGATGTAAGAAAATATAGAAATATCGAATATCGGGATATTATATTTGGTGATACTGTATCGATTCTCAAAAACACAGTATCAACACACAGATTCTGGCAGACAGTGAATCAGTGTATGTTGTGTTTAATCCTCTGACCACTAGATGGCAGTGTTGTAACCTATTTTCAGCTCCACTCCAACATTAACAAGCAGCACAAGGGCGCAGTGCTATTGTAAACATTGATAAACCTGTTCAAACAGTGGTGTGTTTTAATAGTAGGATTAGAAAAATCACAGTATATCAGTTTACTTGCAGTATCGGGATATATTGAATCGTGAGCGCTGTATCGCGATACGTATTGCCAGGTTCTTGCCGACACACAGCCCTACTCTCGGTTTGGGTGGGGCTCCTCCAAGCCTGCTCTCATTTCCTGCTGTTTACTGTCTCGGTCTAACGGCTCCCTTTGTTGCTGTAGTGTTTTTGAGTTCTGCTCAGGCAGAAGATGCATTAGCTCGAAGCTTTGTGGCTGTGCAGGGTCAGAGGCTGTGAAGTCATCTGAAACTGAATGCTTACGCAACCACACACAGTAACATGTGACTCACAGAACATGCAATTATTCAGCTCCAGTAATGCTGCAGCAGCTTGTGTTGTCGTTACAGCCACGTTATAAAGCGTTATATCTCCTAAAACGTTAGGAGATACAGATTCAATACTGAGAAAATAGGAGGAACAGCTGGACAGACCGTAACACTGCACTCGCACACGATAGTGGTTTCTGGTTTACTGTTTCTGTGAATGGCAGGAATTATTATTATTATTATTATTATTATTATTATTATTATTATTATTAATATTTTGGGGAATGATGATGCAACATTGCTCGGCTGAGTAACAAAGACTGAAGTCAAGAATCTTTCTATTAATAAAATATTTAGTAAAACATAATAATAAATCATCTTTTCTGGGCTTTTTTAAAAATAAAGGAGTTCATGTTAAACTAGGTTCTTGGTTCAGAATGTAGCTTTCCACTCAGAAACTAAGCATCATTTACAGCTCGGTTTGAATTCATTGAGGTTCTGATGGTGGTCACACACTATGGTCTTATTTACGTATGACTGTCCACTTGTTTAGAGAAGTTTAGCTTCGTCCATTTAGTCTACAGCAGTTTAGCTTCACCAGAGAGGACTCATAATTCTCTTACAGACAACAGAGACTCGAGCCCCATTCACACCAGCAGTTCTGCCCCTCTCTCTCATATATATATTGTTTATTATTAAATATTAATCAGTATTAATAGAGTAAGTAGAGCTTTTACATACGTCAGTGTGTTTATTTAACTCTTTCCAAGCTTCTCCTAAACAACCCAGTATTATTATCAGTTCTGATCTAATACCTGCTTCGACTGCTCAGTACTTCATTAAGATAAATCATATATATATACATATATATATACATATATATAGCATTTCAACTGTGTTGCAATTTTTACTCTCAGTTGTCTTTTCATGATGACTCGACCAATAAAATTGCTCCAAAACTGCTTTAAACTAAACACCTTTCCATTGTTGGACATTTTCTTCTGTAAAGCTGCAATTTTGCGACAGCAGCTATATTTATATACACAGGAAGGTCTGCAGATGAAAATGAAGATTTTTGTACATACAGCCAGGAGGAGCTGTTCAAAGTGGACCAGAGTGGAGAGATATGACGTAGCAGAGCTGCAGAATTTGGCTTTTTAATAACAAACAATGAAACCACTCTAACACCTGCAGTCACTGTCTTCTCTTCCTGAACGCTGACCTCCTCTAAGTCCAGTCTGAGGGATGACTCTCTGTGTCTGGTATGTGCCTCAATAATCTCTCAAACCTGGAACACAGTGTGGCACGAAGTGGGTCGGAAACTGTGAGCATCTTAGACACAATAGCTGGGAGTCAGTTACATCACTGCTGTGTGGCAGGAGGATCACCACTAGAGGGCACCAACCCCTGAAGACACTACGCCTCACAAAATAACTAGTGTATTAGTCACTGTGATGACTTGTGAGTTCCATGGAGCTGCACTTCAGTGTGAAAGTCTCTGCTGCTCAGTATGAACCGCCCAGTGTTTCTGAAGTAATCTGGTGAGCAATTCTGATATTTCACAACAAAATCCTATTATAAATAATCCAAATGTATAATTAGATCTTACCCACAGATTCCACTCAGAATACTTCCAACACGGCCGGGTGGATTTTATACTACCTCTGGATTTCACACGTCTGAGTGTGAGAGGAACGTCTAATCACTGCACAGTCTAATCACTGCACAGCACCACCGTATGTAGATCAGACGTCCAGATTTGATCTCACAACTGAACTGTAGATCACACTGAGGTCCTACCAGACCATCTGCCTGTGACTCAGCTACCTGCTCCCCACAGAGTACATAAAATAATAAACTCAAACAGTGTGTTACATGTCGTCACATATATAATAAAAGCACTCCAGGGCCTTGCAAAAGTATTCAGACCCCTTGAACTTTTCAACCTTTTGCCACATTTCAAGCTTCAAACTTAAAAATATGAAATTGTAACTTTTACTGAAGAATCAACAACAAGTGGGACACAATCGTGAAGTGGAACGAAATTTATTGGATATTTTAAACTTTTTTTAGAAATAAAAAACTAAAAAGTGGGCGTGCAAAACTATTCGGCCCCTTTACTTTCAGTGCAGCAAACTCACTCCAGACGTTCAGTGAGGATCTCTGAATCTCCACCGTCAAACATGGTGGTGGCAGAATCATGCTCTGGACCTGCTTTTCTTCAGCTGGGACGGGAAGATGGTTAAAACTGATGGGAAGATGGATGGAGCCAAATACAGGACCATTCTGGAAGAAAACCTGTTTGAGTCTGTAAAAGACCTGAGACTGGGACGGAGACTTATCTTCCAACAAGACAAAGATCCAAAACATAAAGCAGAATCTACAATGGACTGGTTCACAGATAAACGTATCCAGGTGCTAGAACGGCCGAGTCAAAGTCCAGACCTGAATCCAATCGAGAATCTGTGGAAAGATCTGATCACTGCTGTTCACAAACGCTCTCCATCCAACCTCACTGAGCTCCAGCTGTTCTGCAGGAAGAATGAGCAAAACCCCAAACGACCTGCAGCTGGAATCGCAGCAAAAGGTGGCGCTACAAAGTATTAACGCAAGGGGGGCGAATAATTTTGCACGCCCAATTTTTCAGTTCTTTATTTCTAAAAAAAGTTTAAAATATCCAATAAATTTTGTTCCACTTCACGATTGTGTCCCACTTGTTGTTGATTCTTCACCAATAATTACATTTTCATATCTTTATGTTTGAAGCCTGGGGGCTGAATACTTTTGCACGGCTCTGTATATAATATCAGAGAACACAGAAGTTATCCCAGCTATTAGCTAAGTGTATATTCAATTCTATCTCCAGCTCACGTGATGTATAATGACTACCTGAAGCAGGTACTGGACGTTTGGGAAGATTAACCTGAATCACACTCACACACACACTCACACACACACACACACACAATCACACACACACACACAATCACAATGCTTTGTTTATTTGTATTTATTCTAATGTTAATTTTTATCTTCAACAAATAAACTGCTACACAAGAAAATGGCTTTTTGTTGAGTTTTCTCAGATGAGCTGAGACCTTTGCACGGTGCCGTTTAGTGTACAGGTTCTATTTTCACAAATTATTACAAAATGATCAGTTATAATAAAAAATACATTTACTTTAAATAGAAAAAGGCAATTTTTATTCTTATTATTTATTTTAAAATGTTTCCTCTGATTTCTGGGCAATAATTAGTCACATCTGTGTCCAGAATCATGAGGTTTAAAGGAGCGATATGCAAATTTGTATTTTACAGCATTCCACAGTTATCTAAAAAGAACAGAATGTGAAGATATAAGTAGTGACAGTGAGTTAAAGATGACTATATATGTTACTGATGGAAACAAAAGAAGAGATTGAAGTAGAGAAGCAGAAGAAGAGAGAACATTGAACACTGTTTCACCACCGGAGGCGCTCTCGGAGAGGAAAGAGGGGAGGTTTAAATCCTGTTTATCATCACATTTAACTGTGAAAGAGAGTGAAAATCTATATATATATATATATGAGTCTGTAATAATGTGTGTATGTGGTGTGGATTGTCCATCGAGATCATCATGATGATGATTCAGGTAGGAGGTGTACTGACCAGCCCACTGACCGATACTCCAGGAAAGAAGCTCAAACCAGCTGATTTAATGCTTCTGTTTGATTCTGAGCTCGCAGGGAGAAATCCATATTGCTCCTTTAAGTTTGTAGACACACCCTCTAATCAGTGAACTCGTTTTATATATATTTCTTATAATCTCCATAGAAGAGCACCAGCAGTGGAACAGAGCGGTCAGCAGCAGAGCAGCCAGAGGTCACTACACCCACAGCCAGGTTTCAGCTGGAGAGAGACAACAGCTGTCCAGCTGTGGACCCGTGTTCTCTGGAGCGATGGAGCTCCGCTGAAGGACTTACAGGACAAAGCTAGATGCAGGTGTCCACATACATATGGACACCTAGTGTAAGCCCGAGACAGCTCAGTCTGGCCTCTGGAGCTGGACACGCGGCCTATTGTCACGTCCCCACAACATAACGCGCTGTCGCTCTCTGGCCGCGCGGTGGCAGCACTAGGCGCAGAAACAGCTCGGAGTAATAATAAACCGTCACCGGCTGATTCTCCGAAGCTTCCTGTTTGAGCGCGCAGGCTGCACCGCGTCCGCGCGCTGACTCCCGTCCGGCTCCGGTACATGCCCGCAGGCTTCCAGAATGTCCGCCGTTCGGTCTCCGGCGACGCAGAGGCGCTTCTCCTGCGCGCGGCGCGGCTTCGTTCTCCGGGTTTGAGGACCGTGTCGTCACTGCGCTGGTGTATCGCAGCTCGGCCGCGGGAGGCACGAGCGCTCGGTGTTCTCCGGTGATTGTTCCCTCCATGTTCCTCTCATGGCGGAGACTAAAATCATCTACCACATAGACGAGGAGGAGACTCCGTACCTGGTGAAGCTTCCGGTCGCTCCGGACAAAGTGACTCTGGCCGATTTTAAAAATGTCCTCAACAACCGGCCCGTGCACAGCTACAAATTCTTCTTCAAATCTATGGATCAGGATTTCGGGTGAGTAGTCCTGCCCTCCTCCGCGGCCGCGTGTGACGTTAGGCTGTCATGATGAGACGGTTGTGCTGGAAGGACAGAGCTACGTGGGAGAACCGAGTCCGCGTGCAGCCTCGGTAACACTCAGGTGCTCCGCAGCGCGAGCGCAGCTGTCAGTGGGGGCTTCAGTGTGTTTGATTGACAGCTGTGTCACCTGCACGGTTAACAGCAGGAGGTGTTTCACTTTCAGTCAAAACAACAACAACAAACAGCAGCTGCTTTATTCTGCGACTGTTATTATTATTATTATTATTATTATTATTATTATTATTATTATTATTATTATATTTATTAGTAATATTATTAATCTGTAATTAATTACATTAGCTCTCCTATTCACGTGCACATCTATACATTAAGTGTTTATGGCCACAGTAATAACACACGCACGTGTAACTAGAAGGTGTATTACAATATGAGGACATACAGCCCCCCCCACGCCCACCCCCCCTCACCTTCAAAGCCTTGTGTATATCTACCTGTCCCCGTACCTGGCCGGTGCTGACGTACCTGTATCAGTACCCGGTGTGACCGGTGGGTACGTGTGACTGTACCGGCTGTCGTTATGCTCTCATACGGTGTTTACCGGAGTAGGCCGCTCACCAGCTGCAGCACTGCAGGCCTGACCGTGCGCGCGCCTATCCGGTAGAGCTCGCGCTGCTCGGGAAGGCGAGCGCCGGGGACGAACGGCCTGTCATTAAGTGGGTCTCCGGCCGCTGTGACTGACGGGGAGCCGGTCGGGGAGCCGGTCCCGGCGCACGGGCAGTCTGACCGGGAGGTGCGCGTGGGGGCGGTGGGAGATTAGCACGTACTCCGCGTGGGCGCTTTGTTGGGGGTCCGTGTTGTTGTCTGTGTTCAGCGTAGTGACTGATGAACGTTCATCACACTGTATATGGACTGGGGGGTGATTTTCACTGTGAACTGGAGAAATCTGCACACACAGGAGATCAGACACCTGATATGAACTGATACTGTCGTATTGATTGGATTTCGACAGTAACGATTTAGCTGTCCAAAAGTATCCAGACACCCTGTCCTATTAATGTTTATATTTATTTTATTTATAAGTGTATTTATTATTTTAATCATAATGCAGTTGCATTAAATACATTATTCTCCTTATTCTCATATGTAGGGAGGTGTCCATATATATATATATATATATGTATATGTATGTGTGTGTGTATGTATACACTACCACTCAAAAGTTTAGGATCACTTTAGAATTTAATTTCATGCAATTCACAAACAATATTGTTCATTTCACAATTAATGTAAGTGTATCAGATGATTTTTAAAGAATAAAAATGTTTGTATTAAAGTCTATTTTTGTATAGAGGCTTATTTACATATAGTCTATTATCAGTAATTCTCAGTCCTCTGTCTAAATCTCCTGGTACGACCACCAATCCAAGTTAAGGATGTTATTGGGTTAATTGGTTGTTAGGACACTCTTGATCAATTGTGATCACAGCTGAAAAACATTCTACTAATAAGTGAGTATAAAAGGGAACAACATTCTAGGTTAGTTTAGTATCTGAAGATCAGCAGTTGATGTCTTGCTGACCGACTCCCTAACTTTTGAGCGCTAGTGTATATATATATATATATATATACACACATACACACCTTTTGCACCTGTAGTTATACTCATTTGTACTCCACAGGTTGATCTTCATTAGACCATCTCTGGATAAATAACATTAAATAAATTTTAAATATGTGGACTAGCTGACTGTTTCTACTGCTGTTTGTTGGAGCATGATTGTTTATTTTTAGATATTTTAGTGAGATACTAATTGAATTGCTTTGATTAGAAATTGCTCGTTTTAAAGATGAGTATGGTATCAGTCTGCTGTGGCTGAATGTCAGGACTGTAAGGGGGACAGTAGTGTGGTGTCCACTGTACAGCAGGTTCTTTTCTGTATATGTTATACTCTGTGTTGTTTTACTGGCTGCTTCGTCCTATAAACTCACCCTAATGTTCCAGTTACAGCTGCTATTATGTGCTACCCAGTTACAGCCTCAGCCAGCTGTCCAAGTAGTAATAGTAGAGATGGACCCATCAGCGACACACCCTTCATCTGTCTTAGTTTGAGTGACAAGCCTGATAACCGCATCAGAAACAGCCTTTAAAACTCCATAGTTTATCAAGAAGATCCACAGAGAACTTTTCCTACTGTACCTTTAATGCTGCTCAGGGAAGCAACCAAGAATTTGGGAGAAACATGAATTGACACCAACATAGTGATTTATCTGTGTCTCTGTTTGTAGTTATAGTTACAGCACAGCTGTCATGATGAATGAAGTTCCAGAGCGCTGCTTGGTAACACGTTGCCGCTCTGGCTGTATGTGTTCATGCTGTGATTACGAGATTTATTAATTGATGTTGTAACTTGAGAAGAACTGTGATCATTACTGTTATGCTTTGCACCTCAAGTCTAATTGACCAAGTGACCAAGAGTGACCATGAGTCACTACCCCTGACTAGGGCTGGGCGATAAAACGATAACGATAATTATTGTGAAATAACGTTTCCTCGATAGAACTATAAGACGTAGTCGATAGAAAGTCGATAGAATTAAGTTCTGTCCATGTTTTGAGAGACAACATGAACAGCCAATGAGAATGAGGATAGCGCCGCCCCGAACCAATCAGGTGGCTGAACTAGAGTTTCAGTTGTTTCTTGTTTAGTTGAAGCTCAAACAGCACAGAGTGTAGACGTAGCAGCAGCTTAACCCACGTACTAGTAATCTGTTACTGCAGCTCCCAGTCGAGCAGAGAGAATAAAATAAGAGAAAACGTTAAACTACTACTGAAAGAAACATGATACACGTGTTTAATAATCTATAAATAATCTATAAGATCAGATAAACAGGTAAACAGGTGCTGTCCTGCTGCTCTGTGTTGATGAAGCTCTACGGGGTGTTTGATCTTCAAGGTCTCGTGTGTAGCAGTTGTACTGTTGTGATCATCTCCACTGTGCAGAGCTGACAGAGCACCACACTGTTGTGTTTCTGTGTGAAACATTCCCACAACGTTAGTTGAACGTAAGTGATAAATCCATGCTTTTAGCAGGCGCGCCCATATTTGTGACATAATTTCATAATATACAATATCAGCCATGTCTCGTATAATTTCATATATATATACATATATCTTCTGATATAAAATAAATCCGAGGATAAACAACAATTTAACATTTTTTAAAATTTTGATATCTTTACTTCTCACTTAAAGCCAATAGTAATTTGATTTATATAGTGATATATATCGATATCTACTGATATGAAAAAAATGATCGTGATAAGGTTTTTTTCCCATATCGCCCAGCCCTACCCCTGACACTGATACATGCTGCCTGGATCTTCACACCATTGGGCTAAGGCTGCTCACAGCCAGCCCACCCTCGCTGAGCTCACTGGCCTACGAACAGTTCTGAATTAGTGTCTGAATTACTTCATGGTATATCAGTCAGAGCCAGACAGTCACTCGGTCAGACCGTGTGAGACCGTGTGAGACCGTGTGAGACCATGTGAGACCGTGTGAGACCATGTGAGACCGTGTGAGACCGTGTGAGACCATGTGAGACCATGTGAGACCGTGTGAGATCGTGTGAGACCGTGTGAGATCGTGTGAGACCGTGTGAGACCATGTGAGACCATGTGAGACCATGTGAGACCGTGTGAGACCGTGTGAGACCTGCTTCGTGACGCTGTTCCCGAGGCTCGTATGTGGTCTGGAGATTAGCCCCAGCAGTATCATGTTCCTGTTGAGTTCAGGTTGATTGTAGCTGATAAGGTGGATGTAATTGTTTCTGTAACTGGTGGTGCAGCAGAGAACAATAGTGATATCAGCGCTGGTGGAGTGTTCATGTAAACACATTCACTAGTGCACTCGTACAGGAAGTGTATGCAGAGATTAAGGTTATCACACAGTGGGTTCCTTAGCTTCACGTGTTGATGGGCAGGTGTAAGTTCTCCAGAGTCGTAGCTGAATCATGATTGGATCCTCTAAGCTGTGTTCAGAGGCACTTCAGGCGTGAAAGAAATCTGATCCACTAAAATGAGGACCCGCCTGGAACAACATGTAGAGTAAGATGTAAATAGAATAGTTATTTATCTGAGTATTGGTATGGAGTCCATATCAGCTGGATCCAGCCTGAAACAGCACCCACTCACGTTGTCTGATGCTAGTAGTCTGATATTAGTAGTTGTGTAATTGTGCCTATGGGGTGTTGTTGGAGTGGTTAGAGTGTGATTGGCTATTTTTAGATTCTTCACTGAGATCTGAGGTGAACTGCTTTAAATAGAAATTGTTCATTTTGAAGATTAATGAAAAAAATCAGTCTGAAAAATGAAGTGTAGTAATTGATGACAGTCTGATCGTTATGTCTGATATAAAAATCCATTTTGGGGGCCAAACGAGCCACAGAGCCCAACACAGAGCCCAACACAGAGCGCTACACAGAGCTCTACACAGAGCTCTACACAGAGCTCAACACAGAGCTCTACACAGAGCCCAACACAGAGCTCTACACAGAGCTCTACACAGAGCTCTACACAGAGCTCAACACAGAGCTCTACACAGAGCGCTACACAGAGCCCAACACAGAGCTCTACACAGAGCCCAACACAGAGCCCAACACAGAGCTCTACACAGAGCTCTACACAGAGCTCAACACAGAGCTCTACACAGAGCCCAACACAGAGCGCTACACAGAGCTCTACACAGAGCTCTACACAGAGCTCTACACAGAGCTCAACACAGAGCTCAACACAGAGCTCTACACAGAGCGCTACACAGAGCTCAACACAGAGCCCAACACAGAGCTCTACACAGAGCTCTACACAGAGCGCTACACAGAGCCCAACACAGAGCTCTACACTGAGCCCAACACAGAGCCCAACACAGAGCTCTACACAGAGCTCAACACAGAGCCCAACACAGAGCCCAACACAGAGCCCAACACAGAGCTCTACACAGAGCTCAACACAGAGCTCTACACAGAGCTCTACACAGAGCTCAACACAGAGCTCTACACAGAGCTCAACACAGAGCTCAACACAGAGCTCTACACAGAGCGCTACACAGAGCCCAACACAGAGCTCTACACAGAGCCCAACACAGAGCCCAACACAGAGCGCTACACAGAGCTCAACACAGAGCCCAGCACAGAGCCCAACACAGAGCCCAACACAGAGCTCTACACAGAGCTCTACACAGAGCTCTACACAGAGCTCTACACAGAGCGCTACACAGAGCTCAACACAGAGCCCAACACAGAGCCCAACACAGAGCTCTACACAGAGCTCAACACAGAGCTCTACACAGAGCGCTACACAGAGCTCAACACAGAGCTCTACACAGAGCCCAACACAGAGCCCAACACAGAGCCCAACACAGAGCTCAACACAGAGCCCAACACAGAGCTCTACACAGAGCGCTACACAGAGCTCAACACAGAGCCCAACACAGAGCCCAACACAGAGCTCTACACAGAGCGCTACACAGAGCTCAACACAGAGCCCAACACAGAGCCCAACACAGAGCCCAACACAGAGCTCTACACAGAGCTCAACACAGAGCTCTACACAGAGCGCTACACAGAGCCCAGCACAGAGCTCTACACAGAGCTCTACACAGAGCCCAACACAGAGCTCTACACAGAGCGCTACACAGAGCGCTACACAGAGCTCTACACTGAGCCCAACACAGAGCCCAACACAGAGCTCTACACAGAGCGCTACACAGAGCTCTACACTGAGCCCAACACAGAGCCCAACACAGAGCCCAACACAGAGCTCTACACTGAGCCCAACACAGAGCCCAACACAGAGCTCTACACAGAGCGCTACACAGAGCCCAGCACAGAGCTCTACACAGAGCGCTACACAGAGCTCTACACTGAGCCCAACACAGAGCCCAACACAGAGCTCTACACAGAGCGCTACACAGAGCCCAGCACAGAGCTCTACACAGAGCGCTACACAGAGCTCTACACTGAGCCCAACACAGAGCCCAGCACAGAGCTCTACACAGAGCTCAACACAGAGCTCTACACTGAGCCCAACACAGAGCCCAACACAGAGCTCTACACAGAGCGCTACACAGAGCCCAGCACAGAGCTCTACACAGAGCGCTACACAGAGCTCTACACTGAGCCCAACACAGAGCCCAGCACAGAGCTCTACACAGAGCGCTACACAGAGCTCTACACTGAGCCCAACACAGAGCCCAACACAGAGCTCTACACTGAGCCCAACACAGAGCCCAGCACAGAGCTCTACACAGAGCTCTACACAGAGCGCTACACAGAGCCCAGCACAAAGCTCTACACAGAGCTCTACACAGAGCGCTACACAGAGCTCTACACAGAGCCCAACACAGAGCTCTACACAGAGCTCTACACAGAGCCCAACACAGAGCTCTACACAGAGCGCTACACAGAGCTCAACACAGAGCCCAACACAGAGCCCAACACAGAGCTCTACACAGAGCGCTACACAGAGCCCAGCACAGAGCTCTACACAGAGCGCTACACAGAGCTCTACACTGAGCCCAACACAGAGCCCAACACAGAGCTCTACACAGAGCGCTACACAGAGCCCAACACAGAGCTCTACACTGAGCCCAACACAGAGCTCTACACAGAGCGCTACACAGAGCCCAGCACAGAGCTCTACACAGAGCGCTACACAGAGCCCAGCACAGAGCTCTACACAGAGCGCTACACAGAGCCCAACACAGAGCTCTACACTGAGCCCAACACAGAGCCCAACACAGAGCTCTACACAGAGCTCTACACAGAGCCCAGCACAGAGCTCTACACAGAGTCCAACACAGAGCCCAACACAGAGCTCTACACAGAGCCCAACACAGAGCTCTACACAGAGCTCTACACAGAGCGCTACACAGAGCTCTACACTGAGCCCAACACAGAGCCCAACACAGAGCCCAACACAGAGCTCTACACAGAGCCCAACACAGAGCTCTACACAGAGCTCAACACAGAGCTCTACACAGAGCGCTACACAGAGCGCTACACAGAGCTCAACACAGAGCCCAACACAGAGCTCTACACAGAGCTCAACACAGAGCCCAACACAGAGCCCAACACAGAGCTCTACACAGAGCTCTACACAGAGCTCAACACAGAGCTCTACACAGAGCTCTACACAGAGCTCTACACAGAGCTCAACACAGAGCTCTACACAGAGCCCAACACAGAGCTCTACACAGAGCTCTACACAGAGCTCTACACAGAGCTCTACACAGAGCTCAACACAGAGCTCAACACAGAGCTCAACACAGAGCTCTACACAGAGCCCAACACAGAGCTCTACACAGAGCCCAACACAGAGCCCAACACAGAGCGCTACACAGAGCTCAACACAGAGCCCAGCACAGAGCCCAACACAGAGCCCAACACAGAGCTCTACACAGAGCCCAACACAGAGCGCTACACAGAGCGCTACACAGAGCGCTACACAGAGCTCTACACAGAGCCCAACACAGAGCCCAACACAGAGCTCTACACAGAGCTCTACACAGAGCTCAACACAGAGCCCAACACAGAGCCCAACACAGAGCCCAACACAGAGCGCTACACAGAGCTCTACACAGAGCTCTACACAGAGCTCTACACAGAGCCCAACACAGAGCCCAACACAGAGCTCTACACTGAGCCCAACACAGAGCCCAACACAGAGCCCAGCACAGAGCTCTACACAGAGCTCTACACAGAGCCCCACACAGAGCCCAACACAGAGCTCTACACAGAGCCCAACACAGAGCCCAACACAGAGCTCTACACAGAGCTCTACACAGAGCCCAACACAGAGCTCTACACAGAGCTCTACACAGAGCCCAACACAGAGCCCAACACAGAGCCCAACACAGAGCTCTACACAGAGCTCTACACAGAGCTCAACACAGAGCTCTACACAGAGCTCTACACAGAGCTCTACACAGAGCCCAACACAGAGCCCAACACAGAGCTCTACACAGAGCTCTACACAGAGCTCTACACAGAGCTCAACACAGAGCCCAACACAGAGCTCTACACAGAGCCCTACACAGAGCCCAACACAGAGCTCTACACAGAGCGCTACACAGAGCTCTACACAGAGCTCTACACAGAGCGCTACACAGAGCTCTACACAGAGCCCAACACAGAGCTCAACACAGAGCCCAACACAGAGCTCAACACAGAGCTCTACACAGAGCGCTACACAGAGCTCTACACAGAGCCCAACACAGAGCTCAACACAGAGCCCAACACAGAGCTCAACACAGAGCCCAACACAGAGCTCTACACAGAGCCGAGCACAGAGCCCAACACAGAGCTCTACACAGAGCCGAGCACAGAGCTCTACACAGAGCCGAGCACAGAGCCCAACACAGAGCTCTACACAGAGCCCTACACAGAGCCCAACACAGAGCTCTACACAGAGCCCAACACAGAGCTCTACACAGAGCCGAGCACAGAGCCCAACACAGAGCTCTACACAGAGCCCAACACAGAGCTCTACACAGAGCCGAGCACAGAGCCCAACACAGAGGTCTACACAGAGCCCAACACAGAGCTCTACACAGAGCTCAGGACAGACCGCCAGTCCATTGCATGGCAGACACTCTCAGGGGCAAATTAGCATCTTCAGTTCTCTAATCAGGTTTTTCTACACATACACTTCAGATTCAGTTTGATTATTAAAACTAGTTCTGTTTAAAAGTGTCACATCTCAGAATAATAATCCACTAATTATCTACAGAACACTATTGAATATTAATCATTTTAGGGGATGAAGAGAGACCAGACATCTGTAATAGAGGAAGAAATCGGATGTTTAATGCACATCATTCTAATCAGATCAAACAAGATTGCTTATTAATGTCAGGCAGCTTATTAATAACTAATAAGCTAATACAGTGATTCGACTAACAGAGTCTGAGCAGAATCAGTACTACACACATGTAACTTAGTGACAAAATAATAGATAATCTCTGACCAGGATATATTTACCAATAACATATCAATTTATTAGCCAGTCCTCTCTGAACAGTCCCTGAGCCTTTCCTCCTCCTGGTGTGGGTGCTAGTTTCTCCCCAGCTGCCTCGACAGTGACGGGTTCTTTACTGTTTTCCTTAAAACGCTGTACTACACCTGCACCGCACCTGTCCCGTAAAACACCACCACAGAATACACAGCAGCTGCCCCCACACTGGGTAACAGAGCAAGAGGCTAACGAGGCTGCAGGTAATTACATCAGCAGCAGCAGCCATGACTGACAGAGGAGCGTCTCCTCTCCCTCAGGACACGTAACCCGGTCTAACCTGGTCAGCTGGTCAACCTGGTCATTTACACAGTTTACTGTATTTATAATGTGATGATTATTAATATTAATATTTTCATATTTTTGTTATAGTCTGAGGTTTTCATCATTTAGACCACAGTGCAGCTTTCTGTGTGATCAGTACAGATTTGTTTTCATTTACATTAAAGATCGTCAGTGTTGATCCTCCAAGCTTTTGTAACTGTATAGCTCATGTAGTGGGTATCTCTGTATAGTGGGTGGGGCTCGAATGATGGTGGCACTAGGGCTGTGTATTAGCAAGAACATATAATGATACAGAGATTACAATATATAATATATCCATATGATACTAGACTGGACAAACCTAACCTCTGTAACAGTAACACTACACACACACACAGCCGACTCTACACTAACCTCTGTAGCAGCAGTAACACTACACACACACAGCCGACTCTACACTAACCTCTGTAGCAGTAACACTACACACACACAGCATACTCCTACACTAACCTCTGTAGCAGCAGTAACACTACACATACACACAGCCGACTCTCCACTAACCTCTGTAACAGTAACACTACACACACACACAGCCGACTCTACACTAACCTCTGTAGCAGCAGTAACACTACACACACACAGCCGACTCTACACTAACCTCTGTAGCAGTAACACTACACACACACAGCATACTCTACACTAACCTCTGTAGCAGCAGTAACACTACACACACACACAGCCGACTCTACACTAACCTCTGTAACAGTAACACTACACACACACACAGCCGACTCTACACTAACCTCTGTAGCAGCAGTAACACTACACACACACAGCCGACTCTTCACTAACCTCTGTAACAGTAACACTACACACACACAGCCGACTCTACACTAACCTCTGTAACAGTAACACTACACACACACAGCCGACTCTACACTAACCTCTGTAACAGCAGTAACACTACACACACACACAGCCGACTCTACACTAACCTCTGTAACAGTAACACTACACACACACAGCCGACTCTACACTAACCTCTGTAACAGCAGTAACACTACACACACACACAGCCGACTCTACACTAACCTCTGTAACAGTAACACTACACACACACACAGCCGACTCTACACTAACCTCTGTAACAGTAACACTACACACACACACAGCCGACTCTACACTAACCTCTGTAGCAGCAGTAACACTACACACACACAGCCGACTCTACACTAACCTCTGTAACAGCAGTAACACTACACACACACAGCCGACTCTACACTAACCTCTGTAACAGTAACACTACACACACACAGCCGACTCTACACTAACCTCTGTAACAGCAGTAACACTACACACACACAGCCGACTCTACACTAACCTCTGTAACAGTAACACTACACACACACAGCCGACTCTACACTAACCTCTGTAACAGTAACACTACACACACACACAGCCGACTCTACACTAACCTCTGTAACAGTAACACTACACACACACAGCCGACTCTACACTAACCTCTGTAACAGTAACACTACACACACACACAGCCGACTCTACACTAACCTCTGTAACAGTAACACTACACACACACAGCCGACTCTACACTAACCTCTGTAACAGCAGTAACACTACACACACACCGACTCTACACTAACCTCTGTAACAGTAACACTACACACACACACACACCGACTCTACACTAACCTCTGTAACAGTAACACTACACACACACACACACACCGACTCTACACTAACCTCTGTAACAGTAACACTACACACACACACACCGACTCTACACTAACCTCTGTAACAGTAACACTACACACACACACACACCGACTCTACACTAACCTCTGTAACAGCAGTAACACTACACACACACACACCGACTCTACACTAACCTCTGTAGCAGCAGTAACACTACACACACACAGCCGACTCTACACTAACCTCTGTAGCAGCAGTAACACTACACACACACAACCGACTCTACACTAACCTCTGTAGCAGCAGTAACACTACACACACAGCCGACTCTACACTAACCTCTGTAGCAGCAGTAACACTACACACACACACACCGACTCTACACTAACCTCTGTAACAGTAACACTACACACACACACACACACCGACTCTACACTAACCTCTGTAGCAGTAACACTACACACACAGCCGACTCTACACTAACCTCTGTAACAGCAGTAACACTACACACACAGCCGACTCTACACTAACCTCTGTAACAGCAGTAACACTACACACACACACACCGACTCTACACTAACCTCTGTAGCAGCAGTAACACTACACACACACACACCGACTCTACACTAACCTCTGTAACAGTAACACTACACACACACACACACCGACTCTACACTAACCTCTGTAACAGTAACACTACACACACACACACACACCGACTCTACACTAACCTCTGTAACAGCAGTAACACTACACACACACACACCGACTCTACACTAACCTCTGTAGCAGCAGTAACACTACACACACACACACCGACTCTACACTAACCTCTGTAACAGTAACACTACACACACACACACACCGACTCTACACTAACCTCTGTAACAGCAGTAACACTACACACACACAGCTGACTCTACACTAACCTCTGTAACAGTAACACTACACACACACAGCCGACTCTACACTAACCTCTGTAGCAGCAGTAACACTACACACACACAGCCGACTCTACACTAACCTCTGTAGCAGTAACACTACACACACACAGCCGACTCTACACTAACCTCTGTAGCAGCAGGAACACTACACACACACAACCGACTCTACACTAACCTCTGTAGCAGCAGTAACACTACACACACACAGCCGACTCTACACTAACCTCTGTAGCAGCAGTAACACTACACACACACAGCTGACTCTACACTAACCTCTGTAACAATAACACTACACACACACAGCCAACTCTACACTAATCTCTGTAGCAGCAATAACACTACACACACACAACCGAACTCTACACTAACCTCTCTGTAGCAGCAGTAACACTACACACACAGCCGACTCTACACTAACCTCTGTAGCAGTAACACTACACACACACAGCCGACTCTACATTAACCTCTGTAGCAGTAACACTACACACACACAGCCGACTCGACACTAACCTCTGTAGCAGTAACACTACACACACCAGCCGACTCTACACTAACCTCTGTAGCTAGTAACACTACACACACACAGCCGACTCTACACTAACCTCTGTAGCAGTAACACTACACACACCACAGCCGACTCTACACTAACCTCTGTAGCAGTAACACTACACACACACAACCGACTCTACACTAACCTCTGTAGCTGCAGTAACACTACACACACACAACCGACTCTACACTAACCTCTGTAGCAGTAACACTACACACACACAGCCGACTCTACACTAACCTCTGTAGCAGTAACACTACACACACACAGCCGACTCTACACTAACCTCTGTAGCAGTAACACTACACACACACAGCCGACTCTACACTAACCTCTGTAGCAGTAACACTACACACACACAACCGACTCTACACTAACCTCTGTAGCAGTAACAATACACACACACAGCCGACTCTACACTAACCTCTGTAGCAGTAACACTACACACACAGCCGACTCTACACTAACCTCTGTAGCAGCAGTAACACTACACACACACAGCCGACTCTACACTAACCTCTGTAGCAGCAGTAACACTACACACACACAACCGACTCTACACTAACCTCTGTTGCAGCAGTAACACTACACACACAGCCGACTCTACACTAACCTCTGTAGCAGTAACACTACACACACACAGCCGACTCTACACTAACCTCTGTAGCAGCAGTAACACTACACACACACACAGCCGACTCTACACTAACCTCTGTAGCAGTAACACTACACACACACAACCGACTCTACACTAACCTCTGTAGCAGTAACACTACACACACACAACCGACTCTACACTAACCTCTGTAGCAGCAGTAACACTACACACACACAGCGACTCTACACTAACCTCTGTAGCAGCAGTAACACTACACACACACAGCCGACTCTCACTAACCTCTGTAGCAGTAACACTACACACACACAACCGACTCTACACTAACCTCTGTAGCAGCAGTAACACTACACACACACAGCCGACTCTACACTAACCTCTGTAGCAGCAGTAACACTACACACACACACAGCCGACTCTACACTAACCTCTGTAGCAGTAACACTACACACACACAACCGACTCTACACTAACCTCTGTAGCAGCAGTAACACTACACACACACAGCCGACTCTACACTAACCTCTGTAGCAGCAGTAACACTACACACACACAGCCGACTCTACACTAACCTCTGTAGCAGTAACACTACACACACACAGCCGACTCTACACTACCCTCTGTAGCAGTAACACTACACACACACAACCAACTCTACACTAACCTCTGTAGCAGTAACACTACACACACAGCCGACTCTACACTAACCTCTGTAGCAGTAACACTACACACACACAGCCGACTCTACACTAACCTCTGTAGCAGCAGTAACACTACACACACACAGCCGACTCTACACTAACCTCTGTAGCAGTAACACTACACACACACAACCGACTCTACACTAACCTCTGTAGCAGCAGTAACACTACCCACACACAGCCGACTCTACACTAACCTCTGTAGCAGCAGTAACACTACACACACACAGCCGACTCTACACTAACCTCTGTAGCAGTAACACTACACACACACAGCCGACTCTACACTAACCTCTGTAGCAGTAACACTACACACACACAGCCGACTCTACACTAACCTCTGTAGCAGTAACACTACACACACACAACCGACTCTACACTAACCTCTGTAGCAGCAGTAACACTACACACACACAGCCGACTCTACACTAACCTCTGTAGCAGCAGTAACACTACACACACACAGCCGACTCTACACTAACCTCTGTAGCAGTAACACTACACACACACAGCCGACTCTACACTAACCTCTGTAGCAGTAACACTACACACACACAGCCGACTCTACACTAACCTCTGTAGCAGCAGTAACACTACACACACACAGCCGACTCTACACTAACCTCTGTAGCAGCAGTAACACTACACACACAGCCGACTCTACACTAACCTCTGTAGCAGTAACACTACACACACACAGCCGACTCTACACTAACCTCTGTAGCAGTAACACTACACACACACACACCCGACTCTACACTAACCTCTGTAGCAGTAACACTACACCACAGCCGACTCTACACTACCTCTGTAGCAGTAACACTACACACACACAGCCGACTCTACACTAACCTCTGTAGCAGCAGTAACACTACACACACACAGCCGACTCTACACTAACCTCTGTAGCAGTAACACTACACACACACAACCGACTCTACACTAACCTCTGTAGCAGCAGTACACTACACACACACAGCCGACTCTACACTAACCTCTGTAGCAGCAGTAACACTACACACACACAGCCCGACCCTACACTAACCTCTGTAGCAGTAACACTACACACACACAGCCGACTCTACACTAACCTCTGTAGCAGTAACACTACACACACACAGCCGACTCTACACTAACCTCTGTAGCAGTAACACTACACACACACAACCGACTCTACACTAACCTCTGTAGCAGCAGTAACACTACACACAACAGCCGACTCTACACTAACCTCTGTAGCAGTAACACTACACACACACAGCCGACTCTACACTAACCTCTGTAGCAGTAACACTACACACACAGCCGACTCTACACTAACCTCTGTAGCAGTAACACTACACACACACAGCCGACTCTACACTAACCTCTTTAGCAGCAGTAACACTACACACACACAGCCGACTCTACACTAACCTCTGTAGCAGCAGTAACACTACACACACACAGCCGACTCTACACTAACCTCTGTAGCAGTAACACTACACACACACAACCGACTCTACACTAACCTCTGTAACAGTAGTAGTGTCCAGTGTGTTAGTGTCCAGTGTGTTAGTTTCCAGTGTGTTAGTGTCCAGTGTGTTAGTGTCCAGTGTGTTATTTTCCAGTGTGTTAGTGTCCAGTGTGTTAGTGTCCAGTGTGTTATTTTCCAGTGTGTTAGTGTCCAGTGTGTTAGTGTCCAGTGTGTTAGTGTCCAGTGGTCTCCAGCAGTAGTGAATAAGGAACTTCTTCTGTTCCAGTGTTGAAACCGTGTGTATACGGTTCGTCAAGTCGGTTCTGCTTCCCAACACGGACCCTGTTTCACCAGATCATCCAGACTTCTGTTTGGGTGTTTAGGCTTCTGAGTGTTGGTTAAGGATCCGGTCTTGTGACCAGAAGGTTGCTGGTTCGATACCCTGAGCTGACAAGCAAAACACTAAACCCACAACTGCTTCTTGGGTACTGTGGATAGGGCTGCTCAAGCATGTTTGCTTACTGCCCCCTAGTGTTTGTGTGTATGTGGGTGTTTCACTGCCCCCTAGTGTATATATTCACTAGTGTGTGTGTGTATGTGGGTGTTTTACTGCCCCCTAGTGTGTGTATACACTAGTGTGTGTGTATGTGGGGGTTTCACTGCCCCCTAGTGTGTGTATGTGACCCATTTTCCTCACATCACATCAGACATTCACTAATCAGCTCCTCTCAATCTATAAATCCCACCGTCACTCTGCAGGTACTCATAGCCCAGGTGTCCTCATGCAATGCCATCTACAGGAACCTGAAATTACTACCATATATATATATATATATATAAATGAACAAAATAGTGCAAACATAAATAGTGCAAAATACATAAATTGTTATATAAATAAATATAAAGGAATAAGGTTATATAAAGAAATATACAGACCATATACACAAAACATACAGGTTGGACGTGTGTAGAAACTCTGTAAAGTTTGTATAGGCAGGCTAATCTAAGAAGATATATATATACATATATAAAGTGACTTGGTGATATTTTCCGTAGCAGCGATAAATAAATAAATAATATTGAACAGTGTCGGAGTGAAATTTTCTGTTTGCACATATACTCTGATGTGTATATTCTGCTGTGTGGATGTCTAATCTACTCAGTCATATGAGACGCCGTCATTCCACGAACGTGTCTGTAAAGAAGCTCACGTTAACAAGACAACCGGAGCAACAGAAACAGCTATTTCTATAATGATAACACACCAAATCACACGAATGTGTAATTAGAAAATAAGCTAAAAATTAAAATAATCCAGAATTTAAAAAAATATATATATATTTAAAATTATACTTATGTACTTTGTTCACAGTTCAGTTTTCAGTTATTGTAATGAACTTTGAATAAAAAATACATTTTAAAAAATCTTAATTTCTAATTTTACTTATGCACTTAAAACTCAAAACAACCTCAAATTTAAAAATAAATAAAAGTCTGTTTCATTGTATTTAAATATTTCTAATGTACTTTGTTCACAGTTCAGTTTTCAGTTACTGTAATAATTCTTTTATCCGTGTTTAAAATCCTCTTATATTTATCAATTAGTGATGAGCACACCTGGAGAACCTTTCAGGAAGAACCTCGTCCTCTCACGTTAAAGTGTGTGTGTTCCTCTTTATTGTATATTATTGATTTATTCGTCATGGTCCGGTTGGGGGGGTAACAAATCGCCCCCTCACATTAAAATTCATGGATTTTTAGAATACAGCTCAATACGCTTCAGAACGACCGGCGGCGTGTGAGCACTGCTAACCGAGCGGAACCACAGACCTCCTCTACCACACAGAATTACATTTCAGACTCCGTTTCCCCAGTAACGAGGTGGGTACCAAAATTAATTCATCTGACCCGCACGCCATAACTACGACTGCACCCCCCACCACCACCACACCACTCACATCTAAGACACATCAAGGTCAAAGCTCTGGTTAAGTATGCCGAGTCAGCCCGCTGGTGGAGCCCCCGGTGGCTGAGGTGGTCTCCAGGGTGTGGAGGAGCAGAGGCAGCACCGGGGAACGCCTGGCCTAATTAAACAGTGGAGGCGGCGGTTGCAGCTGAGTCCAGCTGGGGTCTTCAAAACACTGGGGGCTGAGGAAGTTCACAGTTCCACTCTTTAGCTGTCCTGCACATAACCAGGGGCAGCTCATTGGTCAGCTGATTAGCATTAACGTCTGAATACGAGTATTTCATCACCTGACCACCATCACCTTCCACAACTG
>CM038714.1:20745097-20752597 GCA_021613375.1 Megaleporinus macrocephalus
GGTGGGTTTAAACAGTATAACAATAATTTAATATTCCACAATATGTGAAAAAAGATCAGTGAACCATTTAAAATCAGGGTTATTTGTAACATGTACAATCATACACCGTACAGCTATCAGTGAAAAGCTTTGACTGCAGCTCACATAAAACAATAAGATAATAATATAAAGATAAAATATCTGAAACCTTACAAACATATACAGTACTGTATAAAAGTTTTATTCACTCTGAGACATTATTATATATAAAAATCTGTTATATCCAGATAGGAAGTTTTTATTTACTCAGTAAACATTTTATTATTAAATGTTAATCAGTATTAATAGAGTAAGTAGTGCTTTTACACTTTATTATTAAATATTAATCAGTATTAATAGAGTAAGTAGTGCTTTTACACTTTATTATTAAATATTAATCAGTATTAATAGAGTAAGTAGTGTTTTTACACTTTATTATTAAATATTAATCAGTATTAATAGAGTAAGTAGAGCTTTTACACTTTATTATTAAATATTAAACAGTATTAATAGAGTAAGTAGAGCTTTTACACTTTATTATTAAATAATAAACAGTATTAATAGAGTAAGTAGAGCTTTTACACTTTATTATTAAATATTAAACAGTATTAATAGAGTAAGTAGTTATTTTCCATACATCAGTGTGTTTATTAACTCTTTCCAAGCTTCTCCTAAACAACCCAGTATTATTATCAGTTCTGATCTAATACCTGCTTTGACTGCTCAGTACTTCATTAAGATAAATCAAGAACTGAACACATTCATACAATGTCTGGGGCGTCCAGGAGAAATCTGGAACCTAACTTTGTTCTTCAAACTGGATCAAGATCTGATCTACTTCTCTCACAATAACATATTCATGTTACTTTGTATTGTATGTCTGATTATTTACATCTTATTTACATTACAAATGAATGAGTGCAGTTTTTCACTTGACAGTAAGTGTTAAACCATCGTTCTGTTTAATTGTTGGATCTGATCTTTTAGTTTTTGCTGTCATTCGTCTGCTAATGCATGAACTGCTACAAAAACAGCTTTTACTTCACTGTGAGTCAAAGGAACCAGAGATTTTTCCCAGATCATCATGAAACTCTCACACGATGAAACTGGCAGCTGCCGTGTTTAAATGATGTCGAGAAATGTTTTTTTTTTTCTGGACTTTGGTGATGTGTATGTTTGTTGTTGTTTATTTTTCTCACGCTGCTCAAACAAATGAGGAGAACACGTGTAATTTAAAAGTTGTGTGAATCATTAAGAACAGAATAAAAAAAAATGAATTCCAGACTGATCCAACTCGTATGGGCTCCTGAGAACGTCTGGACATGTTCCTGGTCAGATGGCAGATGGACCTGGACGGCTGTGCTGATACAAAACATCCCCAAGGTTCTTTACTGGATTCCAGTCTGGGGAACGTGAGGTCCAGGCTGTGGCCTCAATTCCCTTGTCATCCAGGAACTCCACACTCTGGCCGCATGATGTCCGGCAAGAAGGATCACCAGGAGGAACCCGAGGTCTGATAATGACTTGGTACCCAACAGCTATCATGTGGTGACCCTCCAAGGATCTGCCTTCCCGGACCATCACTGATCCACCCCCAAATCGGCCATGCTGGATGATGTTGCAGGCACCATAGCGCTCACAGTATCACTTACAGTATCTCCAGACTCCAGAGTTCAGTCTGAACCTGTTGTCATCTGTGAACAGAACGAGGCACCAGTGACAGACCTACGTGTTCTTAGGTTCTCTGGAGAACTGCTGGGCTGAACAGTAAGCACAGGTCCCACTAGAGGGCGTCGGCCCCTCATGTCGCCCTCATAGAGACAGTTCAGTTAGCAACACACACCCCAGACACCCACTGGAGGTCACTCTGTAGGACTCTGGTGGTGCTCCTCCGGTTCCTCCTCACACAAAGGAGCAGATACAGGTCCTGCTGGGGTGATGTGTCCTGGTATCTCCTCCAGGCTCTTGAGTCTGTGCTTGGAGACCCAGCAAACCTTCCTGCGAGTGCATTTATTGATGTACCATCCTGCAGGAGCTGGACCGCCTGTGCAACCTGAACGGGCTGCAGATCCCAGCTCTACCACACCAGCACTGTTCCCTTCATCTGAGCAGTGTGTGTTTCTTCATCTGAGCAGTGTGTGTTTCTTCATCTGAGCAGTGTGTGTTTCTTCATCTGAGCAGTGTGTGTTTCTTCATCTGAGCAGTGTGTGTTTCTTCATCTGAGCAGTGTGTGTTCCTTCATCTGAGCAGTGTGTGTTCCTTCATCTGAGCAGTGTGTGTTCCTTCATCTGAGCAGTGTGTGTTTCTTCATCTGAGCAGTGTGTGTTCCTTCATCTGAGCAGTGTGTGTTCCTTCATCTGAGCAGTGTGTGTTCCTTCATCTGAGCAGTGTGTGTTTCTTCATCTGAGCAGTGTGTGTTCCCTTCATCTGAGCAGTGTGTGTTCCTTCATCTGAGCAGTGTGTGTTTCTTCATCTGAGCAGTGTGTGTTCCTTCATCTGAGCAGTGTGTGTTCCTTCATCTGAGCAGTGTGTGTTTCTTCATCTGAGCAGTGTGTGTTCCTTCATCTGAGCAGTGTGTGTTCCTTCATCTGAGCAGTGTGTGTTTCTTCATCTGAGCAGTGTGTGTTTCTTCATCTGAGCAGTGTGTGTTCCTTCATCTGAGCAGTGTGTGTTTCTTCATCTGAGCAGTGTGTGTTTCTTCATCTGAGCAGTGTGTGTTTCTTCATCTGAGCAGTGTGTGTTCCTTCATCTGAGCAGTGTGTGTTCCCTTCATCTGAGCAGTGTGTTTCTTCATCTGAGCAGTGTGTGTTCCTTCATCTGAGCAGTGTGTGTTTCTTCATCTGAGCAGTGTGTGTTTCTTCATCTGAGCAGTGTGTGTTTCTTCATCTGAGCAGTGTGTGTTCCTTCATCTGAGCAGTGTGTGTTTCTTCATCTGAGCAGTGTGTGTTTCTTCATCTGAGCAGTGTGTGTTCCTTCATCTGAGCAGTGTGTGTTTCTTCATCTGAGCAGTGTGTGTTCCTTCATCTGAGCAGTGTGTGTTTCTTCATCTGAGCAGTGTGTGTTTCTTCATCTGAGCAGTGTGTGTTCCTTCATCTGAGCAGTGTGTGTTCCTTCATCTGAGCAGTGTGTGTTTCTTCATCTGAGCAGTGTGTGTTCCTTCATCTGAGCAGTGTGTGTTCCTTCATCTGAGCAGTGTGTTTCTTCATCTGAGCAGTGTGTGTTCCTTCATCTGAGCAGTGTGTGTTCCTTCATCTGAGCAGTGTGTGTTTCTTCATCTGAGCAGTGTGTGTTCCTTCATCTGAGCAGTGTGTGTTCCTTCATCTGAGCAGTGTGTGTTTCTTCATCTGAGCAGTGTGTGTTTCTTCATCTGAGCAGTGTGTGTTCCTTCATCTGAGCAGTGTGTGTTCCCTTCATCTGAGCAGTGTGTGTTTCTTCATCTGAGCAGTGTGTGTCCACAAGTCTGTGTGTTCAAATTGTTTTTCTGATCAAAATAACATTTGTGTTTACGTGTGTATGTACCTCAAGCAACATGTTTTACGTGCTTTGAAGCTCCAGATGTCCACAAGTGGTTCTGAGCGCTCGCGTGAAATCGTTTTATCATGATAACCTGAAGACGTTCTCACCAAACACGAGTTGCATCACAAGATTTAGTTCTTCTGAGATTTAATCAGACCACATGTCCCGCTGGGCTTCTTCTCCTGTCTGTCTGTGATTTTGTTTACACTCTCGTGTCGTGTTCCATGTGCTGCTGTTTGTTTTGGTTCTCTGCTTGTGGCTACTCAATCTACACGACCTGTCCGATTTAAACGGCACGTGCACGAACCTTCCTGCATGCGTGTATATGAGGTACGTTTTACGGCGCTGCCTGATTTGGACGGAGCATGTGTGATACGTTACTGCGGCGAACGCAGTTTCTTTATGAAAGTTATTCGAGGAGACAAAAAAGAAACGTGATGTGTGGAATCTGCAGTAAGTAAATAAGTATAAATAAATAAACGTACAAATAAATAACAGCTGTACAGCTATCAGTGCTCCACAGCGCAGCCGCTGAAGGCCAAGGCAGTAGTAGCAGAGCCGGAACGACGGAGCTCGTTAACCAATCCTGCTTTAGAGTGAGGATAGGACCGCCCACCTCATTAACATACAGACGGAGAAATGGAGAAATAAATAAATGTATAAATGGGGTAATATGGAAATAAGGAATACATAAATGAATGAATAAATAAATATAAAAATAAATAAATAAAATAAATAGAAATATGGAAATAAATAAATAAATAAGTACATTTATTTATTTTATTTTTTATTTCTACATGTATTTATTTATTCATTTATATATGTATGCATTTAATTATTTATTTGTGCATTTATTCATGTATTAATTTATATATTTGTGTATTTAATTATATATTTGTACATTTATTTATTTATAATTATGTCATTTTTTGTCCTCCATAGTTCTATAGTTAATTGCTAAATACCTCGTAAGTATACATACGTGTGGGATATTCAGTCATAAACTATATATATTGCATTATATTATTTATTTTATTTGTAATATTTCTTCTAGTGCTTGCAAAATACATATTTGTGTATTTTCACTTTTCCTTTTTTTAAAGGAATATATCAGAATACATCACTTCACTGATGAGTATAAATAATATAAATAATTATCAGACTCGCTCTAGTGGTTGGATCAGCTAACAGGTACCAGGAGTTTTTACTGAACTGGGAAAATCTGCTTTTAGCTCCAGAGCACCAGCGAGCTGGACTCTAATACAGCAAACACTAAAACTCAGCTCACTGTCAATCAATCATTTAAAACTTTTAATATCTAACCACCTTCAGACAGCCTGTACCTCTTTTACTTACTTATTCTTAATCTTTATTTCTTGCTTTAGCTTTATTTTCCTTTATTATTTTATTTTAATAATTATTTGATTAGTTTTGTATTATTACTTTATATTATTTTAATGTTATTATTTCTATTTTTATATCCACTGTTATTTTTAAATTTTTGTTTATTTGATTTATTTTACTTTCTTGTTGTTTTAATTTATAATGATTCAATTTTGTTTTTATTTTCTTTGTCATGTAAGTCACTGTTCTTGTAAATGCTCGGCTACTTTGGAAATGAGGGTTGCCCTCAGTGTACTTCCGAGCTAAAATAAAGGTTAATTGATTTATTGATTAAAATACACAACGGATGTTCACTCTTTCGGAAGTTCACTCTGAATATTGTGTTAATCAGACTGAATTAATAAGCACACACAATCTATAACATACCAGTGCACACACCTCATACACACTGCAGGGCTTTAATGTCATTTAATTAAATTTTTTTTAATTATGGATTTAGAAATCCACATATCACATATCACACGGCTATGGCTGCCACCGTAAAGTGATGCCCATGCACCGTCCAAATCGGGTAGCCACACTCCTCCTTGCCACGCCCTTCACCTGCTCCTAGTTTGTGTCTCCTACCTGTTGCAGGTGTTTCCTGTTTTGGTCTGTTTGTCTGTTTTGGTTTCATCATGGATGTTAATAAACGATGCATTCGTGTGTGTCCGCCTCTCTTGCCTGCTTCCACGTTACACCAGATATTAAAATAGTATAATAATAATAATAATAATAATAATAATAATAAAGCTGCAACTACAGTTATATTTACTGAGTGTTTCAGACACTGCACACTAAATCTAATTAAGACCGGCCTAATGATGCTCTCTGTGGTCTTTAAGCACTAACAGTCTTACTCAGAAAAGTTTATTGTGTGATTATTTATCACAATAAAGATAAAATATCATCACACTGCAGCACATATTTCTGTTCTATCCTCTTACAAAGGGTTGATTCTCTACTGTTCACAAAAATAAACAAATAAATAAATAAACTCTACTGCTGGGATTTGGGTCAGATTTCCATTAGAAGCTATAGTGCTGTGGTTTACTTCCCCCGTTACAGCAGAGCGGTGTATAAAACTATATCCTCTGTTTTCACTGGAGAGGATGAAACTCTGCTCTGGTGTTCTTCACCTCCATTCGGTTTCAAAGCTAGCAGCCAGAACTCTGAAGAGAAGTGATTGCACTGCAGTGTGTAAACACTGTGTCCACTCACTGTCCACTCTATTAGACACTCCTACTACTTGCTGGTCCACCTTGTAGATGTAAAGTCAGAGACAGTAGCTCATCTGCTGCTGCACAGTTTGTGTTCCTCTAGTTCTTCATCAGTGGACACAGGACGCCGCCTACAGGACACTGCTGTCTGGATAGTTTTGGTTGGTGGACGATTCTCAGTCCAGCAGTGACACTGAGGAGTTTAAACACTCCAGCAGCAGCAGCACTGCTGTATCTGATCCACTCACACCAGCACAACACACACTACTAACACACCACCACCACGTCAGTGTCACTGCAGTGCTGAGAATGATCCACCTCCCTAATAGTATCTGCTGTGTGGTGGTCCTGTGGGGGTCCTGATCATTAAAGAACAGAGTAATAAAGTATACAGAGAATCAGATGAACTACAGTCTGTGAGTGGAGGTCCTGTATGGTCAGTGGAGCTGATACAGTGGACAGTGAGTGGAGGTCCTGTATGGTCAGTGGAGCTGATACAGTGGACAGTGAGTGGAGGTCCTGTATGGTCAGTGGAGCTGATACAGTGGACAGTGAGTGTAGGTCCTGTATGGTCAGTGGAGCTGATACAGTGGACAGTGAGTGGAGCTCCTGTATGGTCAGTGGAGCTGATACAGTGGACAGTGAGTGGAGGTCCTGTATGGTCAGTGGAGCTGATACAGTGGACAGTGAGTTGTTAGGAATCTAGTCTGTGTTGAGGGTCTGTTTGATTTAAATGCTAAACTGTGTGTGTGTGTGTGTGTGTGTGTGTGTGTGTGTGTGTGTGTGTGTGTGTGTGTGTGTGTGTTTTGCAGCTGGTCCTGGCGGAGAGCTCACACACTGATGGGATGTCAGTTTGTACAGACAGTCATGCAGAACTTCCTCCCCCCTTAGAGAGGACTGGGGGCATCGGGGACTCCAGGCCCCCCTCGTTCCAGTAAGTACATCCCACCTACTCTGATACAGGTGTGTATAGTGATCTCTGATCCAGGTGTGTACAGTGATCTCTGATCCAGGTGTGTATAGTGATCTCTGATACAGGTGTGTATAGTGATCTCTGATACAGGTGTGTATAGTGATCTCTGATACAGGTGTGTACAGTGATCTCTGATACAGGTGTGTACAGTGATCTCTGATACAGGTGTGTATAGTGATCTCTGATACAGGTGTGTATAGTGATCTCTGATACAGGTGTGTATAGTGATCTCTGATACAGGTGTGTATAGTGATCTCTGATACAGGTGTGTACAGTGATCTCTGATACAGGTGTGTATAATGATCTATGATACAGGTGTGTACAGTGATCTCTGATACAGGTGTGTACAGTGATCTCTGATACAGGTGTGTATAGTGATCTCTGATACAG
>CM038714.1:20760097-20797597 GCA_021613375.1 Megaleporinus macrocephalus
GCCTACTTACACACTCACTACCTAGACAGCCTACTTACACACTCAGTAGGTAATGAGACACTCCCTGTGTGTGTGTGTTAATGAGCCCCCTGTAATCGTATTAATGTAAACAATAATAGTGTGTAAGACATGACAGTACACCTGTACAACACCATGATAGTGAACGTGATCATTACTGCCTTGCACTCTATACACACCTGCAGTGTGTGACTAGTAGGAGTGCGTGAGAGTCAGAAACAGCACCCGGTTTATAGAGTGATTTATGGGTGTCAGTGTGAGTATCACTCCCCGTCCTGAGGTCATTTCCTCTGAGATTAAATGTCACTCACATACTCTGTGCAGGTGTGTTGTGTGTAAGGCAGCAGGAGTGCATGCTTATGTTACCTGGGCTCACCTGCGTGTACGTGCTTGTGTTTGTGTGAATAGTGCCAACGCAGTGAGCAGCAGAGACGGCCTGGACACGGAGACAAGGGAGTCCTTCCTCAGTCACCGGCGAGAGAGGGAGCGAGAGAGAACCCGGCGGAGAAGAGAAGAACGTGAGTACCGGCCAGAGTTCTTTAAGAACCTGTTCAAAGCTCGATCACATCCTGAGAGTACCAGCACCTATACAGCTCCTAATGAGAGACACTGTCAGTCAGAAGTTCGGACACGCCCCCCAGGTTCTTCTTCTGTGTACTATAGTAATAGTAATAATATTAGTGAATAAGTGTGAGGAGATCAGAACTATAGAATAGTCGGTATGGAATTATTCCTGGAGCAGAATTAAACATCTGGTTGAGTTTAAAGAATGTTTAGAGGCTCTTTTAGAAATGAGCTCATTTGCTCTGATGCAGGTTTACATACTTTGAACATTCTGACCAGCAGCTTCATGAGGAGCCACATGAGCTGCTTCTCTAACAGGACTGAAGAAGATGGTGTAGATGCTGAGATCTTGTTCTGTTTTAGTGATATTTGTGTACATGGGCTCCAACTTCACTGTTTACACTCGTCTCTCAGCACACTCACATCTAAACACCTTTATAACTATAAACAGATATACTCAGGTAGGTGTGTCCAGTCTTCTGACTGGTGGTGTGAAAGTGTTGATTGTTGTGGTATTAAAGTGTAAGTGCACTATTTTCACGACTCAGTATTTCTGTGATTAGATGTTTTAGTGCTCCATGAAGATAAGACATGCTGAGTTGGGAGTGAGCTGGGAGTGAATTGGGAGTGTGTGTGTGTGTGCAGGGCTGAGTGTGTGGATCTCCAGTAGGTCTGTGTGGTCAGGCGGGGTTGTTACTGGTCTCCGTTTACCCAGTTGCCGTGTGGACATGTGGCTAACTCCGGCCCGGCCACCGGCGCTCTCGCTGACCCCTCAGACAGGAAACACTATATTTACCCACGCTCCACCCTGCCCCCCCCCTCTCTCCTCTGTCTGTCTCTCTCCTCTCTCTATCCCTAAGCTCTGTCCATCTCTCCTCTGTCCTTCTACCTCCTCTGTCCATCTCTCTCCACTGTCCATTCCTCTCCTCTGTCCATCTCCCTCTTCTGTCCATCTCTCTCCTCTGTCTGTCTCCCTCCTTTGTCCATCTCTCTCCTCTGTCCATCTCCCTCCTCTGTCCATCTCCCTCCTCTGTCCATCTCTTTCCTCTCTCTGTCTCTGACCTCTGTCCATCTCTCTTTTCTCTCTATCCCTGACGTCTGTCCATCTCTCCTCTGCCCTTCTACCTCCTCTGTCCATCTCCCTCTTCTGTCCATCTCTCTCCACTGTCTATTCCTCTCCTGTGTCCATCTCTCTCCTCTGTCTGTCTCTCTCCTCTGTCCCTCTCTCTCCTCTGTCCATCCATCTCTTCTGTCTTTTTCTCTGTATTTATTACTTGTTATTTGATTCAGTTTGTAAAATACTCCAAATATCAATTCTTTCATCTTCTGCTCTTCATCTCAGAGCTGTCCTGTCAAAACTCCATTAGTCCAGCCGTCCTTTATATCGAACATCTCATGACAAACGGGCAGACGTGGTTATAAATTACATACGTATCACACGTCCTTCCCTGTAAAGGTTCCCTTTTGGAGATGCATGTGTTCGGTTACTATAGCAATCATATTTAAACATGTAAACAACAACAACAAAAACAACAACAAAGACTAAGACCTGCATGTCAGTACCTACAGAATCCCTCCCTTCCAATTACCCCACCACACATATATCATACACTCTCTTTGTCTCTCTCTCTCTCTCTCTCTTTGTCTCTCTCTGTCTCTCTCTCTCTCTCTCTCTGTCTCTCTCTGTCTCTCTCTCTGTCTCTCTCTCTGTCTCTCTCTCTCTCTGTCTCTCTCTCTCTCTCTCTCTCTCTTTGTCTCTCTCTCTCTCTCTCTCTTTGTCTCTCTCTCTCTCTCTCTCTCTCTCTCTCTCTCTCTCTCTCTGTATCCCTCTCTCTCTCTCTCTCTCTCTCTCTCTGTCTCTCTCTCTCTCTGTATCTCTCTGTCTCTCTCTCTCTCTCTCTGTCTCTCTCTCTCTCTGTATCTCTCTCTCTCTCTCTCTCTCTCTCTCTGTCTCTCTCTCTCTCTCTCTCTCTCTCTCTCTCTCTCTCTCTCTCTCTCTCTCTCTCTCTCTCTCTCTCTCTCTCTCTCTCTCTCTCTCTCTCCTCTTACTGTAATTCATCTGTGTGTTTGTGACAGTAGCGCTGGTTTCACCCCTGAACCCCATTAGATCCCTGTGATCATTTATCAGTGGAGCTTAATTAGACTTTAGGAACACTGACCGCAGCCTCGAGACAGTAGTGGTTATGACGGCTCTGCGCTCGGAGAATTAATGGGACTAGAGAGACAAAACACATAAACACAAGAACAGCCGCCATGAAAATAACATGTTTCACCATAAAATAGAAAAAGGCGCATGATTTGTGTCATAACATATCAGAATTTCAGAAGCTTTGATGTGGACATGCAGACTAAACAGAGCTAAATTAAAAACAAATCATAATAATCATAAATAATCATAATGATTGACTGTTTATTTGATAAGTGTAACATATAATGTAGTGCATTATAAAATGTGTGTAAATGTGGGAACATTTTATATGGAATGTTTATTTATTTTATTATGTATTTATGTTGAGGTTGTTTAATGGAGGATGTATACTTAGCCAATAAACAGAAAATGCCTGTTTGAGACCATTGCCTGTAGAGAATGTGTTAACTTGCACAGAGTATATAATTTAACTGTGTGAGTTCAAACGTTTACATACGACTGTATGTATAAATTGTTATATGTGAAAGAGGTACGACCGGTTTGATTCAGTACGCAGTAAAATTTAAATGCAGAATCAGATATAAGAGAAAAAAGCAACTAACAATTAAATTTAGCCGGCTAGCCGGTCACACTTGTAGCGTAATGCTAACATATTGTTACTGTCCAAAGAAAAACATGTATCTCTATTTTGGTTCATTTTAAATTTTAATGTAGCAGCTGCTGTTTTTACATTGTCTGATCATTTTTGACAGAACAGAGATTAGAATGCGTGGTCGGGTCAGCAGCACTACTTCCTCATCCTCACATGTTGGGCTGATTGGACTGTATATATCAACGCTGTCCAAAGAAAAACATGTCACTTTATATTTTTCTATATCCTTTGAACACGACAGCTGCAGTTTACATTGTTTGAAAGTTTTATGATGAATGGACCAATAGAAATGCTGCAAAATAAGAAAAATCTGACTTACATTGAAAGTAAAGAAAGTTTAATATATATATATATATATATATATATATATATATATTGCAAAACTGGTTCATGTCAAAGTTAAACATGAAAAGAATAGAATAGACAGCTGATTATCGTTGATATCAGTAGATTTCTCTGCAACACAACATCAAAACTGCTATGTCTTCACATTCAGTTAACGTTGGCTGTAATTTTTTAAAGATTGTTCTTTTTTATTATCTGCATCAGTATTATTATTATTATTATTATTATTATTATTATTATTGTTGTTGTTGTTGTTGTTGTTGTTATTATTATTATTATTGTTGTTATTGTTGTTGTTGTTGTTATTATTATTGTTGTTGTTATTGTTGTTATTATTATTATTATTATTGTTGTTATTGTTGTTGTTATTATGCTAGAGTGTGTATTAAGATATATTAGGATGTACAGTAAGGGGTTAGAGCTTCATACGCTGCTGATCTGAAGCACCTCGTAAAGAGTCTGTCTGGAGGCGCTGGGTCTCTGTGTGCGGGCTGTGTTCCGTATCCATTACACTGGCCGCTGGCTGACCCTCCCTCACTGGTCCGTCCAGCTCGCCAGTGCTTCCCTCACATCTCACAGTGAGGAACCGAACCCCCGTACACACGCACGCTGGCTGCGTCCCAACCCACATACTACCAAACAGAATAGTGTGTGTATGTAGTACAGAGAGATCAGTAGTGCAGTGTTAGTGTAGGGTGTAGGGTGTAGTCGGTAATATGCGGTTTTGGACGCGGCCATTGTCTCAGTGCAGGAGAGGGGGTGGGTCTCCGTGCGCGCGCCCGCTCCAGCACGCAGTGAGAGTTTAAGCAGTTTGGCGTCGCGCGCTGCGGCTGCGTCTGAGGTAAGGCTGAGGAGAATTCGCTGTAGACGTGTTTACGATGATTTTAGATAAATATGTTCGTTTTCTTTAAATATATGTGAAGAAATCTTACGTGAGAAATTTGTAATGTAATGTTTTTATCCTTTAAGATACGTTTTTTAACGAATGGAGGTATTTATCTGATTCTATTCTCGGTTATGCTTCGTACGTTAATGTTAGCTTATATATGCTAACTTAGTTCTTTAGGAACATGAGGCATACTTTGTTGTATCTAAGTAATAAATTCGAGTTATTAGTGTTTTAACTGGAAAGAGTAACGTCCTTTGTAAACGGTGTTTGCTTCAGTGGTATTGGGATAATTAATTAATACGAGAGTTAATAGTATATTAATAGTCAGATTCTGATTCAGTTTATCACCTTATAATAAAAGAATCCTTAATTTTAGTCTAAAACAGCCAGATGTGAATAGATTGGATTGAAACCTGGGAGAGTTTCCATCGTCAGCAGGTGATATATTACAGTGTTATTCCCCAAACAGGGTTCATAAATATCCGTGATATCTCATTTCGGCTGCACTTCTGTGTGTAACATTGTTCAGTAATGGAATGTCTTGCGTGCCAGAAGTCTGGATGAGTATTAAGTTAAATTGCCGTAGAAATGGAAGTCAATCTGTGGCTCAATACGTGTCTCAGTGAAACACGTTTATAGAATGTATGTAGGTCTCGAGGAGATATATTTGTTTTCTGAAAATGTAATAGAAAAATAATAAATTGAAATTGCATTCTCAACCCCATTCCTAAATATCTGCCACCTTCTGTCTGCTTATTCCCACTTTCAGCTTCCACACTTTTGTTTATGTGCTGTTGCCCTGTTTCACCCCACTCCTCCTCTTATTGCTCCTCATCAGCCCTTCACTCCTTCTTTTCTCTCCACGAGCTGTCCATCGAACTTAAAGGCCAATGACTGGAGGTCAGAGAGTACACCTGTGCTAGAGACGTAAGAATGTGGTTACCTGATAAACAGAAGATAAACTGAAGCCTGTAAGGGGCGTGTGAGGTAGAAAGAAGGACTGTGAGAGAGACAGAGGTACTGTCAGACAAAGGCAAGGCAGGATGGCCACCCCGACTGTACTGGATTGTTTCGGCTTCCCCCGGAAAACCCACTCCCACCCCGGCTCTCTGAGATGCCTCCGCCTCACTCGGGCCTTCCAGCCAATCCGCTGCTACCCTGAGGCCCAGCCACGCCCAAAGCAATGTATGTCGCGTATGCATTTTCATCTCTCTCATCTGTTACGGATGAAACCCAGCGTAGTTGTAACACTCAGGATGTGATCAAGCCATGGATTTAACAATAATGATGATGATTGAAACAGGATTACTGTTTTCATTTTTTCCATAATCCATTATTCATGTGAAAGCCGTCTTACAGGGTGATGCATTTGTTTAATTACTTGTGGAGCTTTCTAACTCTGTGTACTGCTGTCATGCAACAACATGTACTGCCTCTCACTCTGAGCTCTGTGTGTTCAGTTCCACGTGTGAATGGTCACTCCAAAGCTGAACGAGTCTTGAGGGACACAGCTATGGTCTGCGACAGCACCTCCATGATGAGCAGTGAGCTGGAGTCCAGCTCGTTCATCGACAGTGAGGAAGATGAGGACACCAGTAGGTTAGTGTTAAAATACGCACAAGCCCATGCACATTATCTGGAGACATATACATTTACATTTAATGTTCATTTTCTGCTTTCTTTTTGTGCTGACCTGTTTCTGTGTTTTCTTTCTCAGACTGAGCAGTTCCACAGAGCAGAGCTCTTCTTCTCATTTAATGAGACGGCACAAGCGCAGACGCAGGCGACACAAAGTGCCCAAGATTGACCGGGTAAGAGAGCATGTATCGTCTCTAGTGATGCACCATCATAGTATTTTAAGGCTAATAACGATAACCAATAATTTACATGTCACCAGTATCAATAACCATTGAATGTTTTAGCACTTTTACATTATAATCTGCATATAAAGTGCAGTGTTAAACCTAAACATCCAGTCACTTAGCAGTTTAGCGGACATGCTTATCCAGAGTTACGGAAAATGCCTAGTTCACACTACACGATGTTCCAGATGGCGACGGCTTTTTGTAGAAATCGTTGACAAAAACCTCGGCGCTCGCTCAGTCGTGTAGTGTGAACTGCTAAAAGACCCTCCCCGAGCCATCGCCAAGTGGACGCCGACTGATCACAGCTGCCAGGCGACTGAGAGTCAACAGCGGCGTCTAGCTACAGCCAGTGAGATCATGTAGAGAGAGAGAACCGCGTCAGCGTTGATGCAATCTTATTTGCTTGTTTACAGTACAAACAGACAGGTATGTTTTCATTGATAAAATATTTGCCTCCAACTCTCAGAACAGACCATCCCTGCTGGCCCCGTGTTTTTATCCATCTTCTCCTTCATATTCGTTCCTTTCTCTTCTTTCTTTCGTCGCTGCAGATCAGTGCAGTAACAACTCATACTGCTTGTTTGTTGAAGTCCGTTTGGAAATAGCGTATGTTCTACGTGGTGCCACAAGTTCTCACACACCTTTAGTTCTCACCAGAGTTTAGTTCTCACCAGAGTTTAGCTCTCACCAGAGTTTAGCTCTCACCAGAGTTTAGTTCTCGTGTGTTCTTGTGCTTTTGAACAGCAGCGGTTCCCCAGGGGGAAATTCGTGTTATTGGTGACCCCGTGTTGCCGATCAGCCTTGTAGTGTGAAAGCCACAAAGACCTGACCACTCAGACAGTCGTGTAGTGTGAAGCAGGCATTAGTAAACCTAGTCCATCTTCAATTTAAAACATTTGTTTTTCTGTCTACAGTCATCTTCATTCAGCAGTATCACAGATTCAACCATGAGCCTCAACATAATCACGGTTACACTAAATATGGGTAAGAGCTATATTCTCAAAAGTATAGATACCATCATACTTGACAGATCAATCACCCTTTGTGCTTTTCTCTCTCTCCCTGCAGAGAAATATAACTTCCTAGGCATCAGTATCGTGGGGCAGAGCAATGACCGTGGAGATGGTGGGATCTACATTGGCTCCATCATGAAAGGTGGCGCAGTAGCAGCTGATGGAAGGATAGAGCCGGGTGACATGCTCCTGCAGGTGCTGCTCTTTTGTCTCTGCTGAATGATACAGACAAGTGTTCAGAAATGCAGTCCTGAGTATAAAGAGAAAGCCTTCAGTGTTGTATAGATTACGGTTGGGACTATATCCTTAAAGTTAAAGCATAAGATCTCACTATTTTATTTCTGACCGTCATAACTATATAACTGACATATCGGTGCCATAGTAGCAGCCAAGTGATTAATATCACTAAATAATTATTCATATTTAGTAAATAAATCTTATTATGAATAGCTAAGCAATAAGGCTGGGATCCAAGAGGTTAATAGTAAATGACATAGTCGCTGGTGGTTCACTGATTCACAGATAACTCAAATCTCTGTTATTGTGAAAGTGATATAAGGCCTTAGAGAGATTGCCCTCAGCTTGAAAGCATTTGTCAAATACACATACGTTGTATGTACAATTTTAGAACACCAAAAAAAATCCCAGCATATTTTGGAGTGAAGAACACCAAACTGGAGGGAAAAAACATCTGTGTTCTGATCCACACCCCTTACACACAGAGCAGCTTAAAATAATGCCACGGATCGACTAAGCTGGCAGAAGCCGCAGTGTTGGGTTAAAGCGATTAAAACGCTGCAGGGACATCAGGATTTTACCTCAAGATCAGTTCTAGAGGATAAACCAGGGGGGCTGTTCGTCCTCTGGTTCTTGTCTTGTAGCTCTCTGGCATTAACAGCTTACTCCAGGCACAGCCACAGCCATGAAATGCCTCCAGCAGTTTGTTAATCCTGACTGAATGGCAGACCGGAGGTAATGGTGTGGATTAGATGGATCCCCCTATAGGGAGATGCCACTGTGTTGCTTGGTGATACAGTGAATATTAGCATAAAGGTGTAATATCTGGTGCGGATTCAGTTCCCCTGGGGCTGTTCGGGGGAAGAGATGTCACTGCTGTCTGTTTTTTTTTAGATCTTACTTTCTAGCAGAACGGCTAAGCCGAAAGACAATTTGATGTTGCCTGGAGGCGTTCAGTGTGGGTTCACTGAGCTGTGGCCCACTGGAGTAGAAACACAGAGATAGTCGTGTTTGCTGCTTTTTGATATCAACAGTACCAAAAATATACAGGAATTCAGAGCACACATTAGCATATACAAAATAATTTGTACAGTGATTTTGTAAATAATTCAGACGAAATTCTGTTTTTTTCTAAACACAGGATAAAAACACCTCTACAGCCACATCACACGGAACACCTGCTTATATCACACACTGTCCACTGTATCAGCTCCACTGACCATACAGGACCTACACTCACTGTCCACTGTATCAGCTCCACTGACCATACAGGACCTCCACTCACTGTCCACTGTATCAGCTCCACTGACCATACAGGAGCTCCACTCACTGTCCACTGTATCAGCTCCACTGACCATACAGGAGCTCCACTCACTGTCCACTGTATCAGCTCCACTGACCATACAGGACCTCCACTCACTGTCCACTGTATCAGCTCCACTGACCATACAGGAGCTCCACTTACAGACTGTAGTTTATCTGATTCTCTGTATACTTTATTACTCTGTTCTTTAATGATCAGGACCCCCACAGGACCCCCACAGAGCAGATACTATTAGGGAGGTGTGTCATTCTCAGCACTGCAGTGGCACTGACGTGGCGGTGGTGTGTTAGTTAGTGTGTGTTGTGCTGGTGTGAGTGGATCAGACACAGCAGTGTCACTGCTGGACTGAGAATCGTCCACCAACCATCCACTGATGAAGGACTAGAGGAACACAAACTGTGCAGCAGCAGATGTCTGACTTTACATGTACAAGGTGGTTTAAATGTGTTTGAATTTCCCTCTGGGATCAATAACGTATCTGTACACACCACCACCACGTCACTGCAGTGCTGAGAATGAGCCACCTCCTTAATAGTATCTGCTCTGTGGGGGTCCTGTGGGGGTCCTGATCATTAAAGAACAGAGTAATAAAGTAAATAGAGAATCAGATGAACTACAGTCTGTAAGTGGAGCTCCTGTATGGTCAGTGGAGCTGATTAAATGGACTTAACGAAGTGGTTGGACGATGTATGTTTATTGACATGGTGCAGGTATACTGCAGTATTTACTGCTTCCAAAGAAGCTCTTGTTTATGCAGTTTGAACACGTGCAGAATTAGGAATACTGAATTTTAAAGCTGAAATAATATCCGGGTTTAATCTGATATAGGAATCATATGATGTAGGATAGGATATGGGTAGATAAGTAAATACTTATAAAACGTATGATGATGTTTACATGACCCTTTAAATTATCTGGGGAACTGCAGAAATGAGACTGTGGGCATATTTTTCTGACATGCAGGTGAACGACGTGAACTTTGAGAATATGAGCAATGACGATGCTGTCAGGATCCTCAGGGAAATTGTCTCCAAGACTGGGTAATTACACAAAGTTGGTTTAGATGGTACAGATTCATTAATTTAGCTGTCATTGCATGTTAAATGTGAGATGACTGCAAATATGCTTTTCTCCTGCAGCCCAATTAGTCTTACTGTTGCCAAGTGCTGGGACCCGTCCCCTCGCAGCTACTTCACCATACCCAGAGGTCAGCACACACACTCAGACATATATACATATATATTTAATTCAAAAGTTATGCACCCTTAGCCAATGGATATAGTTTTAAATTGAAGTAAAAACAACCTTTAATAAACAAATATTTTCTAAAAAAGGAAGTTTATTATACAGTAGCTGTTACTTTATATTTTTATTAAATCGCTGTAGAGGTCATGTTTACATATTTTGCCTTTAAAAATTACTTTGTACATGTTCTCTTCAGGGGGTGTCACTAGGGCACACTTCCATAGTTATACTGATGAGAAAGAAACTAAAACACTTATTATTGGCACTGAAACTAGAAGGAAATGTGGGTGTGACTGTCTCTCTGTTTATGTTCCAGCGGCTGATCTTAGATCTGCAGATACTGACCTTTTGTAAAAACACCTTCAGTAACATACAGAGAACCTGAAGAGACTCTTTCAGCTCTTCTGCTTCTAAACTGTGGAGCTCAGTTCAGCTTTTATTAGACAGTCCAGCTCACAGTCACTTTTACTACACACTTATAAACGTCTCTCTGTAACTCAGTCACTCATTAATATTCTACATCTTCTTATACTTATAAACCTGATATGTGTGTTTATTATCACTCAGTTTTTTTATTACTAATGACTTTAATCACTTTAAGCTGTCACTGGTATGAAAAGAGCTCTATAAATAAATATTATTGGAAAATGTGTTACAGAGCTATGCTCAATTAATAAAACAGCTACAGAGCTACACTGCAAAAGTAAAATACTTTTTATTCAACCCACGCTGACAGTGTTTCTATTAGTGAAACCAGACCCCCCTTGTCTTTCATCTCTGTGGAACGTCCTGAAACCGAGTGGTTCTTAAATTTGAGAACAGACACTTGTCAGAAAAAAAGTCTTTAACCAGTAATGTGACTTTTCTGAAGGAAAGGCTGTTGTATATTTTAGAATAGTAGCTCCTGGGAGGACTGCTCTTAAACTGTTTGTTCTGCAAATTTCCCACTTTCAATGGCAGTAGTTCAGATTACTGGCAGAGCTGCTGTAATCGTGCCTCATAAGCAATTAGACTGCCTTTAATGGTCTCACAATTAGAGGCATTAGTTGTGACTGTCATATTTGTTCATCTGGAACATTTTAATTAAGATAAAATATCAAACCAGTTCTGACGTTGGCCATTTATCAGCCAAGTCGGATGTGTGTACCAATACTGCAGTGGTAAGGAACCAAATTGGTTTGCAAATTAAAATGATAAGCAGTAAATGTTTCACACTATTCAACATTAATAGTGTAAGTACAGAAACATTTGTTGACACCTAAACAGTCCAAGCCAAACCAAACTAACCCTGACCCTGATTCCATTATTGCCAGCTGAACCTGTGCGCCCGATTGATCCTGCAGCCTGGATATCTCACACTACAGCCCTGACGGGAACGTACCCACAATATGGTATGTTATATTTATTTCTTTAGGCATTTACTGCTTATTTTGCTGTAAAATGTTGTAAACGGAGTCTTTGTGCTTCTCAGAATTTGATGATCTTCCACTAACGGTCGGGAAGACAGATATGGCCACTATAGTGAAAGTGATGCAGCTTCCAGACTCGGGCCTAGAAATCAGGGACAGGATGTGGCTAAAGATTACCATCGCAAATGCTGTTATAGGTAAGAAACGTGGGGATGTGTGTAAATTTGTACCTTTCTGGTAAACGCATATCTAAATTCCTATCTGAACTGGTTTTAAATGGTCTGATTTTAACTGCACCTTACACTCACTCTACTGCTGTTTACATACATTATTGTTTACATTTGTTACTTGCAACTTGCACTTTATGGCTGCTGCTCTTCATTTTTTATTCTTTAACTAAAATACTTTTATTTACTTCCACTTATATTATTATACTTTGTATATTTTGTATATATTTTTTATTATTTCTTTTTTTTGTTATCTTTATCTATTGGTAAATGGAGGAACAGCAAAGTAAGAATTTCATTGTACAGTGTAACTGTCTGTTCTGCTGTACACATGACAATAAAACTCTTGAATCTTAAATCTTGAAATCAGTTCACTTGCCTGACTGAACCTCTCGTTGTCTAGGTGCTGATGTGGTAGATTGGCTGTATTCACGGGTCGAAGGCTTCAAGGACCGACGGGACGCCAGAAAATACGCCAGCAGTATGCTGAAGCACGGCTACCTGAGACACACTGTCAACAAGATCACATTTTCAGAGCAGTGCTACTACACTTTCGGAGACCTTTGCCAAAGTAATCTACATACAACAAGATCACAAAGACAAAAACTGGCTTTTAACTGAAACTTCAGTGTCTGCACCGCCAACAGAACTCTCCACATATTTTAATAAGCTACATTAAGACAGTGTTTATATGGAATTACACAGTGCTTCTGTTATCACTGCTAATGACCTCTTTTCTCCTTTGTACTCTGACTTGTTTCCTCACAGACATGGCTTCGCTGAACCTGAATGAGGGTTCGAGTGGTGGTGGTTCGGAACAGGACACCCTGGCCCCTCTCCCGCCGTCCTCAAACCCCTGGCCCATGGGGGGCCAGCCATTCCCTTACCCACCTTTCTCTTCAGCACCCCCTGGCTTCCCTCCAGGCTACTCTGACCCCTGTCACAGCTTCCACAGCGGCAGTGCTGGCAGCCAACACAGCGAGGGTAAGTAAATCTCATGCACACAGTAAAGCACAGTCCACCTATTTAGTCCACCTTCCCCTTGAAAAAACTTGCCCTTGATCCAATATGGTGGCTTTCAAGATTGCAGCCATGTTCAGGACATAGCCTAAAAGATAGGCCCCCTCACCCGTTACTTTTTGAGGTATTCAGATACATCATCTTCCCTTTCGTTTCTTCGTTTCTGAAATAAAAGGGTGTCCTGATGATATATATATATATATATATATATATATATATATATATATATATATATATATATATATATATATATAATCCTAAGGGCCTAATGGGAAAAACCATATAATCTCTGATCTCTGATTGTCGTATTAAGCCTTGTGGGTTGTATCGACAATAACAGTCAAGAGTTTTGCATCTGATTCCATAATCACGAACGGCAGCGCAAAGTTTTTGTCCCTGCACATTAATGGAATTCTGTGCTTTTTCAACCCTGAACAAAAACTTTCTAGAACCATCCATGGTGTATGCAGCTGTGCACAATATGGCTGTAATCAATGTGGAAACGCGTCTGCTGTTGAATGTAGACATTCTCTCACATGGTTTTGTTTATAGTCTAATATTCTTCTATGTTATATAATCCATCATCCCATTGTTCACTCATTTCATAAGCACCTCCATTGACACTGAACCTTATTTTGACAAAGCTTTCGAACTCTAATCTCTCCATAATGCTCGTATTTGACTCATCCCACTCATAGATTTCCTTGACTGTAATATAGTTCCACTCGTAATTGAGATTAAATTGATTAGGAGTAGAGCACCTCAAACAGGTGTGTAAGGAAGAGAGCAGCCAGTGTGTGTGGGTGATGGTAGTAAACTGGGCCAGGCAGAGTGGAAAGAGTACCTTTGGGATGTTCTGGAGTCAGTAAAGCCCGGATGTCAGTAGTTTTAGATTCCTTAGCTAGCATTCAGGTTTTCTTTTATGTTGTCAAACATGTATTTGAAGTATATGAGTTACATAGACTGAATATACTCTCTTATTACATCAACATTGGGTAAAAAATAGTATTGTGAAAATAGAGTATGGTATACTTTTTGTTCTTTCTGGTGAGCCCAGTGGTTGGATAGCGTAGTGCAAGAGTTCCTAAACGTTTTAATGCCAACAACCACATGTGAAGGTATTGACCCCATATGCCTTAAATCTGTCACTCACTCAGTGTGATAATAAATAGGAAGATAATTAAATAATGATGACAGATTTGTCTGTAGGCCCATATATTTTTATAACAACAACTTAGTTTAAGTGTGGTTAACTTACTGCTGGCCTAATGCATGCTGTGTTTTTCAGCATGGCAATATCAACAGCACTAAAGAGTAAGCTAAAGAAAACATGTTTAATTCCAGACACAGTTTGGCCCCAAAGCTGGACATTTCCGTCCAGGTAACGAATAAGAGTATTTTATTCTCCTAGTAGCGTGTAGCTCACAGCAAATAGCACAAAGCAGAAGCCCCTTCTGTTGACATGTACTTGACAGAAACGTCCCTTCGTGCACACATGAGAATTTGTGGTACAGAAGAAGAAATTTGTTCCCACTTTAAAAGACCATTCAGCTCTGCGACCCACTTGTCCCCACACGTGACTCACTGACCCCGTAGATAAACACTTTTCTCTTTTATTATACAAGAGAGTTCAACATTTAGTTCCCTGTTCAGACAGGAAAGCAATCAAATCTGTCACAGCAATTAGAATCCTTAGACGAGACTCCTAATGTACGCTTACTGGTGTGAACGGCTCTGAATGAGAACATCTGTGGAATATGTAATTGTTAGAGGAAGGTTTTCTGAATGTTGCTTTGTCTGCTTCCTGTTTTCCTTCAGTAAACCAAAAAGACTGAAGTGAGATGAATGAAATGCTCACTTTGTACGTGCAACGGCTCCAGTATGTGCCCTGAGGTCAGGCTCAGGTTGGAGGTTGTTAGAGAGAGATATGTTTTGTAGGTAGGGCCAATATGTAACTGTGCTATTCCCTCTGTTTGTGCTGGGCAATGGCAGGCTGATGGAGGAGGTAGTCCCACCACTGGGGTGTCCGGTAAGGCAGCCTCCCTTCCTCTCTCATCCTTCTCTCTCTCTCATCCCTCTCTCTTATGCTCATGCTTCCCACTGCGTCGCTGTTTCTTTGACATCTGGTTCCACTGGTTCACCTCATGTCTCTCTGTCTCCGAGCATGTTTTACTGGTGTGCTGTTCTGATAGAGGTTAATTGAGTACAAGGTTACGGAAGTCAAACTTTATTCTGTGCACTAAAATCATCTAGAAGGCTGGTGTTTAAGGTTTGAGAGGTTATTGATTTTTTATTAATTTTTAAAAATCTTTTCAACAACATGCTGTCTTTCAGTTGTGCTTTTCCATTTGTTGGTGCTTCTTTGGGTTTCATAGAGCCTGTAGATTTTTCCCTCAAACATAAACACAGGCATCTAGTAATCATGAGGTTCTTGGGTGTCCAATCCTGGTGCTGGAGATCTACCACCCTAGAGATTTCAGGGTATTGGTAATACATTCAAGGGACGGTTTGAATCTGCCTGATAAAGACTGTCTGCTGTGGTAGCGTTGGGCGCCTGGGTACTGTTCCTCTCCAAATAATCACTTATAACTGTTCAAAATCAGAACTCAATGATAACAGATCATGCACTTCTCCAAATGTAGTTATTCATTGATTTGCAGTTAATTTGGTGATTGTTGGATATTAACAAGATGGGAAATCACTAATGGGGGTCGATGGCCATCAATTATTTGTTGAGCCTGCTCAGGAAATGATCTGTCAATAAATTATTAGAAGTAAATATGTATGGCACATGATCTCGTTTGGGACTCTTTAGCAGTCCTTGTAGCGGCCCACACTCTTACGGTGGTCCGCCCTGTTTGACATGAATGTAACACATAATCAAGCACTAGCGTAGCTACCTGAACTGATCATCAGAATTTTTTTTAAAACACTGTCAGTGTCGTACTTGATTGACATTATGAAATATTAATATGCAGGTTCATAACGTTCTTCAATTTTCTCCCGTTTAGGCAGCCGCAGCAGCAGTTCCAACCCCAGCGCCGGGAGAAGCCAGAGACCCGCGCCTCGGGAAAAAGATCGCAAGTCAGCAGGCAGTGGCGGCAGCGAATCCGAAACAGGCACTCGAGGAGGGGGTAGGCGGGGCGAGCGCTCGACCAGTCAGCTGAGCCACCGTAGCCATGCCCTCTCGTCCAACAGCCACGCCCACTCCAGACACAGCAACGCCCACTCTCACCGAAGCCGCGTGCCCTCCCACCACAGCCGCACCTCCTTCTCCTATAGCCACACGTCCTTTTCCAAAAAAGGCCGCACCTCCTGTGCGCACAGCGAACGGAGCCACGCCTCCTCTTATGGACCTCCAGGGCTGCCTCCTCCGTACAGTTTAGCCAGACTCGCCCCTAAAGGGGCCATTAACAGTGGACCGCCAGGGGCCCCGCCAGTCCGCGAGCTATCATCTGTTCCTCCGGAGCTCACCGCTAGCCGACAGTCATTTCAGCATGCTATGGGCAATCCCTGCGAGTTTTTTGTGGACATCATGTGACCGTGGGCCAGTGCCAAAATTACAAACAGCAGTACACGGTCCTGTCGTGGTTCTGGCTCCACATGTTTCTGGTTCTCTTCCCTTACTTAGTCTCGTTTTATGGCCACAGCAGTAAATGTGGTTCTACTGTGATTCATGGACTATTGGGGATTCGGGATATGGTTGGGGTTGGGGTTCCTATGGGCTATACTAAGGTTCATCACATACAATGAGATGAGGTTAAATTCAAACCAAAGTGGGGTCAGTTATTGTGTTTATAGGTTTATAGAGGAAAAGAAAACATTCCTTATCAATCAGTAATGTTCCTCAGATCAGATCCAGTTTGTCAATCTTGGAAAAACAGCTCACCTCTGCTTACATACCACCAGAAATTTCACTCATTGTTGGAGTTGTGTTCATGCTAACAGACTTAAAGACAATCAGGCATCGCCCTCTGCTGGTCAGAAGCTGTCACCACATCTTCTAAACTCAACATAAATAAATGTAAGATGGTTTTAATGAGCACTGAAGCTAAAATTTAATATTCATACCTTCTTGTATGAGCTGCTTTTGTTTCACGCCAGTCGTTATTTCATAATTAAACACTGGGAAGTATTTACGAGGCTTAAACATGAAGACTTTAAACTTTGTAAGATACTTGCCTGTGTGAACAGTGATCAGTTGAGACCGTCTTAGAAACATTCTGCTCTTTTGGAATTCCAGGGTAAACTCAAGAAGCAGCACTTAAAACATTACACAGACAACAGCATTGCATCTTGTGTGTTTGTGCTAAGAATCATATCAGTGCGTGTGGTCTGAGAGGCTGGTTACCTTATAATAACGCTTCAACAACGTAGATAAACAATCCACAGTGTTTGTTTTCGTCTGTGGTCAGAGAAGAGCAGACGTTGATCGTGAACTGTGTCAAACTTTAGTCTATATTAGGAGTGAGATGTTTTTCTTTGGGTTCTTTACTGTGTGCTGTGTTTATCGTATCCAGCCTCTTTCTCTGTCCACATTCTTTGTCAAGGCCCCCCCCTTTAGTGTAAAACACTGTAAATCTTCAGGTGCGTCTGATTTTCGTCCTATGGGAAGAAGGTTGTTGTACATAATTCATTTTTATTGTATATATGAGAAATAGAAAATTGTATAAATGATATGTACAAAGGTCGTTTCTTTTTTGTAAATGGATGTTAAATGCAAATTTGATTCCATGTGTGTTAAAATTTGATTTGAAGGCAGTTTTGTAGTTCAGCTCTGTTGCTTTTTATATTTCTAATTATCGGTTGTTGATCAAGTGTTGAATAAATAAGCAACTTGAAATTACAGATTAATAGATCCAGTTAAGTTCATAACGATTACGGCCCAACTGAGGGGAACACAAACGCAAGCACAATTCTGTCTTTATAGTCGTTTATTAGTATCATCATACATCTGTGACTGGAATGGTGGTGGTCTACACAACACACCTGATTAAATCACTGTAAACTGTCTTTGTGGTAATAAGGACTCATACCGCGTGTGTTGATGATAGACACGTGAACAATGAGGGTGAGACGGTATGTTCTTATCATACCTAAATATATCTCTCAGATCATAAAAGAATAGCATCTGGTACTGTGTGTACATATATAAATATATACAGGGTGAGTCAAAAGTCTCAGGACACCCTTTTATTTCAGAGAGGAAAGAGAAAATGACAAATCTGAATAGCCCACCTTGAAAGCTGCCATATTGGATCAAGAGAAAGTTTCTCCAAAGGGAAGGTGGTCGTGTAGCAGATCAAAGAAGACCAGAACTGATCAGAAATTAATTGAATCAATCAGATTTGTAATATCTCTTGTGGTTTAAATGTTAACACAGAAAGTTACAACAACAACCACATTGAACAACATGTTCCGTGTGCTGCCCTGGAGCTGAACTGCACCTTCAGATCTGAGTTCAGCTCCAGCTGTTATTGCAACTTTGTGTTAATGACGTTTAAACCACGAAATATTGCAAATCTGATTGCATCACTCCATCAATTGATTTCTGATCAGTTCTGATCTTCTTTGATCTGCTGCACGACCACCTTTCCACTGGAAAAACTAGCCCTTGATCCAATATGGCAGCTTTTTAGATGGTGCCCATGTTCGAGAAGTAGATGGGCCCTTCATCCATTACGTGCTGGGGTATTCAGAGTAGGGCTGTGTATTGGCAAGAACCTGGCGATACAATATGTATTGTGATATTTTGCGATACTGCAAGCAAAGCGTTATTAAACGATTTTTCAAATCCTACTATTAAAACACTCCACTGTATGAACAGGTTTATCAATGTTTACAATAGAACTGCGTCCTTGTGCTGCTTGTTAATGTTGGAGTGGAGCTGAAAATGGATTACAACACTGCCATCTAGTGGTCAGAGGTTTAAACACAACACACACTGATTCACTGTCTGCCAGGAATCTGTGTATCGATACTGTGTTTTTAGGAATAGATACAGTATCACCAACATAATATCCTGATATTCAATATATTAGATATTTTCTTACACCCCTATTTCAGATACGTCATTTTCCCTTTCGCTTGTGAAATAAAAGGTGTCCTGAGACTTTTGACACACCCTGTATGTATGTATGTATGTATGTATCTATGTGTGTATGTATGTATGTGTGTATGTATGTATTATGTATGTATGTATGATGTATGTATGATGTATGTATGATGTATGTATGATGTATGTATGTATGTATGTATGTATGTATGTATGTATGTATCTATGTGTGTATGTATGTATGTATGTATGATGTATGTATGTATGATGTATGTATGATGTATGTATGATGTATGAATGATGTATGTATGATGTATGTATGATGTATGTATGTATGTATGTATGTATGTATCTATGTGTGTATGTATGTATGTGTGTATGTATGTATGATGTATGTATGATGTATGTATGATGTATGTATGATGTATGTATGTATGTATGTATGATGTATGTATGTATGTATGATGTATGTATGATGTATGTACGCACACATACACACTATTGTTACTGACAACACAGAAGGCGTAGATCAGAGATTGTAACAGGAGTATTTAAGTCCTGATGTTCTTCCCAGCTCAGCGTTATCTGGAGTATGACGAGCGTCCAAGTTAATGTTATATAGTAGGAGACGAAGACTGAGGATGAGGAGGACTGTTTCATATCTGTTAATTACTTTGAAGTGAGACATCTGGCCGAACTGACGGCTCACAGCCAGGTAGTTTGTGGTGAAAGCTAATTCTGAGAACGAGCTGCTTTCGTGGTGCTCAGTTGGAGAAAGAAGAAACGAGTAGAATGATGTCTGAACGATAAGAGACGAGTAGCACTAGTACGAAACGCTGCCACCTGCTGGACGAACATTCTCAATTCTCAAACTAAGTAATAAAATTGTGCGTGTTTCTTCGAGGAGAGAGAAGTTCTAGGCATTTCCAGAACAGCTATATATAAACGTATCAGTACAGCTGCAGCGCTTCGTCCCCGGAGGCTGTTCAGTGCTGGGTCCACTTGATGCTCTTCAGATCAATACCCTCCTGCACCATCTCCCACAGAGGACTGCAGGACAAACAGCAACACCATCATCACAACACATACTGGACACACTGCAGTAAACTACAAGAGTACCTATTACACTGTACTTTAATAATAATAATAATAATAATAATAATAATAATAATAATAATAATAATTTTTTTTATTTTTCAGCTCAAAGTCCTTTACAGACAGTTTTCATCAATAACAGCTGAATGTTAATAATCCAAACGCACAGATCAGATATATAGAGGTATCAGAAGGGCAGTATCTGCAGATCTAAGATCAGCAGCTGGAACATAAACAGAGAGAGGTTCTGTGATGTAGCAGGTTCTAGATTATCTAGAGCTTTATAGACCAGTACAGAAGTTTAAAGTGTGTTCTAGAAGATACAGGTAGTCAGTGCAGCTCTTTAAATCAGGACTGATCTGAGATCTGTTTAGTGTTTGTTAGGATCCCAGCTGCTGCGTTCTGGACCAGCTGGACTGTTTTCTTACTCCAGTAAGAGACCATTACAGTGATCAACTCTGACCATTACAGAGATCAACTCTGACCATTACAGTCATCAACTCTGACCATTACAGTGATCAACTCTGACCATTACAGAGATCAACTCTGACCATTACAGTCATCAACTCTGACCATTACAGTCATCAACTCTGACCATTACAGTCATCAACTCTGACCATTACAGAGATCAACTCTGACCATTACAGTCATCAACTCTGACCATTACAGTCATCAACTCTGACCATTACAGTCATCAACTCTGACCATTACAGAGATCAACTCTGACCATTACAGTCATCAACTCTGACCATTACAGTCATCGACTCTGACCATTACAGTCATCAACTCTGACCATTACAGTCATCAACTCTGACCATTACAGTCATCGACTCTGACCATTACAGCGACCGACTCTGACCATTACAGCGATCAACTCTGACCATTACAGCGATCAACTCTGACCATTACAGAGATCAACTCTGACCATTACAGCGATCAACTCTGACCATTACAGCGATCAACTCTGACCATTACAGCGATCAACTCTGACCATTACAGAGATCAACTCTGACCATTACAGCGATCAACTCTGACCATTACAGCGATCAACTCTGACCATTACAGTGATCAACTCTGACCATTACAGTGATCAACTCTGACCATTACAGTGATCAACTCTGACCATTACAGCGATCAACTCTGACCATTACAGTCGATCAACTCTGACCATTACAGCGATCAACTCTGACCATTACAGTGATCAACTCTGACCATTACAGCGATCAACTCTGACCATTACAGTGATCAACTCTGACTATTACAGTGATCAACTCTGACCATTACAGTCATCAACTCTGACCATTACAATCATCAACTCTGACCATTACAGAGATCAACTCTGACCATTACAGTGTTCAACTCTGACCAATACAGTCATCAACTCTGACCATTACAGTGATCAACTCTGACTATTACAATCATCAACTCTGACCATTACAGTCATCAACTCTGACCATTACAGTCATCAACTCTGTAAGAAACACATGGATCAGGTTCTCTGTGTGGCTCGGAGACTGAAGAGCTGGACTGTAGTGAATGTTTTTCAGAAGAAGCTTCTTTATTGACTGGGTTTACATGAACCAGAGTCTAAGATCTCACTCAGGTTTCTACTTCCGGTTTGATAAACGGAGTCAGTCATAAAGCAGCGTCTCTGAGTTTCAGTACTGAGAATCAGTAATTTTATTGATTTAATTGTAAAACGTTTTGTGACGTCCACTGAGAAGCGTCTGACGCACAGCGTGTAGGTCTGTGTGCAGCGTGTAGGTCTGTGTGCAGCGTGTAGGTCTGTGTGCAGCGTGTAGGTCTGTGTGCAGCGTGTAGGTCTGACGTACAGCGTGTAGGTCTGTGTACAGCGTGTAGGTCTGTGTGCAGCGTGTAGGTCTGTGTGCAGCGTGTAGGTCTGTGTGCAGCGTGTAGGTCTGTGTGCAGCGTGTAGGTCTGTGTACAGCGTGTAGGTCTGTGTGCAGCGTGTAGGTCTGTGTGCAGCGTGTAGGTCTGTGTGCAGCGTGTAGGTCTGTGTGCAGCGTGTAGGTCTGACGTACAGCGTGTAGGTCTGTGTGCAGCGTGTAGGTCTGTGTACAGCGTGTAGGTCTGACGTACAGCGTGTAGGTCTGTGTACAGCGTGTAGGTCTGTGTACAGCGTGTAGGTCTGTGTGCAGCGTGTAGGTCTGTGTACAGCGTGTAGGTCTGTGTGCAGCGTGTAGGTCTGTGTGCAGCGTGTAGGTCTGTGTGCAGCGTGTAGGTCTGTGTGCAGCGTGTAGGTCTGTGTACAGCGTGTAGGTCTGTGTGCAGCGTGTAGGTCTGTGTACAGCGTGTAGGTCTGTGTGCAGCGTGTAGGTCTGTGTGCAGCGTGTAGGTCTGTGTGCAGCGTGTAGGTCTGACGTACAGCGTGTAGGTCTGTGTGCAGCGTGTAGGTCTGTGTGCAGCGTGTAGGTCTGTGTGCAGCGTGTAGGTCTGTGTACAGCGTGTAGGTCTGTGTACAGCGTGTAGGTCTGTGTGCAGCGTGTAGGTCTGTGTACAGCGTGTAGGTCTGTGTACAGCGTGTAGGTCTGTGTACAGCGTGTAGGTCTGTGTGCAGCGTGTAGGTCTGTGTACAGCGTGTAGGTCTGTGTGCAGCGTGTAGGTCTGTGTACAGCGTGTAGGTCTGTGTGCAGCGTGTAGGTCTGTGTACAGCGTGTAGGTCTGTGTGCAGCGTGTAGGTCTGTGTACAGCGTGTAGGTCTGTGTACAGCGTGTAGGTCTGACGTACAGCGTGTAGGTCTGACGTACAGCGTGTAGGTCTGTGTACAGCGTGTAGGTCTGTGTACAGCGTGTAGGTCTGTGTGCAGCGTGTAGGTCTGTGTGCAGCGTGTAGGTCTGACGTACAGCGTGTAGGTCTGTGTACAGCGTGTAGGTCTGTGTACAGCGTGTAGGTCTGTGTACAGCGTGTAGGTCTGTGTGCAGCGTGTAGGTCTGTGTGCAGCGTGTAGGTCTGTGTACAGCGTGTAGGTCTGTGTACAGTGTGTAGGTCTGTGTGCAGCGTGTAGGTCTGTGTGCAGCGTGTAGGTCTGTGTACAGCGTGTAGGTCTGTGTACAGCGTGTAGGTCTGACGTACAGCGTGTAGGTCTGTGTACAGCGTGTAGGTCTGTGTGCAGCGTGTAGGTCTGTGTACAGCGTGTAGGTCTGTGTGCAGCGTGTAGGTCTGTGTACAGCGTGTAGGTCTGACGTACAGCGTGTAGGTCTGACGCACAGCGTGTAGGTCTGACGTACAGCGTGTAGGTCTGACGCACAGCGTGTAGGTCTGACGTACAGCGTGTAGGTCTGACGCACAGCGTGTAGGTCTGACGTACAGCGTGTAGGTCTGTGTACAGCGTGTAGGTCTGTGTACAGCGTGTAGGTCTGTGTGCAGCGTGTAGGTCTGTGTGCAGCGTGTAGGTCTGTGTGCAGCGTGTAGGTCTGTGTGCAGCGTGTAGGTCTGTGTACAGCGTGTAGGTCTGTGTGCAGCGTGTAGGTCTGTGTGCAGCGTGTAGGTCTGTGTACAGCGTGTAGGTCTGACGCACAGCGTGTAGGTCTGTGTGCAGCGTGTAGGTCTGTGTGCAGCGTGTAGGTCTGTGTACAGCGTGTAGGTCTGTGTACAGCGTGTAGGTCTGTGTACAGCGTGTAGGTCTGTGTGCAGCGTGTAGGTCTGTGTGCAGCGTGTAGGTCTGTGTTACAGCGTGTAGGTCTGTGTGCAGCGTGTAGGTCTGTGTACAGCGTGTAGGTCTGTGTGCTGCGTGTAGGTCTGACGTACAGCGTGTAGGTCTGACTCACAGCGTGTAGGTCTAGTGTTGACAGCGTGTAGGTCTGTGCTGCAGCGTGTAGGTCTGTGTACAGCGAGTAGGTCTGTGTGCAGCGTGTAGGTTGTGTACAGCGTGTAGGTCTGTGTACAGCGTGTAGGTCTGTGTGCAGCGTGTAGGTCTGTGTGCAGCGAGTTAGGTCTGATGTACAGCGTGTAGGTCTGTGTGCAGCGTGTAGGTCTGTGTGCAGCGTGTAGGTCTGTGTACAGCGTGTAGGTCTGACGCACAGCGTGTAGGTCTGACGTACAGCGTGTAGGTCTGTGTGCAGCGTGTAGGTCTGTGTGCAGCGTGTAGGTCTGTGTACAGCGTGTAGGTCTGTGTGCAGCGTGTAGGTCTGTGTACAGCGTGTAGGTCTGTGTACAGCGTGTAGGTCTGTGTGCAGCGTGTAGGTCTGACGCACAGCGTGTAGGTCTGTGTGCAGCGTGTAGGTCTGTGTGCAGCGTGTAGGTCTGTGTGCAGCGTGTAGGTCTGTGTACAGCGTGTAGGTCTGACGCACAGCGTGTAGGTCTGTGTACAGCGTGTAGGTCTGTGTACAGCGTGTAGGTCTGTGTGCAGCGTGTAGGTCTGTGTGCAGCGTGTAGGTCTGTGTACAGCGTGTAGGTCTGTGTGCAGCGTGTAGGTCTGTGTGCAGCGTGTAGGTCTGTGTACAGCGTGTAGGTCTGTGTGCAGCGTGTAGGTCTGACGTACAGCGTGTAGGTCTGTGTGCAGCGTGTAGGTCTGTGTGCAGCGTGTAGGTCTGTGTGCAGCGTGTAGGTCTGTGTGCAGCGTGTAGGTCTGTGTGCAGCGTGTAGGTCTGTGTACAGCGTGTAGGTCTGTGTGCAGCGTGTAGGTCTGTGTGCAGCGTGTAGGTCTGTGTACAGCGTGTAGGTCTGTGTACAGCGTGTAGGTCTGTGTACAGCGTGTAGGTCTGTGTACAGCGTGTAGGTCTGTGTGCAGCGTGTAGGTCTGTGTACAGCGTGTAGGTCTGTGTACAGCGTGTAGGTCTGTGTGCAGCGTGTAGGTCTGTGTGCAGCGTGTAGGTCTGGTGACAGCGTGTAGGTCTGTGTGCAGCGTGTAGGTCTGTGTGCAGCGTTGTAGGTCTGTGTGCAGCGTGTAGGTCTGTGTGCAGCGTGTAGGTCTGTGTGCAGCGTGTAGGTCTGTGTACAGCGTGTAGGTCTGTGTGCAGCGTGTAGGTCTGACGTACAGCGTGTAGGTCTGTGTGCAGCGTGTAGGTCTGACGTACAGCGTGTAGGTCTGTGTACAGCGTGTAGGTCTGTGTGCAGCGTGTAGGTCTGTGTGCAGCGTGTAGGTCTGTGTACAGCGTGTAGGTCTGTGTACAGCGTGTAGGTCTGACGCACAGCGTGTAGGTCTGACGTACAGCGTGTAGGTCTGTGTACAGCGTGTAGGTCTGTGTACAGCGTGTAGGTCTGTGTACAGCGTGTAGGTCTGACGCACAGCGTGTAGGTCTGACGTACAGCGTGTAGGTCTGTGTACAGCGTGTAGGTCTGTGTACAGCGTGTAGGTCTGACGTACAGCGTGTAGGTCTGTGTACAGCGTGTAGGTCTGTGTGCAGCGTGTAGGTCTGTGTACAGCGTGTAGGTCTGTGTGCAGCGTGTAGGTCTGTGTGCAGCGTGTAGGTCTGTGTACAGCGTGTAGGTCTGACGCACAGCGTGTAGGTCTGTGTGCAGCGTGTAGGTCTGACGTACAGCGTGTAGGTCTGACGTACAGCGTGTAGGTCTGTGTACAGCGTGTAGGTCTGTGTGCAGCGTGTAGGTCTGTGTACAGCGTGTAGGTCTGTGTGCAGCGTGTAGGTCTGTGTGCAGCGTGTAGGTCTGTGTAGCAGCGTGTAGGTCTGTGTACAGCGTGTAGGTCTGTGTACAGCGTGTAGGTCTGTGTAGCAGCGTGTAGGTCTGTGTGCAGCGTGTAGGTCTGTGTGCAGCGTGTAGGTCTGATGTGACAGCGTGTAGGTCTGTGTGCAGCGTGTAGGTCTGTGTAGCAGCGTGTAGGTCTGTGTACAGCGTGTAGGTCTGTGGTGCAGCGTGTAGGTCTGTGTACAGCGTGTAGGTCTGTGTGCAGCGTGTAGGTCTGTGTGCAGCGTGTAGGTCTGCTGTGCAGCGTGTAGGTCTGTGTGCAGCGTGTAGGTCTGTGTGCAGCGTGTAGGTCTGTGTGCCAGCGTGTAGGGTCTGTGTGCAGCGTGTAGGTCTGTGTACAGCGTGTAGGTCTGTGTACAGCGAGTAGGTCTGTGTACAGCGTGTAGGTCTGTGTACAGCGAGTAGGTCTGTGTACAGCGTGTAGGTCTGTGTGCAGCGTGTAGGTCTGTGTACAGCGTGTAGGTCTGTGTACAGCGTGTAGGTCTGTGTGCAGCGTGTAGGTCTGTGTACAGCGTGTAGGTCTGTGTACAGCGTGTAGGTCTGACGTACAGCGTGTAGGTCTGTGTGCAGCGTGTAGGTCTGTGTGCAGCGTGTAGGTCTGTGTGCAGCGTGTAGGTCTGTGTACAGCGTGTAGGTCTGTGTGCAGCGTGTAGGTCTGTGTGCAGCGTGTAGGTCTGTGTGCAGCGTGTAGGTCTGTTGCAGCGTGTAGGTCTGACGTACAGCGTGTAGGTCTGTGTACAGCGTGTAGGTCTGTGTGCAGCGTGTAGGTCTGTGTGCAGCGTGTAGGTCTGTGTACAGCGTGTAGGTCTGTGTGCAGCGTGTAGGTCTGTGTGCAGCGTGTAGGTCTGTGTACAGCGTGTAGGTCTGACGCACAGCGTGTAGGTCTGTGTGCAGCGTGTAGGTCTGTGTACAGCGTGTAGGTCTGTGTGCAGCGTGTAGGTCTGTGTACAGCGTGTAGGTCTGACGTACAGCGTGTAGGTCTGTGTGCAGCGTGTAGGTCTGTGTGCAGCGTGTAGGTCTGTGTACAGCGTGTAGGTCTGACGCACAGCGTGTAGGTCTGTGTGCAGCGTGTAGGTCTGTGTGCAGCGTGTAGGTCTGACGTACAGCGTGTAGGTCTGTGTACAGCGTGTAGGTCTGTGTGCAGCGTGTAGGTCTGTGTGCAGCGTGTAGGTCTGTGTGCAGCGTGTAGGTCTGTGTGCAGCGTGTAGGTCTGTGTACAGCGAGTAGGTCTGTGTACAGCGTGTAGGTCTGTGTACAGCGAGTAGGTCTGTGTACAGCGTGTAGGTCTGTGTGCAGCGTGTAGGTCTGTGTACAGCGTGTAGGTCTGTGTACAGCGTGTAGGTCTGTGTGCAGCGTGTAGGTCTGTGTACAGCGTGTAGGTCTGTGTACAGCGTGTAGGTCTGACGTACAGCGTGTAGGTCTGTGTGCAGCGTGTAGGTCTGTGTGCAGCGTGTAGGTCTGTGTGCAGCGTGTAGGTCTGTGTACAGCGTGTAGGTCTGTGTGCAGCGTGTAGGTCTGTGTGCAGCGTGTAGGTCTGTGTGCAGCGTGTAGGTCTGTGTGCAGCGTGTAGGTCTGACGTACAGCGTGTAGGTCTGTGTACAGCGTGTAGGTCTGTGTGCAGCGTGTAGGTCTGTGTACAGCGTGTAGGTCTGTGTGCAGCGTGTAGGTCTGTGTGCAGCGTGTAGGTCTGTGTACAGCGTGTAGGTCTGTGTACAGCGTGTAGGTCTGTGTGCAGCGTGTAGGTCTGTGTGCAGCGTGTAGGTCTGTGTGCAGCGTGTAGGTCTGTGTGCAGCGTGTAGGTCTGACGTACAGCGTGTAGGTCTGTGTACAGCGTGTAGGTCTGTGTACAGCGTGTAGGTCTGACGTACAGCGTGTAGGTCTGTGTACAGCGTGTAGGTCTGTGTGCAGCGTGTAGGTCTGTGTGCAGCGTGTAGGTCTGACGCACAGCGTGTAGGTCTGTGTACAGCGTGTAGGTCTGACGCACAGCGTGTAGGTCTGTGTACAGCGTGTAGGTCTGACGTACAGCGTGTAGGTCTGACGTACAGCGTGTAGGTCTGTGTACAGCGTGTAGGTCTGACGCACAGCGTGTAGGTCTGTGTGCAGCGTGTAGGTCTGTGTACAGCGTGTAGGTCTGTGTACAGCGTGTAGGTCTGACGTACAGCGTGTAGGTCTGTGTACAGCGTGTAGGTCTGTGTACAGCGTGTAGGTCTGTGTGCAGCGTGTAGGTCTGTGTGCAGCGTGTAGGTCTGACGTACAGCGTGTAGGTCTGTGTACAGCGTGTAGGTCTGTGTACAGCGTGTAGGTCTGTGTGCAGCGTGTAGGTCTGTGTGCAGCGTGTAGGTCTGTGTACAGCGTGTAGGTCTGTGTACAGCGTGTAGGTCTGACGCACAGCGTGTAGGTCTGTGTACAGCGTGTAGGTCTGACGCACAGCGTGTAGGTCTGTGTGCAGCGTGTAGGTCTGTGTGCAGCGTGTAGGTCTGACGCACAGCGTGTAGGTCTGTGTGCAGCGTGTAGGTCTGACGCACAGCGTGTAGGTCTGTGTGCAGCGTGTAGGTCTGTGTGCAGCGTGTAGGTCTGTGTGCAGCGTGTAGGTCTGACGTACAGCGTGTAGGTCTGTGTGCAGCGTGTAGGTCTGTGTGCAGCGTGTAGGTCTGACGTACAGCGTGTAGGTCTGTGTGCAGCGTGTAGGTCTGTGTGCAGCGTGTAGGTCTGTGTGCAGCGTGTAGGTCTGTGTACAGCGTGTAGGTCTGTGTGCAGCGTGTAGGTCTGTGTGCAGCGTGTAGGTCTGTGTACAGCGTGTAGGTCTGTGTGCAGCGTGTAGGTCTGTGTACAGCGTGTAGGTCTGTGTGCAGCGTGTAGGTCTGTGTGCAGCGTGTAGGTCTGTGTACAGCGTGTAGGTCTGTGTACAGCGTGTAGGTCTGTGTACAGCGTGTAGGTCTGTGTGCAGCGTGTAGGTCTGACGTACAGCGTGTAGGTCTGTGTGCAGCGTGTAGGTCTGTGTGCAGCGTGTAGGTCTGTGTGCAGCGTGTAGGTCTGACGTACAGCGTGTAGGTCTGACGTACAGCGTGTAGGTCTGTGTACAGCGTGTAGGTCTGTGTGCAGCGTGTAGGTCTGTGTGCAGCGTGTAGGTCTGTGTGCAGCGTGTAGGTCTGTGTGCAGCGTGTAGGTCTGTGTGCAGCGTGTAGGTCTGTGTACAGCGTGTAGGTCTGTGTGCAGCGTGTAGGTCTGACGTACAGCGTGTAGGTCTGACGTACAGCGTGTAGGTCTGTGTGCAGCGTGTAGGTCTGTGTACAGCGTGTAGGTCTGTGTACAGCGTGTAGGTCTGTGTACAGCGTGTAGGTCTGTGTACAGCGTGTAGGTCTGTGTGCAGCGTGTAGGTCTGTGTGCAGCGTGTAGGTCTGTGTGCAGCGTGTAGGTCTAGTACGTACAGCGTGTAGGTCTGTGTACAGCGTGTAGGTCTGTGTGCAGCGTGTAGGTCTGTGTACAGCGTGTAGGTCTGTGTACAGCGTGTAGGTCTGTGTACAGCGTGTAGGTCTGTGTACAGCGTGTAGGTCTGTGTACAGCGTGTAGGTCTGTGTGCAGCGTGTAGGTCTGTGTGCAGCGTGTAGGTCTGACGTACAGCGTGTAGGTCTGTGTACAGCGTGTAGGTCTGTGTGCAGCGTGTAGGTCTGTGTGCAGCGTGTAGGTCTGTGTACAGCGTGTAGGTCTGACGCACAGCGTGTAGGTCTGTGTACAGCGTGTAGGTCTGTGTGCAGCGTGTAGGTCTGTGTGCAGCGTGTAGGTCTGTGTGCAGCGTGTAGGTCTGTGTGCAGCGTGTAGGTCTGACGCACAGCGTGTAGGTCTGTGTACAGCGTGTAGGTCTGTGTACAGCGTGTAGGTCTGTGTGCAGCGTGTAGGTCTGTGTGCAGCGTGTAGGTCTGTGTACAGCGTGTAGGTCTGTGTGCAGCGTGTAGGTCTGTGTACAGCGTGTAGGTCTGACGCACAGCGTGTAGGTCTGTGTGCAGCGTGTAGGTCTGTGTACAGCGTGTAGGTCTGACGTACAGCGTGTAGGTCTGTGTGCAGCGTGTAGGACAGCGTGTAGGTCTGTGTGCAGCGTGTAGGTCTGTGTGCAGCGTGTAGGTCTGACGTACAGCGTGTAGGTCTGTGTACAGCGTGTAGGTCTGTGTACAGCGAGTAGGTCTGTGTACAGCGAGTAGGTCTGTGTACAGCGAGTAGGTCTGTGTACAGCGAGTAGGTCTGTGTACAGCGTGTAGGTCTGTGTGCAGCGTGTAGGTCTGTGTGCAGCGTGTAGGTCTGTGTGCAGCGTGTAGGTCTGTGTGCAGCGTGTAGGTCTGTGTACAGCGTGTAGGTTCTGTGTGGCAGCGTGTAGGTCTGTGTAGCAGCGTGTAGGTCTGTGTGCAGCGTGTAGGTCTGTCGTACATCGTGTAGGTCTGTGTTCAGCGTGTAGTCTGTGTGCAGCGTGTAGGTCTGTGTCAGCGTGTAGGTCTGTCGTACAGCGTGTAGGTCTGTGTGACAGCGTGTAGGTCTGTGTGCAGCGTGTAGGTCTGTGTGCAGCGTGTAGGTCTGTGTACAGGCGGTGTAGGTTGACGTACAGCGTGTAGGTCTGTGTGCAGCGTGGTAGGTGTCTGTGTGCAGCGTGTAGGGTCTGTGTGCAGCGTGTAGTCTGTGTGCAGCGTGTAGGTCTGTGTGCAGCGTGTAGGTTCTGACCGTACAGCGTGTAGGTCTGTCGTACAGTCGTTGTAGGTCTGTGTACAGGGCGTGTAGGTCTGTTGTTCAGCGTGTAGGTCTGTGTGCAGCGTGATAGGTTCTGTGTTGCAGCGTGTAGGTCTGTGTGCAGCGTGTAGGTCTGTGTGCAGCGTGTAGGTCTGACGTACAGCGTGTAGGTCTGACGTACAGCGTGTAGGTCTGTGTACAGCGTGTAGGTCTGACGTACAGCGTGTAGGTCTGTGTACAGCGTGTAGGTCTGACGCACAGCGTGTAGGTCTGTGTGCAGCGTGTAGGTCTGTGTGCAGCGTGTAGGTCTGACGTACAGCGTGTAGGTCTGTGTGCAGCGTGTAGGTCTGTGTGCAGCGTGTAGGTCTGTGTGCAGCGTGTAGGTCTGTGTGCAGCGTGTAGGTCTGTGTACAGCGTGTAGGTCTGACGTACAGCGTGTAGGTCTGTGTACAGCGTGTAGGTCTGTGTACAGCGTGTAGGTCTGTGTGCAGCGTGTAGGTCTGTGTGCAGCGTGTAGGTCTGACGTACAGCGTGTAGGTCTGTGTACAGCGTGTAGGTCTGTGTACAGCGTGTAGGTCTGTGTGCAGCGTGTAGGTCTGTGTACAGCGTGTAGGTCTGACGCACAGCGTGTAGGTCTGTGTACAGCGTGTAGGTCTGACGCACAGCGTGTAGGTCTGTGTGCAGCGTGTAGGTCTGTGTGCAGCGTGTAGGTCTGTGTACAGCGTGTAGGTCTGACGTACAGCGTGTAGGTCTGTGTGCAGCGTGTAGGTCTGTGTGCAGCGTGTAGGTCTGTGTGCAGCGTGTAGGTCTGTGTACAGCGTGTAGGTCTGTGTGCAGCGTGTAGGTCTGTGTGCAGCGTGTAGGTCTGTGTACAGCGTGTAGGTCTGTGTGCAGCGTGTAGGTCTGTGTGCAGCGTGTAGGTCTGTGTGCAGCGTGTAGGTCTGTGTGCAGCGTGTAGGTCTGACGTACAGCGTGTAGGTCTGTGTGCAGCGTGTAGGTCTGTGTGCAGCGTGTAGGTCTGACGTACAGCGTGTAGGTCTGACGTACAGCGTGTAGGTCTGTGTACAGCGTGTAGGTCTGTGTGCAGCGTGTACGTCTGTGTGCAGCGTGTAGGTCTGTGTGCAGCGTGTAGGTCTGTGTACAGCGTGTAGGTCTGTGTGCAGCGTGTAGGTCTGTGTGCAGCGTGTAGGTCTGTGTGCAGCGTGTAGGTCTGACGTTACAGCGTGTCAGGTCTGTGTACAGCGTGTAGGTCCTGTGTACAAGCGTGTAGGTCTGTGTGCAGCGTGGTAGGTCTGTGTGCAGCGTGTAGGTCCCTGTGTGCAGCGTGTAGGTCTGACGCACAGCGTTGTAGGTGCTGTGTGCAGCGTGTAGGTCTGTGTACAGCGTGTAGGTCTGTGTACAGCGTGTAGGTCTGTGTGCAGCGTGTAGGTCTGTGTGCAGCGTGTAGGTCTGACGTACAGCGTGTAGGTGTGTGTGCAGCGTGTAGATCTGACGTACAGCGTGTAGGTCTGTGTGCAGCGTGTAGGTCTGTGTGCAGCGTGTAGGTCTGTGTGCAGCGTGTAGCGTCTGTGTACTGCGTGTAGGTCTGTGTACAGCGTGTAGGTCTGGGTGCAGCGTGTGGTCTGTGTGCAGCGTGTAGGTCTGACGCACAGCGTGTAGGTCTGTGTACAGCATGTAGGTCTGTGTACAGCGTGTAGGTCTGTGTGCAGCGTGTAGGTCTGTGTGCAGCGTGTAGGTCTGTGTACAGCGTGTAGGTCTGACGTACAGCGTGTAGGTCTGTGTGCAGCGTGTAGGCTCCTGTGTACAGCGTGTAGGTCTGTGGCAGCGGTGTAGGTCTGTGTGCAGCGTGTAGGTCTGTGTCAGCGTGTAGGTCTGTGTGCAGCGTGTAGGTCTGTGTGCAGCGTGTAGGGTCTGACGCTACAGCGTGTAGGTCTGTGCTGGCAGCGTGTAGGTCTGTGTGCAGCGTGTAGGTCTGTGTGCAGCGTGTAGGTCCTGTGTGCAGCGTGTAGGTCTGAGTGCAGCCGTGTAGGTCTGTGTACAGCGTGGTAGGTCTGTGTATAGCAGTGTAGGTCTGTGTGCAGCGTGTAGTCTGTGTGCAGCGTGTAGGTCTGTGTACAGCGTGTAGGTCTGTGTGCAGCGTGTAGGTCTCGTGTGTACAGCGTGTAGGTCTGTGTGCAGCGTGTAGGTCTGTGTACCAGCGTGTAGGTCTGTGTGCAGCGTGTAGGTCTGTGTACAGCGTGTAGGTCCTGCACCCGTACAGCCGTGGTAGGTGTGTGTGCAGCGTGTAGATCGGACGTACAGCGTGTAGGTCTGTGTGCAGCGTGTAGGTCTGTGTGCAGCGTGTAGGTCTGTGTGCAGAGTTGTAGGTCTGTGTGCAGCGTGTAGGTCTGTGTACAGCGTGTAGGTCTGTGTGCAGCGTGAGGTCTGTGTGCAGCGTGTAGTCTGACGTACAGCGTGTAGTCTGTGTGCAGCGTGTAGGGTCTGTGTACAGCGTGTAGGTCTGTGTACAGCGTGTAGGTCTGTGTGCAGCGTGTAGGTCTGTGTACAGCGTTGTAGGTCTGACGTACAGCTGTGTAGGTCTGTGTGCAGCGTGTAGGTCTGTGTACAGCGTGGTAGGTCTGTGGTACAGCGTGTAGGTCCCTGTGTACAGCCGTGTAGGTCTGTGTGCAGCGTGTAGGGTCTGTGTACAGCGTGTAGGTCTGTGTGCAGCGTGTAGGTCTGTGTGCAGCGTGTAGGTCTGACGCACAGCAGTGTAGGTCTGTGTACAGCATGTAGGTCTGTGTACCAGCGTGTATGTCTGTGGTGCAGCGTGTAGGTCTGTGTACAGCGTGTAGGTCTTGTTGCAGCAGTGTAGGTCTGTGTACAGCGTGTAGGTCCTGTGTACAGCGTGTAGGTCTGTGTACAGCGTGTAGGTCTGTGTGCCAGCGTGTAGGTCTGTGTGCAGCGTGTAGGTCTGTGTGCAGCGTGTAGGTCTGACGTACAGCGTGTAGGTCTGTGTACAGCGTGTAGGTCTGTGTGCGCGTGTAGGTCTGTGTGCAGCGTGTAGGTCTGTGTACAGGTCTGTAGGTCTGTGTACAGCGTGTAGGTCCTGTGTGCTGCGTGTAGGTCTGTGTGCAGCCACGTGTAGGTCTGTGTGCAGCGTGTAGGTCTGTGTACAGCGTGTAGGGTCTGTGTACAGCGTGTAGGTCCTGTGTACAGCGTGTAGGTCTGTGTGCAGCGTGTAGGTCTGTGTGCAGCGTGTAGGTCTGTGTGCAGCGTGTAGGTCTGTGTGCAGCGTGTAGGTCTGTGTGCAGCGTGCAGGTCTGTGTGCAGCGTGTAGGTCTGTGTGCAGCGTGTAGGTCTGTGTGCAGCGTGTAGGTCTGTGTGCAGCGTGTAGGTCTGTGTGCAGCGTGCAGGTCTGTGTGCAGCGTGTAGACGGTCAGGAAGGTCATAAAGCCACGCCAGAGTGAGAAACTCCCTATTCCCACCTACTGGGAAACCTGGCGTACCCTCACACAGAGACCACCGGAGTGTAGAGGTACTGTATGTGTTGTTGAAACTCTGGTCCCCTATAAATTCAGGATAACAGGCTTTCTATCTAATTAACCAATTAACTCTAACTGAATCACTACGAAGCTCGTTTACAGTGAAGACGTTACCTCATCTCTCGCAGCCGTCTGACCTGCTGGATGCACTTCTCCGCTGTGTAGTCCACTTCCTCCTCTGTGGTAAAGCGTCCGATTCCAAACCTGAACACGGCGTCTGGAGTCAGTCCAAAGCTATTCAGCAGGTACCGCTCAGGTACATACACAACTACTACAAAATAACTGCCCACCTGATGGAGGAGTGGGCCAAATCCTCGTCCGCTCCTATCGCCCTCAGCACGTACGACGGCTCCAGCGACGCGGAGGTGCAGGCACTACGCACAACAACAGCCGAGTCTCAACAGACCACCACGAGAATTAACGAGTCATTTTAATTAGAGACACAACTAACCTCCCGGAGGACAGCGCCACGTCCTTCAGAGCCATCAGCAGACTCTCCCCCTCCACATAGGCAAACGATAAATTGATGCATCCTGAAAGCCAAGAAAACATCAAGACATCAAAGTAATCAATAATCAATACACACACTGGCTTTTGGGGTTTTTACAATAGCCCATCAAATTTCACTGTTTATTATCATTCGTTAATTATTATTTACCAAATTCCAGCTTTTATGTTTCTGATCAAACTTAACAACTGGGACAAAAATGCTTGATTTGCTGCTAATTAAACCAAACGATCATCAATATCATCCACAACACCAACAATAAGAACTGAAACAGTGATAGAGTAAAAATAACAGTGCTGTAAGTCAACATAAAAAAAATTTAATGGTAAATTAAAATAATATTAGTAAAAGTTACTCCAGTGACGTCCCATTCTTAATCCATAGGGTTTAATATGATGTCGGCCCAACCTTTGCAGCTATAACACCTTCAGCTCTTCTCCACACGGTTTAGGAGAGTGTTTATGGGAATGTTGGACCGTTCTTCCAGAAGACCATCTGTGAGGTCAGACACTGATGTTGGACGAGAAGGTCTGGCTCACAGTCTCCGCTCTAATTCATCCTAAAGGTGTTCTATCAGGTTGAGGTCAGGACTCTGTGCAGGCCAGTCAAGTTCTTCCACACCAAACTCCTCCTCCATGTCTTCATGGAGCTGCTCTGTGCACTGGTGGGCAGTCATGTTGGAAGAGGAAGGGGAAGTCCCCAAACTGTCTCCACAAAGTTGGGAGCATGAAATTGTCCGGAATCTCTTGGTCTGCTAAAGCATTAAGAGTTCATTTCACTGGAACTGAAGGTCCGAGCCCACCTCCTGAAAAACAACCCGACACCATAATCCCCCCTCCACCAAACTTTACACTGCAGTCAGACAAGTACCGTTCTCCTGGCAACTGCCAAACCCAGACTTGTCCATATGACTGCGAGACAGAGAAGTGTGATTGGTCACTCCAGAGAACATGTTCCCACTGCTCTGCATTGTTCTTGGTGATGTAAGGCTTAGATGCAGCTGCTCGGCCATGGAGACCCATTCCATGAAGCTCTCTACGCTCTGTTCTTGAGCTGATCTGAAGACCACATGAAGTTTGGAGGTCTGTAGTGATGGACTCTGTAGAAAGTTGGTGACCTCTGTGCTCTATGCTCCTCAGCATTCGCTGACCCGCTCTGTCATTGTACGTGTTCTACCACTTGGTGTCTGAGTTGCTGTCGTTCCCAAATACTTCCACTTTGTTCTAACACCACTGACAGTCCACTGTGGAATATTTAGTAGTGAGGAAACTTCACCACTGGACTTGTTGCACAGGTGGCGTCCTATCACGGTACCACGCTGGAGTTCACTGAGCTCCTGAGAGAGACCCACTTTTTACTAATGTGTGTAGAAGCAGTCTGCAGGACTAGGTACTGGTTTTATACACCTGTGGCTGTAAAAGTGATCGAAACACCTGAATTTAATGATGTTGATGGGGGAGTGAACACTGTTGTCAGTAGAGTGTATCACAGTGTGGTTCTTGGTTACTGTAGGCTGGTGATCTGTTTACGTACTGCAGATGATTAACTCTTCATGGTCAAATTTCTGCTTTTGAGTTTTGATGAATCAACGTCAATCAATAGGAGTCGGTATGTCTCACCTGGGTACCTCTGTTCTGGATCTCCGTTCATCACCACATCTGGAATCTCAGACATTATCTTCTGCACGAGGCGGTTAGCAAGCACGGACACTCGGGCGTGGTCGTACTGGAAAAGGGTTGATTATTACATATTTAATGATTAAAAGGGAAATTTTATAAGTTATCAGTTTTTAGATTCCTGATAAACAACAAATATTAGACTGAAAGCATAAACCATGCAAGATTAATACCATTAACTCCACCTCCGTATATCTCCACCCACTGTCCACTGTATCAGCTCCACTGACCATACAGGACCTCCACTCACTGTCCACTGTATCAGCTCCACTGACCATACAGGACCTCCACTCACTGTCCACTGTATCAGCTCCACTGACCATACAGAACCTCCACTCACTGTCCACTGTATCAGCTCCACTGACCATACAGGACCTCCGCTCACTGTCCACTGTATCAGCTCCACTGACCATACAGGACCTCCGCTCACTGTCCACTGTATCAGCTCCACTGACCATACAGGACCTCCGCTCACTGTCCACTGTATCAGCTCCTCTGACCATACAGGACCTCCACTCACTGTCCACTGTATCAGCTCCACTGACCATACAGGACCTCCACTCACTGTCCACTGTATCAGCTCCACTGACCATACAGGACCTCCACTCACTGTCCACTGTATCAGCTCCACTGACCATACAGGAGGTCCACTCACTGTCCACTGTATCAGCTCCACTGACCATACAGGACCTCCACTCACTGTCCACTGTATCAGCTCCACTGACCATACAGGACCTCCACTCACTGTCCACTGTATCAGCTCCACTGACCATACAGGACCTACACTCACTGTCCACTGTATCAGCTCCACTGACCATACAGGACTTCCACTCACTGTCCACTGTATCAGCTCCACTGACCATACAGGACCTCCACTCACTGTCCACTGTATCAGCTCCATCTGACCATACAGGACCTCCACTCACTGTCCACTGTATCAGCTCCTCTGACCATACAGGACCTACACTCACTGTCCACTGTATCAGCTCCACTGACCATACAGGACCTTCACTCACTGTCCACTGTATCAGCTCCTCTGACCATACAGGACCTACACTCACTGTCCACTGTATCAGCTCCACTGACCATACAGGACTTCCACTCACTGTCCACTGTATCAGCTCCACTGACCATACAGGACCTTCACTCACTGTCCACTGTATCAGCTCCTCTGACCATACAGGACCTCCACTCACTGTCCACTGTATCAGCTCCACTGACCATACAGGACCTCCACTCACTGTCCACTGTATCAGCTCCACTGACCATACAGGACCTCCACTCACTGTCCACTGTATCAGCTCCACT